>QEPC01013374.1:766756-785873 GCA_003113815.1 Sphenodon punctatus
GGGGGGGGGGAGTTACTCTCTGACCTCGATGACAATCTCATCGATGACCTCATCAAGCTATGGAATATCTTGCTGATGGAGGCCATCGTTCAAACGGCTCCCAAGCGTTCATTGCTCAGGCAGCAGCCTCGCAGGCCCCCTTGGTTCTCCAAGGAACTGCGGGTCCTGAAACAAGAGGGGCGATGGTTGGAGCAACGTTGGCATCGATCTCAAGCTGAACCTGACAGATTTTTATTTATTTATTTTATTTATTTAAAACTTGTATCCTGCCCCTCCCGCTCAAAGGCAGCTCAGGGTGGCGAACACCACAAAAGATTTAACAATAAAACATTTTAAAACAAATCAATAAAATTTTAAAACAAATCATAAAACTCACCCTCCCTCCCAAACCCTACCCCCCACCCTACCCCTACCCCTCACCAAAAGCCTGGCGGAACAGCCAGGTCTTACACAAACGTCAAAACGACAGGAGGGTAGGGGCCAACCGAGCCTCCTCCGGGAGTGAATTCCACAGCACAGGGGCAGTCACTGAAAAAGATCTCAGATCAGTGACCACCTGTCTCACCCGGGGAACCTCCAAAAAGGCCCCCACAGACAATCTCAGAGGTTGCATGGGCACATGGGGAGTGAAGCAATTCCGCAGATAAGCAGGGCCCAGGCCGTAAAGGGCTTTAAAGGTCAAAACCAGCACCTTGAAATAGAGGTTACTTATGTCTGTATGCCTCCAGCCCTGGATTTTAAAGAGGCTGCTGCTATGATGAGGGAGTTTGGGGCTGGATGTCTATAGAACATGGCTGCCCCTTCCCTGGGGATAGCATACAAAGAGTCCAAAAGCTTGTTAGTGGGTGGGGCAGAGGAGGGTTTTGCCCATACAGCCTTTGCAGGTTCCAACAGCTGATCCATCATAGGGATCATGATTTGGCCGGAGTCCCTTGACCCCAGGATGCCGAAGACGGGTCCTGACTGTGCCTTCTTTACGACCCTCATAAGTAACTTGGGAAGGGCAGCAACCAGGTGCCTCCACATGGCCTGAAAGGCCTTACTGTCTTCCGTGGAGAGGGTGGGGTTAGGGTCAGAGATGGTGTCAGGGGGAGGCAGAGAAATGGTTTCATCTTCCTCTTGTAAAGAAGACGAGGAGGAAATGGAAGCCGAGCATTCAGACAAGGCCTCAATGTCAGGAAGGGCAGCAGGAGCTGTTGCCGCAGTGGGAGCAGTCATGGGTAGTGGTGGAATGTCCAGCAACGCATTAAGGAAAGAGAACTCCACCGGCGGGTCTAACCTTGTTTCCCCGTGTTGTGAAGGGGAGATATTCGCTGCTGCGGTTCCATCTGCAGCACCGGTACCAGTGGTACCACCGGTACTGGTAACCAAAGCTGTCTCCGGGACTGGTCTGGCTGCATCCCTGACTGGAGGGCAAGGTCTCATGGAGAGTCAGGTGGTCTGGATACTGTTGCTGTAGGCGGTGCCCAAGGTGGTGCAGGGGGTCTGTATTGGAAGTGGCCTGATGCTGATCACGTTCCAGCACAGAGAGTCACTTCTTCAGGGGTAAGGAGATCTGCTCCGAGAACAGCAGCGATAGTCCATATGCTCGTACCCATGGTACCAGCTATAGTCCTCATGACGGTACCGTGAGTCCCTGTATGGGGAGCAACAAGAGCATGGAGATCGGGAGCGTTGATCCCTATGTAAACAGAGTGGTTCTCTGAGGAGGTGGTGAGGATCAGTATGTTCTCCCTTAAAGGTGAGATCCGCTTCCAAGGTCTCCTGTCTAGGCGATCTAGAGCGGGAGTGATGGTGTCGCTGGAACCGCATGTGTGAAGTAGACCAGGAGTGCCGATGGCGATCCTCTGTCAACTGCAGTGCAGGTGGAGCTTGCTAGGGCGACGGTACTAGTGGTTGTGGTACCGGACTCTGTGCCATCGGCTGTGTCATCGGGAGCGGCTCCGAGAACACCGTGTCCACCTGTAGAGTCCACGTAACAGTTGTGTCGGCACTGAGTGACCTCTTCTTCTTTTTATGGTGTTCTCCCTTTCGTTTAGAGTGGCATTCCTTGGGAGCAGTGGTGACGGTACCGGTGACAGTACCAGGTATGTCTGGTAGCGGTACCAAGGCCGCAGACTCCGTCTCCGGAACACGGGAGGAAGCGGCCTGTCGGGGAGCCAATGGATCCATGGAAGTCTGGTGCCTGGACAAAAAAGACAGCAGCCCTTCCTTGCCCCCATGAAGGGATCTCTTAGTAAGGAGCTCCTGCAGCCTCAGAGCACACACCCTTTTAGTCCGAGAGGAGAGGAGAGAAGAGCACAATGAGGGCAAGTCCTCGTGTTATGCCCTTCTCCCAGGCAGGAAAGGCAAAGCTCGTAAGTGTCACTTACTGAGAGCATGGCGGGGCAGGAGGTGCACCGCTTAAAGCCCAGTTCCTTGGACATACTTTGCCGGCCCGGGAGAGGTAGGTGGTAGGCCTGGGGGGGGGAGAACCCCATGGGGTGGGGCAGAGCCCAACCGCAAGTTCTTCTGATTTGTTTCTTCTTTTCCCTTTAGGAAGAAAATGACAAGAATTTACCAGAGAAAGTGGTCTCTCTCTGTGAGGCAAACTACTGACTGTGCTGAGAAGCACGGAGGTCTTCCAATCATGATGCGGTTGGAAGGAACTGAGACGGCGAGGACTCTGCGCCCATTTATGCACTCCCACTCTCGCACAATCTGGGACCCGCGCTTTTTTCAGGAGGGGATGGGGAGGAGGGACGGAGCCCTCACCATGTTTTAGAACTTTCCAGGACATCTTCTGCCTGGAAACTGCTGACAAGAGGTTTTCCGGTACCTGCGGAGCAGGAAGTGAATCCCCAATAGTGAGAATCGCGGAGATCCTCGAAGAAGAACTTCCTGTTATTTCAAGCATTGATGTGTGCTGGTTGTGCCAGATTTCTTCTACTGAACGCGTTAACTTATTGGGGACAGTTTTGGTACAGTGAGGCATAGGCCTTACATATCTAAAGAACTGTCTTCCTCCTTTTGTCCCTCTGCAGTGCTCTGTTGCAAGTTCCACCACTGGCCCAGGTTCATACGACCTAGGCAGGCAGAGAAGTGTTCTCAGTGGCTGCTCCATCGTTTTGAACTCTTTCCCTTGGAGATAAACCCTAGCCTAGGCATCTTCTGAAGCCGTGCAAGACGTATTTATTTGGCATGGCATTTAACAGGAAAGGGTAGATCCTGGGGTGGAGGCAGGGTAGGTCTTATAAACATTTGATGGGTTTTATCTTATATTTTATGTTTTTTATGATAAATAAATAAATAAATCCTGTCTTGGAGCAGGAGGTTGAACTAGATAACCTTTGAGATCCCTTCAAGCCCTATGATTCTATGAATACATGATAAAAACACGAGAAAACAATCTGACAAGGTGCTTTTAAAGCACCACTTTAGCTGAAAATGTTCCATACTTTACCAAATCTGTAAATTAAGCTGACTCTGCTTCATGGAATTCATGATCATGCCATTTTCTCTGGGCTGGATTCTACCCTCAGCAACATCTGTGGAACCAAGAGAATTTGAAACATACCAGAAGCCAGAACTGTACATAAACACTATTCTTGTATTATTTTATACCAGAAAAAATAAATAAAACCTCAAAAATCAGGTTGGCCAATTCAGGGATAAAATCAGGACACAGGGATTATTTATAATGTCTGTCCACACCAACAATTACACTGAATTAGAGGGGGTTTTATTCAGGGATAATGCACATGGAGAAGTACCCTCAGGCCCAGGGTGTGAGCTGATATTCCCAGCTCTAAGTCTAGCGTACTGTCTGCTAGGCTATCAGGGGGCACCGCTAGAATGTTTTCCAGGAGAGTCAAGGCGTGACATGACCACATCAGAGAGGGGCAAGACACAAAGGCTCTCCCACCCATTTCCAACATGGCTCTGCCTCCTGTGGAGAAAAGCAGTGCGAGAGCCTTTTTTGCCTGGACCGTTTCCAACATAGTCAGCTCCTTTCAGACATAGTCCTACCCATTACAGAGTGCTGTGACATCATGATGTTTCAAAGGGGCAGGGCCACATGCAGTCTGGAGGGGTGGGAGTACAAGTGAATCTTTTGCACCCACTGTCAGCATCCATGTGGACCACCTTTTAGCTGGTATTGTTCCCTTGACAACAAAGATAAGCATGGATGGACGTCCATGGAGACCAATGTCATGTTGAAAACTTAGTTCATTTGGATGGTCAAGAGTATAGCACTATTCTATTAAACTAGTAAAGCACTCTTCATCCAGAAGTCCTGTACCAAAGAAAGGGAGAATTATAGATGAGGCGAATCATAGAGAGGTGAAGTGATTTACCAAGGGTCACTCAGCAAGTCAGTGGGGGGAGGGGGAGGGTGAAGAAGAGAAAACAATGCTCTAAGTCATAATTCTGGACCCAGTATCCACTGACCCACGTTTCCTCCCACGTACCAAAAATGCTACACATCTCTATGGCGTCTTTCATTAGAGAATCTCAAATCTGTAAAGCTACATTCTCTTTTCTGAAGAATGAAATATCTATTTAAGCTCCTATCTGAAATTTGGCAGTGTATACCTTAAAGGTTTAAATGCTTTGTTTAGCCCTGTATGTGCATGTTTGAGTCATTTAATCTCTCCCTTTCATTTTCCAACTCTTTTCTCTTCTGCCCCTTGCCCCTGAATTTAACTGGTTGCTTCTGATCTCTGTATGCTGTGATGTGCGCTTCTAATGATACCAGAAGCAACTAAAAAAAGGGAACAGAGTAGGCCTTGCATTTAAATATCAAGTATGAATATTCATAAGCGCATAGCAACAGCTGCAGTAGTCCCAGTGGTATTACTGGAGTCTACTGCACTATGAGCTAGCAGGTTTGACAAGAAACTAATCAGGTTGTAAACTTGTCATTTACACCAGTTCTCTGTGTCCATTTCCTGGACTGCCCATTGGGAAAAAAACTGATACTACCTGCTAGGTACAACTTTTTATTTTCAAAACACAGTAGGTGCCCTGAGCAGTATTTGTCAATGTGCAGGGAGAGTGGATTGTATTAGGAAAAGCAGCAGCAGTGGGTACTCCCCAATTTAAATTATGAAGGGGGGTGGTTCTATGTTAACATTCCCCCTTTTTGCATATCAGTATGTTAACTGATCATTTCTTGGTTGCAGCACACAGAAAGGATTGTCCTCAGAGCATCAATTGCACCCTTGTAAAATTTCTAACTGATAGAGTAGAGGTTCCCAGACCATGGGTTGGGGCTCCAAGTCATGGTATGTGCACATGGGAGCTCAGTCTTGATTCATGTTTGATATACTCTGTATCTTAGTTGCTGTCTGGGGTCATGGAATTATATTTAAATCTCAAAATGGGGTCACACAGGCAAAAGGTTTGGGAACTACCAGTCTAAAGGATGGGTGTTTTTAGACAAATGCCTGCTCCACCTCACCCCTGGGTGTCCCTTCCGGCCGAGGGCAGAGCAGCAGTTCATCTACTCATAGATGGGATGCTGCAGCTCCGTTTCTAGCCAGGGGTTGCCCCGGCAACAGCCATAGAACTGTGGGCAGCAGCCTAGAACAGCTGGCAATCTGCCCGCACCTCTATGGTCTGGGTGGGGTGTGCCTCACGGGCAGACTGTGGGCCACTGTGGCAGCCATCTCTATTTAAATCCACTGCAGCCAGTGGCAGACCTGGGGGTGGTCCCCCACACCCACCCCCGGAGCAGACTTGAGTCTGTCTAAAAACACCCTGTGTCTCTTCCCATAATCAAAACCACCCATGATGAAGTTATTTTAGTCAAGGTCACCAGCAGAAGAGGACGAGTGGACACTTGCCTTCATCTTCTCCCACCTGCCTCAGACTTCACCTGCTCCTGCCCTTTTGAAGAACCATGACATTATAGTGCTTCAAAGGGGTTGTGGTCACACCAAGGAAAGTCTCTTGCCCCCACCCCTTTCTGACATGGTCACGTCCCCATTATATCATGGCACTCTGCAGGGGGTGGGACTATATTAGAAAGGGGGAAGACGAGCTTTTTTGCCCTGCTGCTTTCAGCCATGGCCCTCTCCTCCATCTTCCTACCCTTCTCCCCCTGTCCCCCCGCCCCCAGTTAAAATTCAGGAGGCACCCGTGTTTAGAGTAATAGCAGAAGATAGCCTTGCTTTTGACTGTCTTTAATTTTCAAAGACACTTGGATTCAGCTTTCTGGACCAAACCATCCCCATAGCTTTCTCCACATCAGCTAAAAGCCTGCCAGAATAGGTGTGAATGGAGGTGGAGGTGAGCAGTATGGCACCCAACTCTTATAGAACTGGTTGCTGATCAGTTAGACTATATCACCCCTGGTCAGAGGCAGTGGATGTCTAAGGGACTCGGCTTCCCCATCCCCACACTAGGAGAGGAGTCTGAGAGATGTAGTCACCACAACCTGCTCCCAGCTGTTCCCCTCCAGAGCAACAAGAGCAGAAAGAAGGCACCTGCTGCTTAGGGAGAATTCTGGATAGCAGAAAAATGCAGGAGAGTGGAAGGGAGATTGATGACCTTTTCCTTGGAGCTGGGGAAGGTGTAGTGGGCACATGCCCATTCATTTGGGATAGGGATGAGCGAACAGAATGGAGTTTGGAAATTCAGTTTGGTTGGGTTTGAAATTCGAGTTCGGAAGTTCGGTTCTGTTCAGTTTGAAATTCTAGTTAGGTTCGGAAGTTCGGTTCGGTCGACTGAACAGACCTCGTTCGGTCGAATTCCAAACTTCTGAACCAAATTCGGCCATTCATAACCAGGTTTTTCGGTGTGTGTTGGCACTAGGAATGGGAGAACAGAACAGAGTTTGGAAATTCGGTTCAGTTCGGTTTGAAATTCGAGTTCAGTTCGGAAGTTCGGTTCGGTCGACCGAACAGACCGAGTTTGGTCCGAACTCCTGAACCACGTTTTCCCATCCCTAATTTGGACCCTCCCAAAAGTGTGAAAATGGCAAATGCCTGCCTGACCCTTAATCCTAACAATGATTTAGTTGCCCTTGCCCAGATATAATCCAGAACTACACACCAACCCAATCCCTCGGGTCATTTCCAAGCCACAATTCATTCATGATCATTGATTTGGCCTCCCTGCTTCCTGATTGGTGGAGCCACAATTCTGCAGCTGGTGCAGAATGCTGTGGCCCGTCTCCTTACGGGGGGCGGGTCGCAAGGAGCGCATGACACCAGTGCTCCAGGCTCTGCACTGGCTGCCTATAAAGTACCGGGCCAGGTTCAAGGTGCTGGTTTTAACCTTTAAAGCCCTTCACGGCCTGGTCCCTGCTTATCTGCTGGACCTCCTCACTCCTCATGTGCCCGTGCAACCCTTGAGATCGTCCGTGGGAGCCTTTTTGGAGGTTCCCCGGGCGAGGCAGGTGGCCACTGATGTTAGATCTTTTTCAGCGGGCCGCCCCTGTGCTGTGGAATTCACTCCCGTAGGAGGCTCAGTTGGCTCCCACTCTCCTGCTGTTTCAGCGTGTATGTAAGACCTGTCTGTTCCGTCAGGCTTTTGGCGAGGGGGTAGGGGTGGGGTTTTTCCCCACATATTGTAATTTTAAATTGTTTTAAAATTTTTTATCTTTTTATTGAATGTTGTTTGCTGCTCGGGGCTGCCCGGAGGGCAGGAGCAGCGGGATATACATTTTAAATAAAATAATAAAATAATGAAGAAAGTGGAAAGAGGTCCTTTATTCTTCTCATAGGGTGTTTTTAGACAAGCACTTCTCTATCCATCACCCAACCATCATGCATGTTGCAGGGCTGCATTGGTACCTTATGCAGCAGCCCTGCAACATGGGTGTTGGGTGGGGAGGCACTTGTCTATAAAAACACCCGTCTGCTTTTTCTCATCTCTTCTTCACAGACAAGTACATGTATCCAGCAAGTGATTATTTGATGGTTTCTCTCCACCAGTTTCTCTGCTTAGCCTGAAACAGCATGGATTCTGTATTGAAAAAATGTTTGCCAAACTAAAAAAAAATGAAGGGAGGAGAGGTGCATTTTTTTCCCTCTGTGAGAAACCAGTGTGTTAAGTGTTTCCAGAAAATTCCCTGCAGGCAGAAATCTATAACCCTCAGAAATATCCCCCGATAGGCCTTGGCTGCAGATAATCAGAAGTCTCTCTTTTGCTACAGAGACTGTGACTGGGATATTGGCTTTCAAGATGGTTGTCCCAAGCGCGCTCGCAAAATTTTCAGAACAAAGATTTTGAATGTGTTACTAAAACCTGGTAAACAATAGCTTAAAGCAGCTGTTTAATTAGCTTGGCACCATTTTCCGAGGCTGGACACCTGCTTAAGAATGAAGAAGTAGAAGGAAAATGGCCAAGTATACAAATCAAAAAGCCAAGGCAGAGAGCTATGGGGATTAGAAGCAGAAAATAGCTGAAATGAGAGCTTTCCATGTGGAGTGCGTATATGGCAAAGAGATAATTGGTTGAAAGACTTTAGCCCTAAATAAGGGGAGAGGTGCACAATCAGCAGCAAAGTTTGGGAATCACATACAAAGTCCGCTAAGCCTCACTCTTTTCGCTTTAACCCGGCACTATTTTCTCGTGGAGAGAAAAGCTTCAGGGAGCAAGGCACTGAGCATTTTCCACAGTAAAAGGGATTTTTGTTTTATAGGAACACCACCTGCAGTGCTGGACAGGAGCTCAGAGGAAATGTTCAATACTGTCGGAATGGCCTATGCAGTCTGCCTTTCAGGGCAACAGATTTCCATCCATCCCATAAAGTCTTCCCAGCCCCTGGCAAAGATGAAAGTCTCCACATCTCTGATTTTTGTCTGCCATGGTGATTAATTGAAGAGTTGGCCTGAAACTTCTGTATTCTTTGCCAGTATGAACAGAAAGGTAAGTCAGTGGGTTAACGGGGCCCATCAGTAAATTAGAAATAACAGCAGCTGTGTAACATATAGACCAACAGAGTCAGCAAGTGTCCATTAAACATTTCTGTTGGGGGGAATGACACCACCATTCTAGGTGGAGACCCGTCTTCCTTGTATCTGGCACAGGGTCAGGTAGAGAAAGGTTGCACCAGGATACTTCAGAGCAGGAAAGAGCTTAATTTGTGAGGGGAGGGAGAAGGGGGGGGGCTTTTCAGCCCTGACAAATTCAAAGGGGGGGGAGGCTGTGCTCTTGGAAATGTTCCAGTAGGACTGCACACCCCGAAACATGAAAGGCCATGAAAAATCCAATATTGGCCACCTCTGGTTTGTAAATAAAAGCCAGAAAACCCCTGGATGGTTTATTTGGGTTCCATTAAATGACTTTCCTGCCCCACTCCCTGCTCAGACTATCATATAGATTAAATCACCTGAACTCCTGTTTTTATATTCGGCTGTTGAGGGGCAGGTTAGTCCAGTGGCTGAGCTGCTAGTTGGAGAACAGGATTCATTTCCCTGCTCTGTGACAAGCGCTGGTGGGCCAGGAGGCATGGCTTCTGGGCTGTGGAGCGTGGGCTTTTGGTTGGGCCCTGGCAATTCATTTTTTTAACAAATTAAGCACTGGAGCCAGGTGCGTCAGACTCTCTGTAGCCTTGGGGACCAAACTTGATGTTCATCAGCTTTCCTCAGGCCATGCTTCTTAAAATGAAGTAAATAGGCTTATGGTAAACACTAAAGAAGAGAGTGAACACAGCAAGGGACAAACCTACTCCTGAGTAGCCCGTGCAAGTTCCAGACTCCTCCAACCACAAAACAAGAGCCAAAGCTGGCCTTTCTACAAGGCTTGTTTCTTCCTGGAGAACGGCGCCCTGGTTCTGTGTACTTAAGCAGGATCATAAATTGGAAAAATATTTAGACATCTTACTGAATCCAGTTCTGCGGAGGAACTTCACGTNTGCAACCCTTGAGATCGTCCGTGGGAGCCTTTTTGGAGGTTCCCCGGGCGAGGCAGGTGGCCACTGATGTTAGATCTTTTTCAGCGGGCCGCCCCTGTGCTGTGGAATTCACTCCCGTAGGAGGCTCAGTTGGCTCCCACTCTCCTGCTGTTTCAGCGTGTATGTAAGACCTGTCTGTTCCGTCAGGCTTTTGGCGAGGGGTAGGGGTGGGGTTTTTCCCCACATATTGTAATTTTAAATTGTTTTAAAAAAATTTATATTTTTATTGAATGTTGTTTGCCGCTCGGGGCTGCCCGGAGGGCAGGAGCGGCGGGATATACATTTTAAATAAATTAATAAAATAATGAAGAAAGTGGAAAGAGGTCCTTTATTCTTCTCATAGGGTGTTTTTAGACAAGCACTTCTCTATCCATCACCCAACCATCATGCATGTTGCAGGGCTGCATTGGTACCTTATGCAGCAGCCCTGCAACATGGGTGTTGGGTGGGGAGGCACTTGTCTATAAAAACACCCGTCTGCTTTTTCTCATCTCTTCTTCACAGACAAGTACATGTATCCAGCAAGTGATTATTTGATGGTTTCTCTCCACCAGTTTCTCTGCTTAGCCTGAAACAGCATGGATTCTGTATTGAAAAAATGTTTGCCAAACTAAAAAAAAATGAAGGGAGGAGAGGTGCATTTTTTTCCCGCTGTGAGAAACCAGTGTGTTAAGTGTTTCCAGAAAATTCCCTGCAGGCAGAAATCTATAACCCTCAGAAATATCCCCCGATAGGCCTTGGCTGCAGATAATCAGAAGTCTCTCTTTTGCTACAGAGACTGTGACTGGGATATTGGCTTTCAAGATGGTTGTCCCAAGCGCTCTCGCAAAATTTTCAGAACAAAGATTTTGAATGTGTTACTAAAACCTGGTAAACAATAGCTTAAAGCAGCTGTTTAATTAGCTTGGCACCATTTTCCGAGGCTGGACACCTGCTTAAGAATGAAGAAGTAGAAGGAAAATGGCCAAGTATACAAATCAAAAAGCCAAGGCAGAGAGCTATGGGGATTAGAAGCAGAAAATAGCTGAAATGAGAGCTTTCCATGTGGAGTGCGTATATGGCAAAGAGATAATTGGTTGAAAGACTTTAGCCCTAAATAAGGGGAGAGGTGCACAATCAGCAGCAAAGTTTGGGAATCACATACAAAGTCCGCTAAGCCTCACTCTTTTCGCTTTAACCCTGCACTATTTTCTCGTGGAGAGAAAAGCTTCAGGGAGCAAGGCACTGAGCATTTTCCACAGTAAAAGGGATTTTTGTTTTATAGGAACACCACCTGCAGTGCTGGACAGGAGCTCAGAGGAAATGTTCAATACTGTCGGAATGGCCTATGCAGTCTGCCTTTCAGGGCAACAGATTTCCATCCATCCCATAAAGTCTTCCCAGCCCCTGGCAAAGATGAAAGTCTCCACATCTCTGATTTTTGTCTGCCATGGTGATTAATTGAAGAGTTGGCCTGAAACTTCTGTATTCTTTGCCAGTATGAACAGAAAGGTAAGTCAGTGGGTTAACGGGGCCCATCAGTAAATTAGAAATAACAGCAGCTGTGTAACATATAGACCAACAGAGTCAGCAAGTGTCCATTAAACATTTCTGTTGGGGGGAATGACACCACCATTCTAGGTGGAGACCCGTCTTCCTTGTATCTGGCACAGGGTCAGGTAGAGAAAGGTTGCACCAGGATACTTCAGAGCAGGAAAGAGCTTAATTTGTGAGGGGAGGGAGAAGGGGGGGGGGGCTTTTCAGCCCTGACAAATTCAAAGGGGGGGGAGGCTGTGCTCTTGGAAATGTTCCAGTAGGACTGCACACCCCGAAACATGAAAGGCCATGAAAAATCCAATATTGGCCACCTCTGGTTTGTAAATAAAAGCCAGAAAACCCCTGGATGGTTTATTTGGGTTCCATTAAATGACTTTCCTGCCCCACTCCCTGCTCAGACTATCATATAGATTAAATCACCTGAACTCCTGTTTTTATATTCGGCTGTTGAGGGGCAGGTTAGTCCAGTGGCTGAGTTGCTAGTTGGAGAACAGGATTCATTTCCCTGCTCTGTGACAAGCGCTGGTGGGCCAGGAGGCATGGCTTCTGGGCTGTGGAGCGTGGGCTTTTGGTTGGGCCCTGGCAATTCATTTTTTTAACAAATTAAGCACTGGAGCCAGGTGTGTCAGACTCTCTGTAGCCTTGGGGACCAAACTTGATGTTCATCAGCTTTCCTCAGGCCATGCTTCTTAAAATGAAGTAAATAGGCTTATGGTAAACACTAAAGAAGAGAGTGAACACAGCAAGGGACAAACCTACTCCTGAGTAGCCCGTGCAAGTTCCAGACTCCTCCAACCACAAAACAAGAGCCAAAGCTGGCCTTTCTACAAGGCTTGTTTCTTCCTGGAGAACGGCGCCCTGGTTCTGTGTACTTAAGCAGGATCATAAATTGGAAAAATATTTAGACATCTTATTGAATCCAGTTCTGCGGAGGAACTTCACGTTACTGCTCTTCCAACAGTTTGAATCAGCAGTTATGTCTGACTGCTATGGTGGTAAACCATACGTAGATCGTATATGTCCCTGCGATATTCATGAGACAGAGGACCTCCCTCATGTAATGCTGAGATGCCCGTAATTCTGGAATATTCGTCAACTCTGGCTCCAACCCTTATGAGAAGGGAAAGGGTTTTGGACAACACAGCATAAAATTGAACTGTTATTGGCTAACAATTCAGAGGATGGGATGCAAGCAGTAGCATCATTTGCACAATTGGCGTTCAACGTACGAGAGGGTCTTGCAGTATAGATGTCTTATCGGGCAGCACTGGGTATTTAGGAATAAGCTAGGGCCTGGGTTCCCACAGATTGAATTTTCTTCTTATTCACTTTTTACTGTGGGCCCCTGCAGTTGATGGCATAGTGTTTGCAAATTAGAGGGGTTTTCCCCTATTTTATATATTTGTATGGATATTGGTTTTATTTATACTTTGTTGTGGGGATAATTATTTTTTGTTAAATGTTGTTGTTGCTGGGTTTTTTGGCCATGGCAAAAGCTGGTGCCCAATAAACTAAACTACTAACTACTAACTAACTACTACTACAAGGCAACAGCTCTGACCTTCTATTTTCTCTGCTTCTGAGGGCTCTTCAGCGACCCCTGACTTTACTGGGGCAGGATGCAGGGTCCTCACTCCCTCCCAGCAGGGCCCCAAAGACGATCACCTCTAGGGCTCTGCAAAGGATGTCCCCGACGAGATGGGTCTACCAGGAGCCCTGCTTTTTATCTTCGCCCTGAGCCCTATAAATTCTAAGGCTGGCCCTAACAAGAGCACGGTCTGGTTGTCAAAGTCTCCTCTCTACTTCAAGGTTAGGTGTTTCCTCCCAGTGATAGCACTAACGAAGAAGAGGTGGCCAGAACACTTGAGAGATGTTCCTCCTGCTGCAAAAACCTTTCTGGCCAATGAAGGAGCTGCTGCATTGTCAATATGGTATTCTTTATACAGGAGAAAGTGTAGTTACCCCCAAGCCCCACAGAAAGGAAATACGGGGCATCTTTAGACATAACAAAGATTGGGTGTCAAAACCCCTAAGAACGTGTTTGGCCATTGTGTGCAAACACCATAACAGTCCCAACACCAATTTGGCCACCTGTTGAACACACAATGTGAACACCATTGAATCACAAGGACAATTTGTGTGTTCCAGCTGAACACGCAGCCAACGTGGTATCTAACGCTATCACGTGGTGTGTTAGCAGGTACAACACAGGGAATGAGGCGGCAGCACTTGCGTGCTGAGATCGGGTGGCGAGCAAAACACCGATTTGCCCTTGTGATGGGCTGTGTGTCTAAGCAGCGCCACATGGTGAACACAGGGCCAAACCGGTGTTCGTATCAAGGCCAAAACACACATTCAGACACCCGTTGTCGTTATGTGTAAATAATCTTTGCTTCCTAAGGCTCACAAGGGCATGTAGAGGGCCAGAGAAAAAGCAATATGGTACTGAACTTGCAGGTCCAGAGACATTGAGAAGCAGGTAGAAAACTGTTCCATGTGCGCACAACAGAGGACACTTTCCCACGATACAAGCAGCGCACAATTTGCCTCTGGGAAAAACTCCAGGAGGCAAAGCATGTGCAGGGTTTGTAACATGGGACTGCCTTGCCTTCCCCCTCCCCATGGTGCATTTTTGTCGGCGATCCTAGAGAGGATTGTAGAGCTGGGTTTCCCTACTCTGCAATCTTTCACCGGTTCACTGGCAAAAATGCACAGGGAGCAGTCCCATGTTTACCTCTTGCAGTTTCTCGTGGAGGCAAATTGTGCATGGCTTGTATTGTGGTAAAGCACATAGTTGCAGCAATCAAAAAGAACCCTTAGGCCCCACAAGGTACCTGGGCTACCATGGGAGAAGCTGGGCATTGACTTATTTGAGTATCAATCTTGCCCATTCCTGTTTGTAGCTGATTACTTGTCAAAGAATCCAGAAGTGCTGAGGCTCACAGACAAGACAGCCAGAACAGTGATTGCCGAGCTCAAAGCTGTACTTGCTCAGCATGGTATCCCAAGGTTGGTCATGAGTGACCATGTCCCATTTGCAAGCCTGAAGTTCTGACGGTTTGCACGGGAGTGGGGATTTCAGCAATGTCTAAGCAGCCCAGGATACAACCCCTCCTCCCCCACCCCCATTCCATCTAATGGAATGGCAGAAAGAGCAATGCAGTCTGTGAAATCCCTGTTCAGGAAAGCAGAGACTTCAGGAACAGACCCACATTTAGCCTTGATGGAATATCACAATACACCAGTGACTGGCATGCTCTGCTCTCTGGCACAAATGCTAATGGGGAGGATGCTCTGAGGGAGACTCCCAGTGACAACGAACTTGCTAAAGCCTAGAACTCCTAGCAAGATGAAGGAAGGTCAGCAGAAGGTCCGGGACACACAAAAATGGTTCCATGACCACACTGTAAAGCCACTCAAGGAGCCGAGGAAAGGAGATTTTGTCTGGATGGAGACAAGTGCCTGCTGTTGTGGAGAAAAGATGTGAGCAACCCTGCTCATATCAATTGGTGACTCCAGAAGGGACCCGATACCACCAGAATTGAAGACACTTGAAAAGGCGAGTGGGATACCAGAGGAATGTGAAAGGGTAAAACATGAGCAGGATGAGTCCAGACTCACAGAAGAGAGAGAACAACTGAGAGAACATGGGAATACTGCCGAAGCAGAGGCCGCTGAACACAATAACAGTCACTAGAGGTGATGATCCAGCGAGGCAGAGACTCCAGCGACCTGAGCAACATCCCATGGAAGAACTATTCATTTGCCAGTGAGACTGCAGGACTATGACCTTTTTTACACAAGACGGGCCCCCTCATGCTCTCACAGATCTGCTATGTGGGCATGAGTGGGTGCCATCCATGTAAATCCCGCGGTGGGTGGGTGTGCGTGTGTGCTCCCGCGAAACGTGCATGCACACCCACCTCCATCCATCACCCACTCACGGAGCACCTCCCCCCCCCGCCCATATAAAAAAGGCCTAAGTGCTTTAAGAGAGTGGTAGTAAAAACCACTCCCAACAGAGGGTCAAGTACTTGTGACCTCTGACCCCATCCTATACGCTGCCATCCAGTATTGAATAGTCAATTGTAANACTAACTACTAACTAACTACTACTACAAGGCAACAGCTCTGACCTTCTATTTTCTCTGCTTCTGAGGGCTCTTCAGCGACCCCTGACTTTACTGGGGCAGGATGCAGGGTCCTCACTCCCTCCCAGCAGGGCCCCAAAGACGATCACCTCTAGGGCTCTGCAAAGGATGTCCCCGACGAGATGGGTCTACCAGGAGCCCTGCTTTTTATCTTCGCCCTGAGCCCTATAAATTCTAAGGCCGGCCCTAACAAGAGCACGGTCTGGTTGTCAAAGTCTCCTCTCTACTTCAAGGTTAGGTGTTTCCTCCCAGTGATAGCACTAACGAAGAAGAGGTGGCCAGAACACTTGAGAGATGTTCCTCCTGCTGCAAAAACCTTTCTGGCCAATGAAGGAGCTGCTGCATTGTCAATATGGTATCCTTTATACAGGAGAAAGTGTAGTTACCCCCAAGCCCCACAGAAAGGAAATACGGGGCATCTTTAGACATAACAAAGATTGGGTGTCAAAACCCCTAAGAACGTGTTTGGCCATTGTGTGCAAACACCATAACAGTCCCAACACCAATTTGGCCACCTGTTGAACACACAATGTGAACACCATTGAATCACAAGGACAATTTGTGTGTTCCAGCTGAACACGCAGCCAACGTGGTATCTAACGCTATCACGTGGTGTGTTAGCAGGTACAACACAGGGAATGAGGCGGCAGCACTTGCGTGCTGAGATCGGGTGGCGAGCAAAACACCGATTTGCCCTTGTGATGGGCTGTGTGTCTAAGCAGCGCCACATGGTGAACACAGGGCCAAACCGGTGTTCGTATCAAGGCCAAAACACACATTCAGACACCCGTTGTCGTTATGTGTAAATAATCTTTGCTTCCTAAGGCTCACAAGGGCATGTAGAGGGCCAGAGAAAAAGCAATATGGTACTGAACTTGCAGGTCCAGAGACATTGAGAAGCAGGTAGAAAGCTGTTCCATGTGCGCACAACAGAGGACACTTTCCCACGATACAAGCAGCGCACAATTTGCCTCTGGGAAAAACTCCAGGAGGCAAAGCATGTGCAGGGTTTGTAACATGGGACTGCCTTGCCTTCCCCCTCCCCATGGTGCATTTTTGTCGGCGATCCTAGAGAGGATTGTAGAGCTGGGTTTCCCTACTCTGCAATCTTTCACCGGTTCACTGGCAAAAATGCACAGGGAGCAGTCCCATGTTTACCTCTTGCAGTTTCTCGTGGAGGAAAATTGTGCATGGCTTGTATTGTGGTAAAGCACATAGTTGCAGCAATCAAAAAGAACCCTTAGGCCCCACAAGGTACCTGGGCTACCATGGGAGAAGCTGGGCATTGACTTATTTGAGTATCAATCTTGCCCATTCCTGTTTGTAGCTGATTACTTGTCAAAGAATCCAGAAGTGCTGAGGCTCACAGACAAGACAGCCAGAACAGTGATTGCCGAGCTCAAAGCTGTACTTGCTCAGCATGGTATCCCAAGGTTGGTCATGCGTGACCATGTCCCATTTGCAAGCCTGAAGTTCTGACGGTTTGCACGGGAGTGGGGATTTCAGCAATGTCTAAGCAGCCCAGGATACAACCCCTCCTCCCCCACCCCCATTCCATCTAATGGAATGGCAGAAAGAGCAATGCAGTCTGTGAAATCCCTGTTCAGGAAAGCAGAGACTTCAGGAACAGACCCACATTTAGCCTTGATGGAATATCACAATACACCAGTGACTGGCATGCTCTACTCTCTGGCACAAATGCTAATGGGGAGGATGCTCTGAGGGAGACTCCCAGTGACAACGAACTTGCTAAAGCCTAGAACTCCTAGCAAGATGAAGGAAGGTCAGCAGAAGGTCCGGGACACACAAAAATGGTTCCATGACCACACTGTAAAGCCACTCAAGGAGCCGAGGAAAGGAGATTTTGTCTGGATGGAGACAAGTGCCTGCTGTTGTGGAGAAAAGATGTGAGCAACCCTGCTCATATCAATTGGTGACTCCAGAAGGGACCCGATACCACCAGAATTGAAGACACTTGAAAAGGCGAGTGGGATACCAGAGGAATGTGAAAGGGTAAAACATGAGCAGGATGAGTCCAGACTCACAGAAGAGAGAGAACAACTGAGAGAACATGGGAATACTGCCGAAGCAGAGGCCGCTGAACACAATAACAGTCACTAGAGGTGATGATCCAGCGAGGCAGAGACTCCAGCGACCTGAGCAACATCCCATGGAAGAACTATTCATTTGCCAGTGAGACTGCAGGACTATGACCTTTTTTACACAAGACGGGCCCCCTCATGCTCTCACAGATCTGCTATGTGGGCATGAGTGGGTGCCATCCATGTAAATCCCGCGGTGGGTGGGTGTGCGTGTGTGCTCCCGCGAAACGTGCATGCACACCCACCTCCATCCATCACCCACTCACGGAGCACCTCCCCCCCCCGCCCATATAAAAAAGGCCTAAGTGCTTTAAGAGAGTGGTAGTAAAAACCACTCCCAACAGAGGGTCAAGTACTTGTGACCTCTGACCCCATCCTATACGCTGCCATCCAGTATTGAATAGTCAATTGTAATTTTGTACTGGAGGCCTATCTTCCCTGGATCTGGCATGGGGTCAGGAAGAGAGAAGGGCTGCCCCAGGATGTTTAGAGCAGGGGTGTCAAACTCACATAGCTAGGGATGTGCATGTCGTTTTCATTATATCAATAACAAAACAAAATTTGTCATTTTCGTTATCGTTATTGCAATAACAAAAAAAACAAAAATAAAGAAATCAATAACGAAGTCGTTATTACCTAGCAGTCTGGCAGGTGTTTTTTGGAGGGAAATGTGGCAAGGGGAGGAGAGAGCAGACATCTCGGAGCCAGAAACAGTGCTGAACTCTTGAACTAGGCCTGTGATGGGAGGGGAAGGACCTGATGGATGTAATCGTTGAAGTGACCAATGAGCAGTGCAAGCAGGTCCCAGGTAGCCTGTGATTGCTCAATGCCTCCTGCCACCCAGAACCAATCAGGGGAGCTCTGGTGGACGGCACTGCAACCCTTTATACTGCAGTGCTGGGCTGCTTCACTCTGGTTCTGTTAGCTATTGCTCTGTCAGGGTGCATTTGCAGAATCTGCTGGTACTTGCACTAAAAATTCTCCCATATATATCCCTACCAGCTTACCTTTCCAATCCTTATTCCTTACCCTTACAACTTCCCTTTTTCCTTCCCTGCCTGTTTCCTCCTGTACACATATATATAGAGAGAGAGATAGGTAGTAGAGTTTAGATATAGATATATATATATGTATTAGATTATATATATAGAACAGAGAGAGATTAGAAGTAGTGGATATACGGGGTGGGACCCCGGGTCCATTACCGGTTACCGGATGTACCGGTTACCGGTTTCACGAAAACCGGATTCCCGGATTACATCCGGTATACCGGTACCGGATTTATTGCATTGGTTTCAATGGGGCACTGTGTCCCCATTGAAACCAATGCAATAAATTAAAATAAATTCCCTCCCCCTCCCAGGCTGCGCGGGTGGAAGGGGGGACACCCCCCACCCACCCTGCCCAGCCTGGCTTTTTGTTGTAAAAAAGATAGAACAGCA
>QEPC01013374.1:808535-820192 GCA_003113815.1 Sphenodon punctatus
ACCCCCATTTACTCACTTTCAGACCTTTCTGAGATGTGGGTCACAGAATTTGCAGCAGACCCCACAAGTTCATGCTGGGTTTGGAATCTGGGCTTCCACTGTGCTGAAAGAACAGGTTGTTAATCAGCACAGAAGAAACTCTGGGTGTTTTTAAATGAGATGCTACCACATATGGTCACCCAACAACCACTCATCTGAATGCCCATGTGAAGGTGATGGGGGGGGGAGGGCGTGCTCCCATGATCCATGCAGCACCCACTCATGGCCATGCATGGGGCACTGCCAAAAAATCCAGAGTGCGCCATGTGGGAGAAGCCAAAAAAGTGCATGGGAACAGGCACCCAAGCATCCCTTGCCCATATTAACCAGGGCGCTCACACAGGCCAGCAGATAGGCTCATGGTCCGGCCGGTGGCCGCCTCCCTGCTCCCATCCACAGCCCTGCCAGAAGCTCTTAAAGGATACACACACAAAATACAACACTTTGTTGGCTCAAAGTACAACAACCCGCCCCTGCGATGTATGAGAAAGAGCTAAAACCATGGAGAACAGCAGCTTGGACCGCAGCTTCCTGCATGTCCCTCCCTCCAAGTATGGACCTCTGTCATTGCGTAGGACTGCGAGCAGCTGCAGCAGCTTCCTGGAACGGAACATGGACAGGAAGAAGTTACTGGCTGCTGTGGCTTTATGTTTCCATGGTGTCCGCGGCTGTGTGACACGGCAGAGGGCAAGCAGTTGGGCGTGACTTGGAGTGGGGATGTTGCCTGACCGGGGGCGGGAGAGGAAAAACAGCTGCCTGTGTCAGTTGTTCACAGGGCCAGTCTGTGGTAGCGGGAGTGTGTATAGGCTGCCTGCGTAGCCATTGTGCCCACCCTGGGAGCCGCCCACCTGTTAGAATCCCAGCCCAATCTAAGTGCATGGGTGCTCCACAGCTGTGGCACTTAGCAGCCACAGACACACACATACCCAACCTTGCTCGTTTAAAAACACCCTCTGATTGGCTATGAGGCAGGCTGAGCTGTGAGGAGACAGCCCGATGCTCCCTCCCCTCAAGCACAGCTATAATAGCTGCAGGTGAAGCAACTGAACCACAAGCACATGGAAGGGCAAATAATGTGAGAATAGTTTTTCTGCGAAATAACTCTGTAGAAAACTGAAGCCAAATATAGCCAAAACAGCACCCCTCTTCACTTCCATGATCTACCTTCACATTCCCACCTCGGTGCATCCATCTTTTCCTGCTTCCCGCCACCTCTGGGCTCCCACCTTCCATCCATTGCCTCCAGCCACCTCTTCTTCCTCTGACTACCTCGGAATTTGCATCTCTGCTCAGCTCCACCTCCCACTGCTTCTGGCTACGGCTGCAAAGAGAACCTGCTGGTAGGAAAGGGGACTTCTGGGAGGGGAGGCCGTTCAAGGGCACAAAGTCACATACGTGTGTAGAGGCAGTGTGAGTTGAGAATCCATGTGGGGCTGGGTATTCTGAAATAAAGAACTGGCCAAGGCCCAGTCCAACCTAGCTACAGCTCTGCCTCTCGCACATATGCATGCGCTGCGCACACATATCCTTCGCTGCTTGTCTACTGTGTTTGGCTCATGAGCTGGCTCAGGAAGTGAGCAACAGTGAGAGGCTGCTGTTCTGGATGAACGTTTTGCAGACCATTTTAAATGATCTTGTGGGCTGGAATGCTCTCCGCTCCCCCCAGACCACCAGCTGCCTATCCCTGTTCTGGAAGCATGTTTCCAACAGTATTAAGTTGGATGCAAAAGCCGGTTTAGAATCCAAGGTGTCATTTCAGATTGGATCAGTGGGGAGATGTTCACTGTGGCTCCTATCTGAGCAGATCTACATGGGCCCCTTTCAGAAGCCTGAAGCTTGTATTCACAGTTGGACTTCGTCCACTCTCATTTGGAATCTGGGGCCTAACTATGATGTGATGTATGACATTGGGAATTTTTACACACACCTTAAACTTCTGGATTTTTCAATCTTTTGGGTTTACAAGTCCACAAGTAAGTTCCAGATGCATTCTTCTCTCTCTCACTCACTCACTCACTCACACACACACTGCCCTGAGGCAGTTCCTAGATGCATTCTTCACACAAACACTGCCCTGAGGCAGCCTAAAGTAGCCGCAGCCATAGACGACGTGACAGGCTGCCATTGAAACCAAGCTACCACAGCTGCCTGGGAACAAAGCAGTTTACAAGGAGAACATTTTACACACAAACTTTCTGTGAGAAGTTCTATGCAGAAGTTCAAAGAGCCGGAGGTTTAAGATCTGGTTGAGTGATTTTGACACACAGAAAGTTCAGGATCTAACAACAAACATGCAGGAGAAAGGTGTGTGTAAAAACATATGATGTACAGCAGGGGTGGGAGTTCTTTTCCCTCCTAGGAGCCCCTTTCAAAATTAGTACAAACTCCAAGGGCCACAAAGAAGCTGAGGGTGGGAAAGCTTAAGGGGCAAACTTAGGAAGAGGATGTTCCAGATCATGGATCTGTCCCCTCTCCTTGTGTGCCTGCCCTCATCTCTGTTCCCTTGCCCTGAGCTCAGTCTTTCAGTGCTTGAGGTTAGAAACTGGATCCAGGGGGCCAGATCCAGGAAGTGGGAAGGAGCCAAATAAAAACTATCCATGGCCTACATTTGGACCCTGGGCCTGAGGTTCCTCACCCCTGGTGTTCAGTATTATGTTAAAAAAAGAGCTTGATAACACTATACTCCCCCTTGGTGTTGGAACTGAGAAGAGGGATTGCTCTCCAGAAGCCAATGGGGTTCCCCCCGCACACACACACACACACTGCCTTTTTAGTGGAACGTTTCATCCCAAGGACAAATCAAAGCTGGCAGAGCTCTGTACAGGGAGGAAACTACTTTGGGAAGGTAGCGTTGCTTCAGTAGAACTATGTGGCTCTTTCTGTCTTACCGCAGGAAAGCAGCTTCTCAAGCAAGTGCTTCGGCGCTTGTCTATTCCTCCTCATTCTCTATCGCGTTCCTAACATGACACACATTCAAATGAAAACCCCACTGTTTAATCAGTGGCTCCCAAACATTTCTGTTTGTGTGACCCCATTTTCAGACTTGCAATCTGTGACCCCAGACAGCAATAAACATGCAGGCAGTCGAGACCGTGGCTCCATCCACAGATGGCAAGATGACCCATCGTTTGGGAACATCAGGTCTAACAGCTTTTGCGTATCTGCCCAGCATATCTTCAATACCTTTCTTTTTTTTTTACTGATACTTAGCGATATAGCAGTGGAGACAAATGAGATGCAGCTTCCCAGGAATCTTCCGTACATTTCCTCGTATAAGCAGAGCTTTCTTGAGAGAGAACAGGAGGGGGAGGGGGGGCAATTGCCTATATTACCTACGCTGTGTGTTTGTTTACATTTGAATCCCACTTGCTAGAGTTTCCTTTAGGCTGACTCTCCATTGAAGCATACGCAGCTATGCAAGGGCATAGCTATAGTAGGGAGGGGACAGCTCCACCAGGGCCCACAAACTGGGGAGGGAGGAAAGGGGGGGCTCATCCCTTGGTACAGCCACATCCCTTGCCCCTGGGAAAGAAGACATGGGGAGGCCCATTCCAATTTAGCTATGCCCCTGCCGACATGAAAGGATCAAAACTTGAATTAACCGCTTCAGTAGGAGATAGCAGTCAGGTTCACGAGACCCGGTGCTGCTTGTGAAATGGGTGGTACTAGTGTCTTCTCTGATAGCTAGATTGTTTTGTTCCCCTCACAACCAGCATCTGGAAGAAAAGCTGAACAGGATACTTGTGTGCTTTCTTTTAAATAATAAGCCACCTTGTTGTGATACTCGGCATATACCGTCATTTTACTACATTCTGATCAATTGCCTTTGAAATGAGTCATTCATCACCTTTTGCTGCACCCGTTCTTCTGCAGAGCAGCATGTAAATACCGAATCAGCCTTGTTAAATAAATACTGTCAACCATAATCTTCCTCTGGAGGTGACTGAAGGAATCACAGCTATGCTCTGGCAAACTTTATCAATCGCAGTATTTTAACTGAGCCCTATTTAGCTGTCATGCACTGTTGCAGTCATCCATGTCCCATTGCCAAAGCATTTTTGTGCAGATGGAAAAGATGTTGTTGTTTGTTCTAAACTCAGCCTGCTCTTGGGGCTTTGGGTGGTCTCCCAAAAGTGCTGCTGTGACACTCCATCCTTCTTAGTTTGTTGTTTATCATGTATCTAGCATGTCCAGCAGTCAAAGTGCCTTACAGTTCTTATCTAGTTCACCCTCAGGACAACCCTGAGAGGTAGTTCATTGTTATTCCCATTTTACGGACAGAGAACTGAGGCTGAGAGTGACTTGTTCCAGGCCATTGAGTGCGTCCATGGCTAAGAAAAGATTTGAATCCTGGCCTCCCAGGTTCAGGTCTAGCACCTTTGTCACCCCCAGGGCAGTGTTTGTGAAGGTACAGTCATGCCCAGAGCTAGATTAGCCTGGGGGGATTTGAGGTTGACAGTTCCTAAACCTTTTGAACGCATTTTGAGATTATAAAATATTATTCCATGACCCCAGATAGAAGCAAAGTATATCAATCAGGAGTGGCACCCCACATTCAGATGGCACAGCCCCAGTTGGGAGCCTGACTCTCAGTTTAGGAACCTCTGCATTGGGGCTGCAGCCTGGGGCTTCAGATTTTGAAGAGCCACCTAAAGTAACTAGTACAACAGAAACCTGTTTATCTGGACGCCTTTTGGGATATTAATTTTGTCTGGGTTAGGGAAGTTCCATTATGGTAGCAATGAACTATAGAGAACATAAAACTACATGGGATCGACAGGGGACATAAAAATATGTCCGGATTAAAGAAGATTCTAAATTTAGAGAGATCTAGATAAGGGGGTTTCTACGGGGCTGCCATGAAACCTAATTTGCCTCTAATCATACCCCGGGTTTAATTTGCACACCGGGGCTTTCCAGAGCTCAGTCCTTGCGTCTGTTTTCGAGCCCCGGAATCAGCCCCAGCATGTCTTCCAGACCCTGTCACTACTGCTACTCTACACCAGCCTCAACCCCCAGTGTCTCTCCTGACAGGGTTGGCAGTGCCATGGATGGGCCAGGCGTGTGCTGCTACTGCCACCCATTCATTGTTTGGCAGGGAGAATGTTTTGCTACCAAACAGCTGATCAGGAGTAGCCCTCAGTCCTGGCCTCAGCAAACTTAATCTGGTCGTGAGCAAGGGGTGGCAAACTAGGGACAGGAACTGGTGGTACCATGGGATCTGGCAGGGCAACTCCACCAACTCTCTGAACTCCACCTCTTGTGTTTCCTGGGCCAAGGAGTGGGACTTCCAGGGCAGGTTTGAGCCCTGGCATGTCTTTATTTTTTTAACTAATTGAGAAGGCTCAGTCACTCCCAGAGAATCATTTTTGATACCAACCTGACTGTGTGGTATGGTATCTCAGGAAAAGGCAGTCTGAAGACCCAGAGCACAACAGTAAACAACAGGCAATTCTTTAAAGGATTTGGATATGGAGCATTGATTGTTACAAGGAGGGGGAAATGGCACAATGGGTGGAATATTCATCACCCAAGCATTTGGTAGGCGGGGATAGGGTAGGTTTGGGAAAGCTGGGATAATGGGATTTTAGCTGGCTTTATTTGTGTGTATTTATTTTCATTTTGTTGTGACCCGTCACCTGCCCTGAGCCCTTGAGATAGGGCAGGATAACCCATTTAAAATCAATGCCCTGATGAGTATCAATGAACCCGCTCCAAAGCGTCTCCTGAGGTACTCTCTGCAGCCATAATTTACAGGCACTTGTGTCATCTGCTCTTCGTGCTGCTCTTTACAGACTAGAGCCTGATCCACAGCATACAAGCGTGAGAGATGGATTCCTCTTGGGCAGCTGCCCAACACAAGAGTTGAAGCACTTGCTTGAGAAACTGCTTTCCTGCGGTAAGACAGAAAGAGCCATATCGTTCTCCTGAAGCAATGTTACCTTGCAGGCTGCCTCAACACAAGAGCTTTGCAGTGATTCTGGAGTAGATTTGGGGCCCTCTCTCTTGCTCAGCGTGGGTCAGAAAAGAACTGGGGCCAGGTTTCCTCCAACATACAGGATGCTAGAGAGGGCCTGATTTCCTGTGGTGTGGAACACCCTGCAGCTCCCGTTAAGGTCAGAGCAATCTGCTGAGTCCCTTGGAATAGCTGTTCATAAAATGTATACAATTGTTTACCCATAAACCAGTATTCATAATTGGTTGATTTCAGACATTACGAGATCATGCTCAACCACAGTGAACCACGGTCAATTCCGCGGCGGGGCCAAAGCAGCCTGCATGTCTGTTTGGCGGCTGCCAGATGTTCACCACGGTCAATACCCACATGGGGTCAAAATCAACCACGCTTCTGGAGCTCCAGCCCGGACCATCTCCGAAAGCGTGGTCAAAGAGATTCCCAACGGGAAACCAAAAAAAGTAATGTCTGAACGGCAACCACCGGCCGGAACCAAAGACAATGATTCCCAGCCGGGGCAAAGCACGCAGCGTCGCTGCCAGCAACCAGCAACAACACAGACTGGGGAGGGAGATTTAGACTGGGGAGGGAGAAAGGGCACATGACAGCAGCCGGGATGAGCCGCCCCGGCGCCTTCCGGGTGCTTTGACCACGGCCCGGCCCGGGATCGGTGTAATGTCTGTTGCGCTGCCCCGGGCCATGGTCCGGTGGTCTGATTCCCTGCCGTGGTCCCGGTCCCATCATGTCTTTTCGGGGCTTTCTTTGACCACGGGGGGTGGTTAATCTGTTCACCCCCGCCGGGAATCCACTGTGGTGAATCAGGACTGCGTAATGTCTGAAATCACCCATTGTCAGGGCTGGTGTCATTCAGCACAGGTGCATTGAATTTAGGAGCAATGCTAGAACAAGAAGTTTGGGGAGTGAAGTGGTGGGAAAGACTATTATTGGGGGAGTGAGGATTTTGCTACACATAGTATAAAGCTTCACTTGTAGGTGGAGTAGTGGCAGGGATAGTAGGAAATATTTTGGGGGCGTTGGGAGGTGCTCTCTATCCCTCAGCATGCAAGCCCTGATTGCATTCAGTAAAGTAACACTACGTTACATCAGCTGAGCTACTGGCCTTCATGGATGGCAAAAGGGAACTAAGCAGAAAAGCAATTAGCTCTGCAACTGTTTGTTTTCACTATTTTAAATGTGATTTGATTTGCCTCTAAGAAATATCATCTGAGCCCAGCTAGCCACTATTTCCCCCCCATTATTAACTTTTCTGTGGTTAAGTGAAAGCTGGGTAAATAGAGACCGTCTTCTATGGGAACCGGGGACAATTAGGTTATGTAACTGTCTCTTTTTTATTATTTATTTAGAATGATATCAGAAGTTGGTTCTTATCATTCCTCAGGTACATTGTGCTGGGGAATAAATTAAACTGTCTATTCAACAAAGAGGAGCCAATTTTTCCACTGCTAATTCTCTCTCTCCCTATTCTCACTCTATTATTAGGGAAAATAACAAGCTTAACAGCAGGAGGAGAAGAGAGCTCCCTGCATTGCACTGTGGCGTCGCTAGATTTACACGGTCTAAGTGGTCCATCTATCGGTCTCTCGATGACATGGCAAGAGGCAAAGTCAAAAGTACAATTATCCTCCCTTCACTTAATGACTTGCTGATGTTGACAAATGGAGTGACAGCTGCGCCCTTTCAGGGCAAGACTTGTGCAGAAATCAAAGTCATGTAAATAATTTCTCTGGATTTTTTTTCCCTTCTCTCCACCCCCCTCCTCTGCATCTCTTCTCTTCCATACCCAGGCTGGGAACTTGGATTGCTGGAAGGCAGCTGTAGGCCTCTGTGATGAGCATGTTTTGGGACTGGCTGGTAAGCAGTGCTTGAGATTACAGCTGCAGATGGCCTGCTTCTCTTGACACTACAGCCTTCTGGTTTGCCAGTGTTTCTAGCATTGCTCCCCATTGCAAATTTTGAAATATTTAAATGGTGACAGAAAACAGCACACAGCTTCTCCCTTCCCTCCTTTCCATTAAAATGAAAGTTTTTATTCGGTGCTGACAGTAGGAAAAATAAATGCCTTCACTAAATGTAGAGAGAAAGCGCTCAGACAGGGTTGGGTTCTAACTCTGATGACCATGGGTTTAACAATGGCCCTAGCTCAGTGGGACACACCCATTCTGCTCCCTCCCCTCACCCTCAGCAGCCTTGCCAGGAGCTCTTCTCTTGTCTCGGGCTAGCTCCACTCAAGTTCCCTGCCAATGATTTCAACGGACTTCCCTTGCTGCCACAGGGCCACAAGGAATCCTTATTTAGGAAACGGGGTTATTTGGTGAGCTGAGGGTGGGAGGGAGTTGTCAGAAGGGGTGTGGGGCAGGGCTCTCCCGACCCTTTTCTGACAAGGCCCTACCTCTTGTGATGTCACAATGCACCAAAGGGGCGTGGCCACTAGGGTTGTTACCTCACCATGTTGACTCTGACATTCCCAGTGTTGGGGTCAAAACCACAAGAGGTGGCAACCCTAGTGGTCATGCATGAAAGAGATGGGAGAGACCCTTGTTTCTACTGCCTTTCATCATGTCCCCGCCTCTTTTTGAGTCAAAGGGTCCAGAAAGGTGGTCAGCCCAGTTTGGGATAAAACAGCAGCCATAAAGAGGAAGGAGAGATTCTCTTTCTTAAGAAACAGAGAAGGAGATCTCACACCTGTATCCCACTCTGCTGTAAAGGAGTCGTTTTACAGCCGAGCTCCCTTATGTACCAGATATGGAGATGGGCCACTCTTTTCCCTACAGGATATGATGTAAGTTGGGAGGAACTTACAACCTTTAAAAGCTAGGCTTTCTCCCACAAGGAGACAAATGGGGCCGGCTAAAATTCTCCCGCAGAGCCTGAAATGCTTCTTCCATATTGTCAGTTGCTTGTATTATTAATATTTATATAGTACTGCCAGTGTTCATATTACAATCCTTTATCTAGTTCACCATAACCCTGTGAGGTAGAGCAGATCATTCTTGTGCTCATTTTACAGATGGGGAATTGAGGCCAAGGGAGTGACTTCCCCAAGGCCACTCAGTGAGTTCATGGCTAAAATGGGTGGGTTGGGTTAGGGAGGGTTTTTTAAATTGGGTTGTTTTTAAATTAACAATGTTGATTTTAATGGTTTTATATGTTTTAAAATGTTGTGAGCCGCCCTGAGATGCTGTGATCTCATTTTCTGGCCCTCATTTACTGGCCCTCATTTTCATATGAGGGCCAGTATACCGTAGTCCATCCAGAAGGACTTGTTTTACGTTGCTCTGGAAAAGGTTTGGGCTCCAGTCCAGTAAGTCTTTGGCCATTTCACAGTATCACCATCCCCATTTTACAGTTTGGTGAAACTGAGGCCAAATGAGGTAGACTGACTCTTGACATCTGCTGAGAGGCAGCCGACACTGTGCAGCAAATTAAGGGTCAGGCCCTGTAGTTATAAATTCCATAGCCACTAAACATCAAATGAATGCGTGTACGCACACACACCACCTTAATATAATCAGATTCTTGAAATTTTCTTCTGTGTGGATAAGCCTGCAAACAAAACAAATGAAGCATTGATAAGAAAGCCAGAGCAGAGGGAAATGTCACTAGCAAATGGCTTTGGGTCCCCCCGCCCCCCTCCCAGGAAGATTTTAAGATTCATGGGACTGAAGAGAGTATTCCTTACCATTCTATTTGCAATTACATTTAAAATCAGAGTTACGCGGTTATTGTACCAAAGAAAGCACAGAGCTGAAAAGCTTTGTAGATTTCTCACTGACCTATCACCTCTTCATCTTCAGTTGTAACTTTAAACCAGAGTGAAGTTTACATGGCTTTCATGGCTCCAACTGATTTCTCGGGTGCATCAGCAGCTCTCTGCAAACAGATGCAATAGGTATTTGTATAGGGTCTTGCTGACTCTACTGCTAGTCGGACTTCTCTTGGTGGATTTAACTTGGTCCTCAGAACAGCAAAGCACTAAAGGTTTTGCACAATTTTAAGCAGGAACAGATTGGCAATTCTCCATAATGGGAGATTTCCAGAAGTGCCGATGTCCCCAGTGACATCATGGGGCGAGTCCAGGGACAGGCGGCCAAGCTGGTGTTTTGGGGGTTTTTTTTCCCACCAGTCAGGGGCTGAGGCCAGGCCGGCTCACTACCTGAATGGTCCACTGAGTCGCCCTAGCGGCCGGCCCCTCCCCTCAGTTCCCCTCCCCTCAAAGGAACTGCACATGTGCATTGCGCAAGTTCCTGTGGTGGCAGGAAGAGAATTGTGTTGTGTGGCGTGTGCGCGGTGTGGTGGTGGAGGAGCGGAGCAGAGCGACAGCAAACAGGGAGGAGGAGGAGCAAGTGGCAGAAGAGCCGTAGCCTGCAGCAGCACCAGCAGGAGGCGGCAGAGCAGAGGCATCCGGAGGAGCAAAGTCAGTCTGCTGGAGGGGAGAGAGGAGGATGGAGGTAGGCAGGCAGGCACGCTCGCAGTGGGAGGGAGACACAGGGCCAGGTTGGGACTGGACTGGCTGGAGAGGTATGTGTGTCATAGTCAGGGCCAGCCACCTCTCCTCAGCTTCGCTCAGGTCAAGAAATACATTTTAGACAGATTTTGGATGATTTATTGTCTACATTTTAGACAGGTGTTGGATGATTTATTGTAATACAATAATTCCTATCAATTCCACACAGGGCCCCCAACTTTCCTGGACCCAGCCCAGCAACAGAGCTTGAGACACCAGCAGTAGCAGGTAGGCAAAGCGGCAAGAACAGGTAAGAGAGAGCAGCACAGTCCTGGGGGGAATGTCAACTTTGTTATTAGTATTTTATTGATATTTTAGTGGTTGTACTGTTTTAGTTTATATTTTAGTGATTGTACTGTTTTATTGCATTTTGTATTGTATTGTACAATATTGTATTGCGCATATTGTAAATTGTATTGTATTTATTGTATTTTAGTGGTTCTACTGTTTTAGTGTATTTTGTATTTTTGTAAACTGCCCCGAGAGAAGAGGAGTGGGGCTGTGCAGACTTGGTGGTGAAAGGCTGAGCTAGAAGGGGTGATTTTTGAGGCTCAGGATTTATCACAAATGCTGCACAATGGCTTTTGGTTTGAGGGTGTCTTTGGTTGGAATTGAATAAACCCTTGCCTTGAGGGCAAGGTCTGTATTCAGTGTGTGTTTTTAATTCATTGTATATTCCATTTCAATGTCAAAATTTAAGCTGGCCCCGCCTACAACATGGGCCACTTTCAGAATATTTTCCAAGGTAATTTTAAGTCTCCAATCCTCCTCTCTTTTTAAGACATAAGAGTAGCCCAAGTAGGGGGTTTCCACATGTTTTCCATGCCTGTAGCAAGAACATAGAGAGCAACATGTCTGAGCTCCTCTAACCCACATATCCCCAGGACGTAGGGGAGGACCCATTGCAAGGCTGAGGCAGGTACAGCTCTCCAGTCTGTCAGAAGCAGCCCTGATGGGAAGAGACTGGTGTTAGTGCCAGCAGACTGGGAGGGGGCAGGCAGCAACCCCTCTTGAGCCCCCACAGCGGTCATGGCCAATCAGCAAGGACATAGCTATCATAAGGAGAAGAGGGACATTTGTCCCGAGGCCCAAGCTAGTGGAGGGAAGCAAATCCTGTCCTGTTCTGGTGCGACCAGG
>QEPC01013374.1:833426-854116 GCA_003113815.1 Sphenodon punctatus
CTTTTACTTGTAGTTATTATTCTTTTGTTGGATTGGCAACCTAACGTTTGCTTTGGAGAGGATGCCTGGTTCGGTTTAGTCCAGTTAATTCAGTCTGTTCATTGCCGTTCGGTTCCAAACCAAACCGACAACTGAATGGAACTGAGAACTGCAGAAAACCACCAACCAATCCAAATCCACCACTGAACCAAACACACCCAATAGCGGAGCCAGTCTCGTATCCATTGGAGCACATAAATCTGACAGATAGCACATTCCTGTCAGATATTCCTTTCACCTCTAGTCCCAGGAAAACAGCCTCCCAAACCATTTTGTGTCCAGCAAATTAAACCAATTTGTTAGCCAAGCCCACTGGCTCCTTTCCCCCACACCCTCTTCCTGCCACTTATCTCTACTTGAGCAGGCTGCTGCTAAAATCTTTGTATCTGAAAGTCAAAGATTGGGAGGCGCGGAGGATATGCTCTAAAAATTGGATGGGATGCATCCCGTCTGTCCCCTCCACCCCCCGCACAGCCTGCAGTACATAAAGGCATCCTGTATTCAGGACAAGTTATATTTAACTGAGACGAAGACTCTTACCTGATCATGTGCTCTGTTCCCAATATCCCTGTTTTAACATTCACCAGCCAGATCAAGAGATGTGCATGACCTTCCTAAAAAGTCAGATTATACTGGCTAGTGTTGAGACAGAAGCAACTAAAATCCCCATGAAATCAGTACATGGTGAGACCTGGCTTCCCCTTCTGATGGAAAAGCTTTACTCCCCTGTCTGGACCATTTTAATGGCTGCACATTACAGACACGGAGGCTAGGTGAAACCTCTAATAAACAGCTTTCTCCCTCAAACTCTCTGCCTTAAGATTTCTTCCTTAAGAATCCACCAAGCACCACACACAGTGTGTTTGGGGAGAAAAATCATTGTGCATGCGGTGCAGTAGTCCTTTCTCCAAATTATTATTTTTACTGTTATTAGTTATGTAACATCAGCAGTGTGCCTAACTGAACAATCATTAAATTAGAGAGAGGTAGGTCCCTGCCCCAGTTGCTTACAATCTAAGGCCGTTTTCACATGGATGCCTCCCCCCATCGCACACATGTGCGGGGGGCGCCCATGCAAACGCTGCAGGCAGTGGGTGGGGATGCCTGCGCACTCCCGCACTCTACCCACCTCCACCCATCACCAATACCCAATGCTCCATGCGTGGAGGTGGGTGGGGGTCCATAGGAATGCACCCCAATGCACCGCCCACCCACCGTGGCATCCACCCATCCCCCACACACTACTGACCCTTTTGAAAAGGGCCTACAATGGACAAGAGAGAGAGAAACATAGCATAGGGAGAGAAAGGGATACATTCATGAAGTAGAGAAGTTGCAAGTGTGCGCATTAGTTACAGAGAATTAAATAAATTGATCATTTAATTTTATTTTTATAAATAGCCAGTGATTCCGGTTCATAGTCAGCAAAATCTTCAGTCTGAAATGAGTTGCTCTGTGCAAGGACAGAGCCCCTGAGACAACATGAGCGCCATTCTGCATCAGGCCAATGGTCCATCAAGCCTAGCATCCTGAATAAACCCTTTTATTTATTTATATTCCTGAAACAATAGGTAAAAACAAATGTGGAGGCGACTCCCCAGCCCGGGGTGGAAAACCATGGCCGCCACACTCCAGGTCAGTGAGCAGCAGGAAACAAACATGTCTGCCGCCGGGAGAGCCATTCCACCACCTGCCCAATTACATTAGTTCCCTGTAACTAAGTTAAGCACATATGCCTGCAATGTATCCTTGCCCCTCCTGATGTCCACCTATCCCTTGTCGCTCTTAGATTGGAAGCCCCCTGGGGTAGGGGGCCTGTCTAACTATTGATTGTACAGTGCCAGGTACGCTGCTGGTACTATATAAATAACAACAACAAGCGGGGGGGGGAACCACAACACACATACAGGTGGCCAGCCCCAACCCCCACCATGATGTGCAGCCATGGCAACCAGCCAAGCTCACGGCCATGACAGGCCCCGTGGCGGGGATAGTGGGGCCAAACATACACGTTGGTCTGCGTGGGTGGCCCTTGGCCTGGAATGGGTGCCTGAGATCGGGCCCAGGGCACATCCTGGGCCAGCCACCTACCTGCCCCGGGGCAGGAGTGGGTCCACACCTGGCGGTGTGTGAACACACGTGGCGGTGGGTTCCTGACCCAGCAGGCCAATGACATGTCTGCTGACACCCTAGAAAGCTACCATGGCTGATTTGATTTTATTACTTTGTAATGTTTGTGAAACCAACTTCATCTCCTGAGCTAAGACCTTGTAAGGTCATATTCAGTCCTGAAACTTTTCATGGATTACTTAGAAATTCCTGAAAAATGAGGGCTTCCAGTGGAAGTGCTGACGCAGCCTGAACTCTAGCATTAACAGCATGGAGCGTACCGCAAGGGTAAAGTAAAGGGCCTTTTAAAACTCCAGTGAGTTCTGTATGCCTGATCAGTCTCTTTAGGGACTAACCTGGCCACTTATCTGACAATATCCTTCCAGAAAAGCTCTCAGTTTGCTTGTGTGCTGTGCATGTCAATGAACTTGGGAGTAAACAATCCTATGCTGCAAAGTGGCATCCTCTTTATGCATTGTCACATCCATTTGGATAGGCATTTGGCCCTAAATTAAAAAGCTGGTATTGCTTTTGACTATGTTTTCGCTCCTGGGGAGATGAAGCTTGATGGGGGGGGGGAAAGTCCACAATTTCAAGCAGGAAGGCTCTCTTCTTTCCTACTGAGGCAAGTAAACAACTTGTGTTGCTTCACCAATGTTTATGTTAGCAAATATCCTCCAGGCATCTCACAGAAATCAATCTGCAGGGAAGAACAGCATCACATATTCAAAATAAAAATCAGCCACCACCCATTGGCCTTGCAACATGATTTTGTTTTTGTTTTGTTTTTAACTGCAGGGAGTTTCTAACATAGACATACCTTTTCCTGAGCCCTAAGAGCCATGCCAGTTTACAATTCTGTTCGGTCAAATTCAAGGACGCCAAAACTGCAAGAAAGTAAAGCCTGTGGAAATGGCTACAAGCTGCAGAAATACGTGATTCAAGCAAACGTCTGCGTTGGTACAAACTGGGAGGAGAACATCTCTACAGAAAAGCTAATGCCTTCATGGGTAACTTTCTGCATACCGTTTACAATCATCTGTGTGTATCTCAGAATATACAGTCACTCCAGTTGCCATCCAGCTATGCTGGCGTGTGCAGGGAAATTGGAATCCTATGCTGGTGATGTCACTGCAGTATCTCAACACACCTTGACATTGGGTGTTTTTACACACACATTCTCCTGCATGTTTGCTGTTACATCCTGAGCTTTCCGTGTGTCTAAATCACTCACCCAGATCTTGAAACATCTGGCTCTTTGAACTTCTGCATAGAACTTCTCCCAGAACTTTTCTGTGTAAAAAGTTCTCCTGGTAAACGGCTTTGCTCCAGGCAGCTGTGGTCACTTGGGTTCCATGGCAGCCCCTCACATCTACAGCTGCAGCTACTTTAGGCTGCCTCAGGGCAGTGTTTGTGTGAAGAATACATCCAGGAACTGCCTCAGGGCAATGTGTGTGTGAAGAATGCATTTGGAACTTACTTGTGGACTTGTAAACCCAGAAGATTGAAAAACTCGGAACGTTAAGGTGTGTGTAAAAATGTCCATTGATGCAGGTTCAAAGTTGAGGTCAGGAAGAGGCTGGGGGTTGCACTGCAAGTTGAGAGCAAGTCTGTTCCCACAAACTAACAGACTTGGGGCCCACCTACTCCTGCCTGTTGCAAATTGAATATTTCCTGCTCCTGTGGAATCCCATTTTCTTGGGTCCCACAGAATTCCACTTCCACTGCAAGGATTTGGCTGTGAATAATACAGCACTATTAATTTCAGACTAACAATAGTTTTTCCTTTTCTTCTGCATATTGGTAACTTTGACTAGGCCCAGCATTAGGGGTGGGTAGTCAGAGTGGTTGTCTTGGATTCTAACAGCATTCCGAGGCATGAAACCATCTGCAGTTAATCAGAGCAGGAAACTCCCCACTGAACCTGAGATGGCACTGCCAAAACTTTGGCAGTCAGGGTGTCTTTAGAGTTACCACCTCCTGCTGGGCTTTCTCCTGAGGGAGCAGGATAAAGGGGGCTGCCCCAGCCCTTTCTGACATGTAACCCTGCCCCTTATGAGAAGGACCCATGTGAGAAGGTAACAGAAGGGACCAAAACTTAAAATCCCCAGGATGCACCATGGCAATCCTGTAAATGGCACGAAATGAATATGGTTATAGAGCACCATGAGTCTGCTTATCTTTCAGAGGCAATGTAAGATCATTTTGTTTGGTCAGGCATTTGGCAAGCGGGGATAGGGTTTGGGGAGTTGTGGGTTAGGGGATTTTCCTTGGTTTTATTTGTGTATTTTTAATATATTAGGCAGTTAGGTTCAGAGATTTTATTTGGTTTTATCTGTGTATTTTTGGACATGTTTTTATGTATTGTCACATGTAATGTGAAATAAATAAATAAAAACGGCTACTCTGTCGATGACCTGGTCACTTTGTGGAATGACATTTTGACCATGGCCGTTGACATGGTTGCACCCAGGCATCCGGTCCCCTTGGTTTACTGAGGACCTGAGGCAGCTGAAGTGGGAGGGTAGGCGGTTAGAGCATAGGTGGTGCTCAACTAGTGCTGAAGTCTACCAATTGCAGCCTAGATCATTTTTGAAGGATGGACTATACCTTGGCTGTGATGACGGTGAAGAAAGCTTTCTTCTCTGCTATCGTAGCATCTGCAAAGTCCCGTCCAAAGAAGCTGTTCCATGTGGTGAGGGGCCTGGTTAATCCAGCCTGTCTCCACCAGGAAATGCAGTCATCCATAGACCGCTGTGACATTTTTATTAAATACTTTGCAGACAAAATCACTCATATTCACCATGACTTGGGCACTGCCATTTCAACTGCAGAATCAGAGTTTGGGGCTATGCAAGCTCAGGCTTGTCCTATTTATCTGGATCAGTTTCAGTTGGTATCACCCACCAATGCTAGGGAGGTGCTTGGGGTGATGAGGGCAACCAGTTGTGAATTGGAGCCTTGCCTGTTCTGGCTGGTAAAAGCCAGCCAGAAGACACTGGGGCCATAGTTGGCTAGGGTTGTCAATGCCTCTCTGTGGGAGGGGAGGCTGTCGGACACCCTTAAAACTGTGGTGGTTCAGTCTCTGCTTAAGAAATCATCTTTGGACGCTGACACCCCAGTCAGCTGTCAGCCTGTCTCTAACCTTCCCTTTTTAGGGAAGGTTATTGAACAGGTGGTTGCCCGACAACTCCAGGTGCATCTCGATGCTGTCGGGTTCCTGGACCAGTTTCGGTCAGGTTTTCATCCTGGGTATAGCACGGAGATTGTGCTTCTGGCTTTGGTCAATGACCTGCACCTGGAGATGGACAAGAGGAATTCTACCTTGTTGATCTTATTAGATCTTTCTCTGGTTTACAGTTGATCATGAGGTGGTGTTGGCATGACTTTGGGACCTGGTGGGGGTACGTGGGACTGCTCTTGAGTGGTTCCACTCTTTCCTGTCAGGGAGGTCCAAGCGGGTGGTGATGGGCGATTGCATATTGTCTCCTCTGGATCTTCCCTGTGGTTTCCTGTAGGGTTCTATTCTGTTCCTCCTCTTGTTCAATGTGTATGTAAGGCCGCTGGACACAGTCATTTAGAGGTTGGGAGTGAGGTGCCATCAATATGCTGATGGCACTCAGCTCTACCTCTCTTTTTCCTCTGACCCAGGTCCTGTAGTCTCAGTGCTTACCCGATGCCTGGATGCTGTTGGGACTGAATGAGGGTGAGCCGACTGAAGCTGAATTCTGACAAGATTGAAGTGATGATGGTCATTCTTGTGACTGGGACATCTGTTGTTGATGGGGTCCGTCCCCCTCTGGTTACTCAGGTTCGCAGCCTCTGAGTGCTTTTGGATACCTCGCTGCACCTGGATTATCAGGTGGTGGCAGTGGCCAGAAGTGCTTTTCACCAACTCCATCTGGTGAGGAGATTGCAGCCTTTTGGTTCTGATTCAGAACTGGCCACTGTCATCCATGCTTTCATCACCTCGAGGCTAGATTACTGCAAGGCACTCTATGTAGGGCTGCCCTTGGTGACTCTTCAGAAGCTGCAGCTGGTGCAGAATGTGGTGACTTGGCTCCTCTCAGGGATGAGGCACCAGGAGCACATTACACTGGTGCTCTGTGATCTGCACTGGCTCCCTATAGCTTTCTGGGCATAAATCAAGGTGCTGGTTTTGACCTTTAAAGCCCTATATGATCTGGGTTCCATATATCTGAAATATATATGTATCCTACCATGTCCCTTTGTGGCCCCTACGGTCAGCCGGGGTTTCTCTACTGCATGTTCCATCTGTTACCCTTGTCCGTGGGACGGGGGCACGCAGGAGAGTGTTCTCGGTTGCTGCCCCCCCCCCCATGTTGTGGAACTCCCTTCCCCAGGAGGCTTGCTTGAGCCCGTGTCTGGCTGTCTTCCAGAGGCGCCGGTGCAAAACCTTTTTATTTAGAAAAGCACTCGGCAGGCAGGGATAGGTGTGGTTTGGTTGGGGTTTTGTGGGAGGTCAGGAGTTTGAGAGAAGGGTGTTTTTATTGTATGTATTTTTAATGTTTTTAAATTTGTGTGTGGATTGTGAACCGCCCTGAGTCTTTTGGGAAGGGAGGCACAGAAATTTGGAAAATAAATAAATAGGTTTGCCCACATCGGCTCCTCCTCCTTTCTAGGCTGAATGGGAGAAAAGACAGTGAGCAGAGTTAAACTCACCTCTGATTGGCCAGGTGGTAAACCCTGCTCCTGCCTCTTCCACCTCTGGAACTGACTCACATCCTAAGCTAGCTACGCCCCTGGAAGGGGAGGGCTGTTCCTGTCTTAGCACCCTGCGGTCAGCAGGGGAAAAGGGGAGAGTGACCCTCCACCATCCCCAAGCGTGAGTGTGAGGAGGGCGTGGTATAACTCTGTGTGTGTACGTATGGGGGGAGTCATGTTGTGCGTTATTTCTTCATGGGAACGAATGAGACGTGACCAGGCTTTCTGAAAACTGAACTTCTTAGCCCGTGCTTCCCCAGTCTCCCCTTGAGCCCTGCTCCCATATGAGCTCCCCTTCCCACTGACCCTCATGGGGCTAAGGTGCAGGGAGAAACCACATTGCATTATGGCCAATGTAGTCTGCTGTGGAACATAACCGATGTGAGAGATGATGACAGAAGAGACCAACACTTAAAATTCCCAGGCTGCACCATGGCAGTCCTGTAAGTGGCATGAAATGAAATGAATATGGTTGGTCACAATGAAATTTCATCGATTTCCTCTGTAGAACTTTTTTTTTTTCCTGTTGTGACTTTTACTTTCTGGATCACAACAAAGCATACCTCGCCCAACCCCTCAGACATTAAGACTTCCCACCAGCTGCAATTTTTGTTTTTCAGCCAGCACAAGTGGATCATTTGCCACCCTGTTGTTTAATTATGCCCCCCATGTTTTATAGTGTGAGCATCCCCCACCCACGAATTCCCCTCTAGGAATGCGTACTGGATTTTCCAACCCCCTTTCAGATGTCACCTGCCACCGGTGTTTGCTTGCTGCCTTTTACAGCCAACAACTACAGATTACCAATATAGCCTCCTGTTCTAATCACTTTAAAGGAGCAAAGATTTTCATCATAAGCATTTTTCATCATAATTGCAATGTGGTTTCTCCCTGCACCTGGGTGTTCATGTGTGGGTGCCGCCTGTATAAATCCCATGGGGGTGCGCACTCCTGCACATACGCATCCCCACGCACGGAGGCACCAGTGAAAAATGAGGTGCCTCCATGCATAGGGGTGGGTGTATATGGGGGTGTGCCTGTCTACACCCTCCCCCCACCCAGCACACACAGACACCCCCTGTGCCGCAGCCTGTGTAAAAAGAGCCTAAAAATAGACCCTGGTTTTAGGTGAACTATTTTTTTCCTTTAATGCAGCTCCAGCATTTTAAAACAACAACAACAACAAAAGTTTTCTTCTTTGAAACTTGGCAGGAAACAACCAGTTAGACAAGCAAATACTATGAAATGGAAATCTTAAAGTGATGATTACGAGTATGAAAGGAGTGAATACCAAATTGAAACAACCTTTTAATCAAGATAAAGCACGAAATTCAGCAGTTGGTCTTTTCCCGCAAGCTAGTGGAGCTGCAGAGAGGCGGGAGTTTACTCAACACTTTCAACCAGAGCCGTGTGCTGCAGAATGTTAGCCCACCAACATTTACCAACCTTGCCAGCATTTAACATGCAAAGTACCTTCATTTATGGGTTATGCTCGGTATTAAGTGGCCTTAATTATACTGTAACTGAAATAAAAAATGGAGACGTAACTGCATTTTAATTGCTCTAGTAATAGCAGGAAGTTCCATAGTGACTTGAGTATTTGCAACATTAACAATGAGACTAAGAGTGTTGTTCACACATCCGAAAACACGCCATGGAAAGCAGCTGGTGGCAACCCAGTGTGGGGTTTGTAAGATCAGTGGTGACTTTAACTGTTTGGCAATGGAATAAATTGTCATGCGAGCTTGTGGTATCTCCTTCCTTGGATATTTTTGACATCCTGTGGGAAAAGCATCTGTCTGTGATGCTGTCAGGAGTGTAGCTATCATAGGGACAGGAGGGACATTTGTCCCAGAGGCCAAACTGGGGAGGGTGGTACAAATCTTGTCCTGTTGCGACACGTCCAGGCGGAGACTGAGCTGAGCAGAAGCTTGCAGTGCGCGTAGGACCCACCCAGCGAGCAGCACAGGACGGAGCAAGCACCAGCGTCAGAACAAGGCAGGCAGCACGACGGCAGCTTCCAGGGCTCAGGCACAGCAAGCAGAGGGAGGGAAAGACACTGGGGGGAGGATTTATTTATATTTATTAATTTATTTATTGGACTTGTATCCCGCTCCCTCCAGCTCTACAGCAGCTCAGGAAGGAGGGGAGGGGTGATGATTGGGGGAAGGGGCAAATCCATTTCTTGCACCTGGGCCCATTCTAACCTAGCTATAACCCTGGATGCAGTAAACAGAGAATACCCTGATTGAAGTACGGGGTTTAGACTAGATGACCCTTGTGTCACCTTCCAATGCTACCATTATAACATTCTGTCTGAACAGCTGTACTATGTGGCTTTATAACCAGGGAGATTCTCCCCTGCTTGCTATGTGGTACAGCAGTTCAGACATCACACCAACCATGTTGCAAGCCCCTTAGCCAGGGCTGGCTTTAAAGAAAGGCAGACAAGAGGTAGCGTTGCCACCTTCTTACATGTGCAGCATAGACGGTATGACATGTTGGCCCCCTCTAGTGGTGCGGTGGTGACAGATCATCCACAGGTTCATCAGGCCGCTTTTATATGAGCCACTGCCAACAACGGGGAACACGTCGCTTCCGGCAGTGCGGGGAGCATGTAAACACTCCCCGCACAGATTTTCTTTCAACACGGGACTCAGGAGGTGCTTTTCAGAGCCTCGTTTAAAAGTGGCCTCAGTCTGCTTCTTTACAGGGCCAGGTCTTTTAACTCAGAAGGTAGAGGCCTATGCAGATGAAGCAAGATTACCGTTACTCAGTTCGATCCATGACAACGACCACCACCACCCAGCCTGGAGTTGGTGTCAGATTACAAGTGGTGTTCTGTACGCAGATATGACCTGGGTAGACCAGTGGCACAGGATGTGCTCCTGAGCTGGGGGAGACTGTAGCACAGAGGGAATGCCACACTGGCACCCTCTAATGGCAGCATGGTGGTGCCAGACAACCCCCAGGTTCATGAGCCCCTCTACGGGGCTAAGAGACCCAGGCAGATGGAGAAAGAAGTCCCCAGTTTCATCTTCCTTGCCAGAAACTGATCCACATGTAGGGTGGCCATACCTCCCCTTTAAAAGAGGACGCTTATGAAAAATACATGGTGCAGGACTGCACTGGAACCAACATAACCCTGCAACATGTATTTTTCATAAGCGTCCTCTATTAAAGGGGAGGTATGGCTACCCTATCCACAAGGGTCAGGTTACACGTGCTTTGATCCAAAGGGGATGGGGCAAATGGACTCTCCTGTTCTTTCCAACATGGCCGCATGTCTTTCAGAGCATTGTGACATCACGATGCTCCATAAGGGGCGGGGACACATTAGAAAGCATATAGGAGAGTCCCTTTTCTCCACCTCTTCCTGATGTGGCCACATCCCACATAAACTAAAAATGTCCTGGGTCTTCCAAGTGCCCCTGGATAACTTAGGGAGATCGGGGCTTTTCTCTAAGCCCAGATATGACAGGCAAGAACCCGGAGATTCTGGGTCAAAACCAGAGGGGTGGTACCCCCTAGGTAGAAGTTAGCTTGATCCCTGTGCTTTACAGGGCCCCTATGCCACCTTGCCTGCCTTGCCACATGCTGTGCTGTGTAAGCTCTTCAGCCAGCCTGTTCCTTCTGCTTCCTCCACTCCATAAGGGACAGAAGAGCGCATTAGCTAGGCGACAGGGAAGGCAACAGGTGGCCCTGTACAGTGTGGAAACCTCGACTGTTCTTCCATACCCTTGCTCTGTCCTGGAGTGAAGGGGCAGAGAAGGAGCTGTCTAGGTGTCTGACCAGCTGTGGCCCATGTAAAGTGCAAGATCCTCCATCATCCATCTACCCTTATGGCCTCCCTTTCTCTGGCATGAGGTGGAGAGAGGGAACAAAGCATCCAGCAGACATACCAGGTAGACACAGTCACAGTACAGAGCATCTCAAAAATGGCTGCCTAGGGTCCTTTGGGTCTAACACCAGTCCTCCCCAAACTGGCTGCTTTCTGTGGCTTGTTTTGGTGGTCTGAAAGCAGCCTACATTTTTTGTCAGAGACCTTTTTCTTTCTTTCTTTCTTTCTTTCTTTCTTTCTTTCTTTCTTTCTTTCTTTCTTTTTCTTTCACCCTCCCCCTCTTTTCTTTTGCTTTTATTTGTTTTCCTCACCAGCTATGCCGGTAGATGTCAGGTTGATTTCTAAACTCATAAGACGGTTTGATTTTGTCAGCGACACATTCAAACGAAAGCCTTTTAGCCATAAGCAATTTTAGGGCTGAGGGGCTTCCTTGTAATTTAAATTTACTGATATCGGACTTAAGTGCAGTTTATCAGCTTGCAATGTTTGCTTATCCTAAGCGCCTGGGGAATATACAATAACCATTCCTTGGAAACAGGCTTTGAGAGATTCTCATGATGCAATAGGAAGTTTTAATGGTGGCTTTTATAAGACAGAGCAAATTACTTTGTTTAACAGACATCTCTTCTTGGCTGACACACACCATAACAATTGCCCCTTCACAGCCTTTATGACTGCGAAGGCCAATTTGTCATGCCCCTTCCTCAGGGCAAATGGGTCAGGAGGACAGGTGAGGATGGTGAAGGATCCCCCTTCCCCACTATTGCCAGATCTCCCTGCGGGGCTCAGAGAGCCGCCTGTGGGGAGAGGAGGGGGGGTTGAAAATTAAGCTGGTGGCCGCTGGGTTTGGTTACCTGGCCTAGGTTGCTAGGCAACCCTGGCTGGGTGGGCATGAACAGTGCACACCTTTTGATTGGTGCACCACCCTGCGGAGGGCGGTGCAGTTTGTTTGAGCACTGCTCGCCTCTGCAGTTCGGAGGCAACAGCGGACAGAGCAGCACGGCTCCGATGGCATCGCTTGATGACTAGGACTCAATCCTTGGTTCAGTTGATAGGGTGCGGGGGCTTGTGAAAGTATGGGGTCAAAGAAAAAAGCCCTGCGTAAGCAGCCGTGTCCCCGCCGGGGTGCCCGCCCCTTCCCCCCCCAACAAAGCTTGAGGGCCGAGGAGACACCTGTGGGCCGCTCCCCCCCATTTGAGGTAGGGGTGGCGGGCCAACATGTGGGGGAGGTAGCAGCCCCGGGGGGCTCGGGTGCACCGGGTCCCCCCCCCAGGAGAGCTATCACTGAGGGACCACCTCGCAGGCTGCAAGGCGCTCCTGCACAGCTTTGCTGCGGGGGGGAGGAGGTTCTTTGCTGGGCCCGAATGAGGCAGGCCCAGAAGGAAGTCCTGGGGAAACTTCTGCCCAGGCTGGGGCGACGGGCCAGGTAGTCCCGGCGCCTTCACAGCCACCACGAAGGGGGAGTAGGAGAGTACACCCCCGGACAGGTTTATAGAGGATCCCCCTGTGCCGAGGCACTTGTGGGTGGATTACCAGGTGGGGGTGGCAGAGGGACAACCCACACAGCCAGAACCACCCACGGGCCCAAGTTGGGGGACTGAGTTGGCCCCGTTGCCAGCACTCCAGGCCCATTTGGCCCTGCAGCCACCGTCAATGGTGGGTGCGGGTGGGGCAGCCTTTGGCTAGACCCCTCCACACCTGGTGGTAATTGGGGGGGTGGCTGGGGAGCCCCTTCCCCTCCATGTCTTGACCACAGTGGTGGTGGCTGAGAACCCCTGGGAGTGGGGGCCACCCAACACAGCGAGGACAACGAGCTCCGTCAGCGCATAGCAGCCCTGGAGCAAATGGTTTGCGAAATGGCCAAACAATGAGCCAGCGTGGTGCCAGTGATGGAGGGGACTCCAGCAGGGGAGAATCAAGGTATGCCAGGGGTGGTGGCCCCAATGGGGGGTTGTAGCCCCAGGGTTTGGAGTGTTCCCGCAGTTGGGGGGGTTACCCCAGCAGGTGGGGCCTGGAGGCCCAAGGAGCAGCACAATGCCCCATGCCCTTCGCTCAGCCAACACGCAAGGGGGGAAGCGGAGGGGGGGAGCATAGCGGGTCAACTGGCAACACAGCTATTATAGTGAAATGGGGCCTGGGTCCCGGTCACCCACCTGGGCATTGCTGCCCAGAGTAGCCAGACTGTTCCCCTTCCCACAGCCCCAGTGCAGGCGGGGCAGGCGCTCCAGGTGTGGACAGGTCCTGGTGTCTCAGTTGACCCTGATTACTTGCAGGGCCGAGAGATGGGCAAGTACCTGCTCCCAGGGGTGGTATATGCGGTGGCGGCGGCCCCCACTGGGGCACACCTGCTGCTGGCCACGTGGGAGAAGATATGCCGGGGAAAATTCATAGACCTGTTTGCCCTCCTCTTCAGGGACCCGATAGTCGACCCTGCGGACCCGGAGGATAGCAAGGAGAAGGAGCACTTTAAGCACCCTAAGGCTGACAGAAATTGGACTAACGGGACAGCGGCCTTCACGATCTACCAGGGCATGGTCATGCAGTCGTATCTCTCCCGGGCTCCCTAGCTCCTTAAATACGTGTATATAGTCTGCAGGGCTCATGAGTCCAGGTCTGCCAGGGCGTGGCTCCGTTATGATGAGACTTTTCAGCATCAGGTGGCTTTCACCCCTGGGATGAGGTGGGATGCGGCTGCACCCGACCTCTGGTTGGACTGCATGGTGGACGCAGCGAACGCCCCGAGATCTAACAGTGGCCACCTACTGGCAAAAGGTGCCCCAGAGAATGACCTTCTTCGTGGCAACGCCAGGCGCCCATCGACTACCCAGGCGAGCCAATGCTGGGAATTTGCGCAAGCAGGGAAATGCTCCCAGTCAGCGTGCAGGTTCCGGCATTCCTGCCCTAACTGTTCTGGCCTTCACAATGCCAGAGCCAGGGCAGGGACCAAAGGGAGGGCCCCTCTAGGACCACCCAGTAGAGATGGGCAGGGAGGATCTGGGCAACCAGCGCCGTCAAAGGGCCCCAACCCCAATTAAGGTTGAGCAGCTGGCGGCAGGCCTCGAATCCCACCCGGACCGCACTGAGGTAGATTACATAGTCAGCGGTTTCAGGGAGGGGTTTCGGATACCAGCAGGTGAGGTGCTCCCGCACAAAGCTGCACCCAACTTAAAATCGGTCTTGGGTTTAGAGTCCGTGGTACAAGAAAAAATGGATAAGGAATGAGTGGAGGGTAGAATAGCCGTCCTGTTCACTTCACCCCCACCCCACCCCCCCGTTCCCCAACATGTCTATCACCAAATACTGTAGGGTGGTGACTGGACCTACGCACTTTTCTGGGGCTAAGGGGATACCCAAGCTGTCTGCCAACAGCTGAAAGGACTCCATCAACTGCCAACATTCATTGGTCCCTGAACCACCGATGAACAGGAAATCATCCAAATATTTGGTGATGTCCCCTCGGTCAGCATGCTGCTTGACCAACCATTCGACCAGCGAACTAAATCATTTGAAGGCCAAACAGGAGATCGAGCATCCCATGGGCATGGCCTTGTTGAAATAAAAGTGCCCCTGAAAATGGAGAGCCAAGAGGTGAAAGTTATCCGAGTGCACCCAAAGAAGGTGAAAAGCGGACTTTACGTCACACTTTGCCAGAAGGGCCCCTGTCCCATGTCCCTTCACAAGCTCCACTGCTGTATCAAATGACGCATAGCGTACCGTGGACAGCTCCTTCGGGATGCCATCATTGACAGACCACCCCCCCCCCTTGGGTATGACAGATGATGTATCATATGGTACTCGCCCGGGGATTTCTTGGGAACCACCTCTAATGGTGAGACGCATGGTGGAAGGGATGTCACGCCTTCCATGTGACAAATTGGCTGATATCAGATCAAAAATCACCGGGTGTTTGGCGGCCCATAAGATCACGGTCCGGCAGCTCCAGTATTTGATAGGTAGCCTGAATTTTGCCTGCACGGTCGTGGCACCGGGTAGGGCCTTCTTGTCATGTTTATATGCCAAATTGGCGGGCCGCCCCCAGCCCCACCACCACATATGAGTCACGCAGGAAATGAGAGATGATTTAGATACTTGGGCTTCATTTCTCGCAGACTTCAATGGGGTTAGGTTATGGAGGGAGGAGCTCCTAATAGAGGCGGAGCTGCAGGTTCACTCCGATGCAGCCGGGGGGATGGGATTCGACATGATATTCAGAGATAGATGGTGAGGGCCTCCTTGGCATGGGTGGAGGCAGCAGGTTACCAGGGACCTGACGTTCCTTGAGCTGTATCCCATCGTCCTGGTGGTACATTTGTGGGCAGACGAGTTGGCTAACCACGCAGTGATTTTCTGGTGCGACAACCAGGCAGTGGTCCATATTATCAATGCCCAGTCATTGTGTTCTCCCAGGGTGTTGGGTCTAGCTAGGGCATTCGTGTTGACATGTCTGTGCTACAACATCGTATTTAGGGCTAGGCATGTACCGGGTGTCAATAAAGGAGTGGCCGACACCATATCTCACTTCTAGATGGAGTGGTTTCGCTCGCTCACACCTGGAGTCAGACTGGACCCAGAAACCTTACCCCGGTGGGCGTGGACCCTTGGATTGTAGAGCTGTATAATACCATCCAGGGATCCTTGGCACCCCGGACCAGGGTCGCAAATGGAAGGGCCTTCACCGATTTCCAGGGCTATTGTGCCTCCGAGGCTGGAACCCGGGTTTCCCCATCCTGGAGTACCAGATGCTCCAGTTCATGCTTGATATAAGGCATCCGGGCACGGCAGTGGGCACCATTGCTAGTAAAGTGTCAGCGTTAACTTTTTGAGCCACTTAGTAGGTCACCCCCTGCCAGACCGTGTTTTTTTTGCCAGGCGCCTGATGGAAGCATGGGCTAGGGAGCGGGGTTCCCCCACCGATGGGAGACTGCCCATAACGCCGCAGCTATTGGTGGGTATGTTTGGGACCCTTTCCCACATTTGCTCATCAGAGACTGAGGTTAAGTTGTTCACAGTGGTGTTTGTGGTTGTGTTTTTTGGGGCTTTCATGGTTGGTGAGCTGGCTGCCAACTCAGTGCGGGACAGGCATCCTAGAGCATTAGCCATTGGAGATGTCACAATAAGGGACCAGGAGGTCACCTTGCACTTGTGGTGCTCTAAGACTGACCAGCAAGGAAAGGGGTTTAATGTAAGAATGGCGCAGGTGAGGTTCCTGGCATTGTGCCCGGTTCAGGCGCTTTCACAGTACTTGGCAGTTCGCCCATCTGAAAAGCTGACTTGCTTTTCCACCACGCATACGGTAGTTTCCTCACTAGATATCAGCTGACGGCAATAATGCGTGCTTCCCTAGCAGCTCTTAACATCCCTTCAGGGTTGTTCAGAACCCACTCTTTCAGGATAGGGGTGGCCAGTTTTGCGGCAACAGTTGGTCTGCCAGAGCAAGAGATACAGGTCATAGGCAGGTGGTGTAGCTGGACATACAGGGCATATGTCAGATCCCCCCTCCCCGCGAGTCAACAGTAATTGATGTCTATTTCCCCAGGTTCCTGCCGTCAACAGCAGAACAAGGTTTGGACCGTGGGCCTGAGCTTGGTTTGCTGGGCCAGCAATGTGGCGGGAAAATCGCACTGGGGAACGCAATTAGGGTTGTCGGCCTATGCCCAGATCCACTGGATGGGCTGCAGAGGCATGTGGTGGCAGCAGTTGCTCCCCACATTAAAAAAGGAAAAAAGGGTTGCACGGCCAGATATCATAGTAATCCACCTGGGTGAGAACGATCTGGTGCTGGTGAAAGGTGTGCAAATGTTGAGAGACATCAAGAATGACATCTGGGAGGTTAAACACATGTTCCCTGGGGTCGCCATACTATGGAATGACCTAGTAAAGCGGATGTCTTGGGGCAACGAGGTACTGCCACGTAAAATAGATAAGACCAGGAAGACCATCAACAGGGAGATAGGAAGATGGATAACAGGATTAAGGGGTTTAACGATAGGCCACCATGCCATTACACATTGGAAACCACACCTTTACTGGGGCAATGGGGTGCACCTGTCCCCAACTGGGAATGAATGGTATCTGGTGACAGTGAAGGAGACGCTACGGAAAGTGTTGGGCGGAGGAATTTAGGTGGGGGTCTGGCCTGTTCAGCAAGTTCCGGAGGACCCTTAGTGGCAGGGGTCCAACACCAGGGTTAGGTAGGTTAAAATTAGAAAGGGGCATCTCCATAAGAGATGGGGGGTGACACCAACTGCAATTGCAGGGTATGGCAAGCGATGGAATCAACCCCCTGAGAGAAGTGACCACGAGGGCAGTAGGGACATGTATTGTCCCCAGCTCCAGGACACGATCCTCCTTCTGGCCTGGAAAGGGCCATGTCCCCCTCCCAATAGCTCGTTAATGGGGAGGGGGAGACGTTGGTTCAGTTGATAGGGATTGGTACCAGATGGTATATCCGGCCAATCCCTAAGTTTGATGGTTTGTTTATGAGAGGTGCTGAACCCAGATCACTGAGTGATTGCCCTCACCATTCCAATTTGAAATAATTCTTGATTTGAATAAGGAATGCGGCCATTTTAAATCCATCTTGACATGTCCTGTCTCGTTTGGGCGGGGGTGGGGGTGCGTCGACAAAGGCCATTTTTCCAAAGGGGGAGCGCATGGTTTTATTTCCCTGTCACGTAGAATTGGCTTTCATTATTTTCATCCATTCTGGTTAATTATGGAAACTAGCATTTCAAAGCTGCAGACAGATGCAATAGATGTTTCCCCCTACTACAGGCAATACATTAATTCAGTGCATGGTTCACAAATTCTTACCTTTGTGACCTGTTTGGAGACTTTACTATAATTCTGTGACCCCAGACAATGAAAACATTGTGCAAAGTATATAAAATATCAATCCGGACTCAAGAAGGTAGCTATAATAGGGACAGGAAGTACAGCTACCCTAGGGGCCACAAGCCAGGGAGGCGGGCATATTCCTTCAGGGAGCTGTGTCCCTTGCCATTGGGAGAGAGGACGAGGGGACCCTATTCCATCTTTTGCACCAGGGCTCATTCCAACCTAGCTAGCTATGCTCCTCACTACGAGCTGGTCCACAAATGCCATGACCCCAATCTGAGTCACGCAACTCACAGTCTGGGAACTTTTCCATTCACTTCATAAAAGAATGGTGTCCCGCCCGCCTGGCCTGCGATAAGGATTGATCCGGACACTCATTTCTATGAGCAGAAGTTTCCAGACTTACTCAAATAGACTGACACTTGGGAAAGGATGATGAAAGCCATTCCACATTAGCTGGAATGTATCACCATTGAGCGTGTTAATTATCACAGCACCCGTCCTTTTGCTTTAATTTGCTACAAGAATGGAGCCATATTGTGCTAGTTTCAGTTTTTGTTACTGCCTCTGTCAAAAGCATGAGGGTGTTAATCCCTCACGCATACAATGCACTGCAAAATCAGATTAAATGCTCTTGCAGCTCGCATGCGACTCCTCATGTTACTATACCACACACCACCGTAGAAGTAGGGGAGAATAAGCCTTGGAGAAAAAGAAAAAAAAAGAGACAGAACCAATGCAACAGGAATGTGAAATGAATCTATATCAACTCAACATTCCAGACATCAGCCTGGAGTCAATTCCAGGGGTGAGGCGAACAATAACTAAAAGATTGTGCTGTAGAGCCTTTTAATGTGTATATTGAGGTGGTCGAAAGATTGCTTTGGGCTGGATGATTTCAAGCAGTCATTAGGCTCATACAGAGATCACAACATACACAAATACACAGGTCTCCCTGTTGCGAGCAGATAAAAGTCATCAGAGCCATTTTTGAAATCAATTTAATATTTGAGAGAAAGCCAATGTGTGTGTGTGTCGGTCTCGAATAGGAGTGACTTGCTGAGGATATTCAGTCTGATTTAAAATTCCAGTGGTGCTTATGCGGCATTTCTCTCCAGAAGCCCAAGGGCAAACCTAGAGGTTATAAAAGCATGAGCTTGTGTTAGCAAAGGCCTATTTCTAAGCAGAGGCTAAAGCAAAGATCAAAGCAGAGCTAAAATCCATGCATTGCCTTAATGTTAACAGTCATTTCCTCATATAAATATATAACAGGGATGGGGAACCTCCGGCCAAATGCAGCCCTTGGCTAGTTTCTATTTGCCCCCTTTCCAGTACCTGCATCTGGCCCCCAGATCCATTTCCTACCCCTAAGCACTGAAAGGCTGAGCACAGGGCAAGGGAGCAGGGATGAGGGCAAGGACAGGGGACAGATCCCTGGCACAGATCTATGGTCTGGATCATCTTCCCCCCAACCCAAGCTTCTGCACAGCCCCCCAAAGCTGGTACTCATTTTCAGTGGTCCTTGGGAGGGAAAAGGTTCCTCCTCAGCCCTGGCATATAAGGTTAAATTGTACCATTCCAACATCATACAACATGTCAATGCATTCCCCCCAGGACCAGACGAAGGAGCGATCCCCCAAGTCAGAGTTCTCTCTGTTGCATCCTTAATGTGACGTGTCAGTGGCCATGAATGCCTCTTGTATTTCTGTACATGTCACTGGTGAGGCTGCTACTGGAACACAGCAGAGACCTGTTCGCGTGGGATACTTTGGCGGACATCACAAAAGTCCAGGTGAGCAAGCATCCAGATTAGTGGGTCTCCCACCCAGGTCCAGTTCTTTCACCATCTCTCCTCTACATGCCGCTGCCCGTGCACTGAGACAGCTGCATGGGGTAGGAGCAGGGTGAGATTTATGCACAAACTTTGCAACTAAACAGAGCCTCGTGTGTTGGGGGGGGCACTGTAGCCCCTCCAATATAGAGTCCATGAATAAACTTGAAATGACAACAGGTGTGTGAGAAGCACTGGTATAAAATACGGGACCTCAGGGCCTAAAACCTGGGAAGCCCTGGCCGATGGAAGATCCACAGCAATTTGGGAAGGGTATGCTTGCCACCATTTTATGCAGGGCCCTAGCCCAGTTTCCTTGGATCTGGCACTGGATAGAGAGCAAAGCAGAGTGGGAGACTAGTCAGGAGTACAGGTCCTCTCTCCTCCACTTTTTTCTCCAGCCTCACTTCCTGCCCTATCTGGATTCATATTGAACCTGGGAAGAGCAGTGGCTGCACAGGTCAGTGAGTGGGGGTATTCGGAGATGGGGGCGGTGTTCAGTTCTGGTGATTCCATTTTAAAAAAAGGTTGAAAATTTGAGGAGACTGCAAGGAAAGGGATACTAGAATGGTTTGAGGGCTAAAAAAGAAGCATTGTAGTGAGAGAATTCAATGGTGCAATATGTTATCAGAAAGAAAGTGAGAAGTGGCTTGCTTAAAGCGTGTAGGTGCTTAAATTGGGGAGAAAATGCTGGGTACTAAGGGGTTCTCAGTCTAGCAAAGGAAGGCATCACTAGAACAGGGGGGACTCACCTGTTGTGGGGATCATATGGCTGGGCTGTGTTGCTGCTCCATCCGCCGCTGGTGCCGAGAGGGTCCCTGTGCTGCTGCCGCCTCACCTTGTCCCCCGCTGTTGGACCTGCAGGGGCACAGAACAAAAGATGACTGTGAGTGCCAGGCGGGCGGGGCGGAGCGCAGAGGTCGGCCGAGAGGGCTGACCTGTCCCCTCCCCCACCTGGAAGTAACCGGGGGCTTTAAAGCACCACGCCCAGCGGCTCCTGCTAGTGGGGACTCACCTGTTGCAGGGATCATCTGACTGGGCTGTGTTGCTGCTCCACCCGCCGCTGCTGCCGCTGGTGCCGAGAGGGTCCCCGTGTTGCTGCCACCTCACCTTGTCCCCCGCTTCAGGGGCACAGAATCAAAGACAACTGTGAGTGCTGGGCGGGCAGGGGGGAGCTCAGAGGCCGGCCGAGAGGGCTGACCTGTCCCCTCCTCCACCCGGAAGTAGCTGGGGGCTTTAAAGCCCCGCACCCAGCGGCTCCTGCTGCAGGCTGCGAGCCACAGGTCGCGAGTTGAAGGTCCGCAAGCT
>QEPC01013374.1:879560-890719 GCA_003113815.1 Sphenodon punctatus
GGCTCCTATCCTGCAGCTTTTGCGGCGGCGGGGGTTGTTCCCGCCGCCGCACCTGAATTCGTGGTCCTCGTGCCCCCCGTTTGCTCGGGGGCCCCTGAGGTCGGGGGGCTCGCCGCCCCTGCCCCCGCGCTCGGGCCCAGGTAGGCGGCAGCCTCACATGTGCAGACTTGGTGGTGAAAGGCTGAGCTAGAAGGGGTGATTTTTGAGGCTCAGGATGTATCACAAATGCTGCACAATGGGTTTTGGTTTGAGAGTGTCTTTGGTTGGAGTTTAATAAACCCTTGCCTTGAGGGCAAGGTCTGTATTCAGTGTGCGTTTTTTATTCATTGCATATTTCATGGCAATGTCAAGCTGCCACCGCCTACCGTTGGCCCTGCCTACAACATGGGCCACTTTCAGAATATTTTCCATTAAGTCCCCAATCCGCCCCTCTTTTTCCCCCTGAAGATTCCACATAGACTAGGTAGCCGGAAGAGGGGAGGCTAATTGTGTGGCTGTTTTTTCAACTAGTGTTAATCAGCATAGGACACTGGGTCCCATCTAGCCCAATGGCTACTCGGTCATATGAATTCCCAGCAGACAGGTAGTTACAAGAATCACTACTGTGTTTAACACGCCTCTTGCTGGTCTCAATAGAGAGGCCCAGGACTTAATTTATGTATATATTTACATTTGTACCCCACCCTTCCCCAAAGGCTCAGGGTGGCTGACAACACACATATAATACAATTAAAAGATCTTAAAATAATGCACAGTAAAAATAAACCTACCCAATCCAACCACCCAACACCCTCTCACCCACTCCCTATCCGCACCCGCCAAAAACTTTAATAATAAGAAAGGTCTTACGCCGCCTCTGAAAAATGTTCAGGCCCGGACTCAGATGAACCACCAGGGGGAGAGTGTTCCACAACACTGGGGCAGCAACTGAGCACGCCCTCCTTCGAACCCTTTGTCGTACAGACAAGAGTGGCAGATGGTACCCGCAGGAGGGCTCTCCCGACTGACCGCAGGGGCTGCAGCAGGGCATGGTAGGAGCTTGGAGACTGAACTCTAAAGGAAGGTTGAGGTTAGTGCCACCTCTCTGGCTTTTTAAATGAAGAGACTCCAGGTTTTGACCCAGAATCTCTGACCTCTGTGGGAAGCTGTGGATTTCTCTGGAAATACCAGGGAGGTACCTGGAAACCTGGAGAAATCAGAACTTCTGGAGGCCACACCAGAAAGGGGCAGGCCATAGGGACTTTCTTGCCCTCTTTCTGCTGTGGCACTAACGATATGGAGTCTCATGATATTGTGATGCTCCAAAAGGGGTGGGGTTATTGCCGAAAGAGACATGGCCACATCTTGTCCTTATCTGCTTTCAGCCATCGGTTGGTTACCTGCGGAGCATTGTGATATCACAATGCTTTCTGAAGGTCAAGGTGCTGGTTTTAACCTTTAAAGCCCTTCATGGCCTGGGCCCTGCTTATCTGCGGGACCGCCTCACTCCCCATGTGCCCGTGTGACCCTTGAGATCATCCATGGGAGCATTTTTGGAGGTTTCCCCGGGCGAGGCGGGTGGCCTCCGAAGTTAATCTTTTTCAGTGGCTGCCCCTGTGCTGTGGATTTCGCTCCCGGAGGAGGCTCGGCTGGCTCCCACTCTCCTGCTGTTTCGGCGTGTATGTAAGACCTGGCTGTTCCGTCAGGCTTTGGGTGAGGGGTAGGGGTGGGGTTGTATTGTATTTTTAAATTGCTTTTTAAAAATTTGTATTGTTTTATTGAATGTTGTTTGCCACCCCGGGCTGCCCTGAGGGCATGAGGGGCGTGATATAAATTTTAAATAAATAAAAGTATCAGAAGGGTTATGACAGTCCCTTTGCTCTTACCTCCCCACCCCCCAAGTGAAATCCCAGAGGAAGGCAATGACCCCAGTCGAGGTATATGAGTGGGATAGTGTAGCAAGAGTTTGCCAGACTGGTCTTCTCATGCTGTGTGCTTTTTCTCCTGGTAAGTGCAGGACTGCAAGCTCCAGGACTATTTGTTAACTTAGCACCTTTTGCATGCACAGATATATACATAGCAGGAATACAAATGGCATACACTCAGGAAGGCCACACCCATGGAGCAGATTGCTTTCCCTTACAATGGGCTTCCACAAACACCCAAAGAGAACACACCCAGGGAGTTTTCCCTTTCAGTGTGCTGTTCCAAAGTCCTGGGCTACATATATTTTGTACAATATTTAGATTATTTTGTTAAACGTCTCCACGTATCTCTTGAATTCTGCTGAGCTGGTCCACTTCTTTTGATAAAGCATTGCAGAAACACTGATTTTTTTTTCTTCTTGTTGTAGGGTTTATTGCAGTAAGTTGCATAACCTAATTAGTTGTTTTGTAATCACTTGACTTTTGTGGTGGTCGGGCTAAGGAGGAACAGAAAGAGGGAATATCAAGAGGGAATGTCAAGGCCTGGATTCACTGTGTTTTTTTCATTGCCACCAATGGGGGAAATGCAGCGAACACAGGTCCCTGCCCTAGAGCTTAAGCACAGCTGCCCCACTGCAGCTGAACTCACTAAAAGTGCCAAAATCTTATAGCAAAGTCCCCAGAGAATGATAGCAGAAGCACCAGGGAAATTGCATCCCCTCCATCCTCCAAGTCTACATGCTAAAATATTTACTGTATCTCCAAACAGCTGTCAACAATTGTGATAGCTGACATGATGCTGACAGTGTATCCTGGCCTGTGCTGACTGGTAAATTGTGTTCCACACCGTGTCAACTTGCACAAGAGTTGATAACCACATTCAGACACACCTAGCTTTTGTAGAGTAGACCAAGACCCAAAGTGTCAAGGACCCTTTTTGCATGGACGGCTGGATGCCCCCGCCCTTGCCCACATGTGCAGGGGGGTGGGCAGCAGGGGGGGGTTCCGTGCAATTGCCACGGCTGATGGGGGTGCCACCCACCTCCACCCATCACCCACGCATGGAGCAACGGGCGCCAATGGCAGATGTTCCATGCATGGAGGTGGATGGAGGTGGGTGGGCGTCCATGTGAGGGGCTGCCCACCCGCCGCAGCCTCCACCCATCCCCCACACACACACCACCAGCTCATGTGAAAAGAGCCAAGGTTACCGTTCATGGCATCATAGATTCTGCTTAGCCCAAGGTTAGCTCCTGGAATGCAGTAACCCAGAGCTGAGCTGAGGAGATAGTAGTAAAGGTGAGAACTGGAGACAAAATGAATTCAGACCCTCTTCTCCCCTGAATGGACTTGGTTTTCTTTCTTGACTTCTCAAGTTCCACCTTTATCTTTTGTGGTTCTTCTCTAAATCCTATTGGATTCCTTCAACTGAAACATAGCTTTATTTTTTGCTTTTGAGAGGACCCGTTCCTCAGACCATGTTCCCAAACTTATCTCCAGGATAAGTTCACCTGTTCAGTGTGTCACAAGTAATTCAGCAAGCCCCGAAAAGGCTGGTTTAGTGGGCTCCTGTTTATTTCTATCTCAGTGTTCCAACTCTAGTTAAAGAGAGCTAATCCCAGCAAATGAACCAACAGGCACCAAGGCAAGCTGAATTTAAATTTGAAGGTGTGATTATTTTATTTTATTTATTTGTTTATTTATTTATTTGCATGTGCAAAAGAAAATAATATTTGCCAACTGGCCATCAAGTATGCAGATAACTTTTTGAACTGCATCTGCTATTGTGATGTCATGTCAAGCGCTGCGATCCAATGAAGCACTGTTCATTTCTACTTTGTTTACCCTGTTATTTCTTTCATGGAGGCAGGGAGGGTTTGGTTTCCCTAATTTAAATAATTTCATTTAGGATATTTGATCAAATAACCAAATATTCATGCCAAAATGACCAAAATAACCAAATAATCCATTCCAGAGTATCCAAAATGGAATAATTGATGACTTGACTAGACAAGTTTAATTTTGGGTGTGGCTAGTTATTCAAATATTCAGATAATAGCTGAAAATGCAAATAATAGTCATGAATAATGAAAAAACTACTACTGATTCCACCTTTAGTCATGTTCCTATGCTGCTTCCACAAAAAATAAAATGTTAAAATCCAGCTCTTTATGCAGAATTAATTGAAATGCCTGATGTGTTGAACAGAGGTGCAGGTGCTGAGTGGTAAATGTACTTGACTACTTCCCCGATGGCTGTGGGTCCCAATCCTGCTTGTTCTCACACTGGATAGCCGACTCCCATCCACACAGGCATGAAGGGGTACCTGGCCTATTGGGTTGGAGAAAACTAAAAGGAGCTTGGACTATACTCTCCTTTAGTGGTGTGCACTAGGGCCCCATGTTGTTTTTTTGTTTTTTGTTGTTTTCATTATTAAAATGTGTCATTTTCGTTTTCCTTAATAATGAAATGTCATTTTTCATTATCATTGTCGGTATTGGTACCAATTTCAAACAAAGATTTTATTTTTGGTATCATTATTGGTATCGGTATTGATTTTGTACGCCAATGAACAGCTTTTGTCAGAAGTTGAACTCCTTCCGCTTCTCATTGTGATACAGAAAGAACTGCACACAATAATATATACTGTACATGATATGTAATTTTGTTTATATAATATATACAGAATCTAAGATAAACCTGACCTATGTATAATACAAAATATTCCTATCCTATAATCCTAGTATCTATCTATCTATCTATCTATCTATCTATCTATCTATCTATCTATCATCTGTGTACCTAAGGAATAAGGATTGGGTGGTAGAGAAGGGCTTCTTCAGACGCACCCTGACAAGCAAGAGAGCTAACACAGAGTGAAGCAACCCAGTCCTACAATGTAAACGGTTGCCCACCCCCAGAGCTGTCCTGATTGGTTCTTGGAGGCAGAGGCATTGAGGAATCACAGGGTGCCATTCAAGTGCTGGGACCTGCTTGCATTGCTCATTGGCCAGAGATACATCCATCAGGTCCTTACCCTCCCAGTTCAAGAGTTCAACACTGTTTCTGTCTCCGAGATGTCTAGTCCCTCCTCCCCTCTTCACATTTCTCTCCAAAAACACCTGCCAGGCTGCCAGGCTATAATGACTTTCATTATCGTTATTGATTTTATTATTTTTGTTGTTTTTGTTATTGCAATAATGATAAATGACATGCACACCCCTACTCTCCTTCCTGTACCATGGGCCACAGAAGGGGGCATGCCTTAACCATACTGGTCCCTCAATGCCCCACAGAGCTTGAAGACAGACATTGGCTTTTTTAACACACCAAAAATAAGGGTCCTTTTAAAAAAATCCAGTGACTGCATGCACAAAATGCTTGAATAAGTACATGAGTAGAAGGCCATCAGCAAATGTAGGGCACAGGGCATGCAGGTGGGTGTGCCTGCCAGTTTTGAAGGTACAATTAGCCCACTGAAGTCAGCGGACCGATTCTCACTGGCTTCAGTTAGTGATGGATGAGGCAGTGTGAAAATATGGCACTCACTAGATGTCAGCGCAGTTCACCTAAGATAGCAAAGATGAATCTGGCAAGACAAGCTGTCAACAGCTAAGTCTAAGAAACTGTAAATTCCCAAATTGATAGAGAGTTGAATTAGGCTGTAACAGGCCATGGTCCTTTATACTTAGGCCCATTACTACACCACACATTTGCCAACCTGAAGGTGTCCTTCACCAGTGCTTTATCCGTATCCCTTCTGTCACAGCAGCTCCTCAGTGTTTTATAGTGGTTTTCAAGATATAGACACAAGTTCACTGTTCATTTTCATACCTAATTTCTCAATTCCAGAGCCAGCCTCAGCCCTAACTCCTCAGGACTTTAGTTGCACCTTACCCTCCTTCAGTCATTCCCTGGACCACTTCCAGCTACTCTTGGATGCCCGCTGGAGCTCTCCCTTAGCGGTCCCTGTCAAACGCACTGCTTTCTTTTCTTTATACAGTGATCTATACCAATGGAGGCTATTGGGTCAGCATGTGATGGACCAGTACCAGCACCTTGAGTGACAGCTTGTTGGCTGTAGAAGAGGAGCTGAACCTGCCACCACTTATCTGTGGGTGAAAACAGACATGACGCTTACCACCCTTTAACCACCCTTGGTGGTCATTTATGCATGTTGCAGGGCTGCATAGGGCACCAATACAGCCCTGCAACATGCATAAATAACAACCAAGGGTGGTTAAAGGGTGGTTAGCGTCATGTCTGTTTTCACCCAGTGTCAGCAGCCTGCCACACCGGCATTGAAAGCTTAGTCGGGCGGCGTAAACCACCCTTAAAATTAATGACATTTCAATAACCCATATTTCCATTAAGAATGCACCAAGATGACAATAGTCATAAATATCCTATTAAGAAACTTTTCACTGGTGCTGCTGTTTTATATTTCCAGTTGAAATACAGTGCCTGCAGGTTGCCATGGTGACAGGTGAATTTTTAAATAGCTATGCTTCATGAGAACAGCTGCAATATGCTATACGACCCAAGGAGAAAACGGGGGCGGGGGAGGGAGCATGGAATATGTTAGAGGCTTGGAGTTGCAAGCAAATGATTAAGCGGGCTTTATAAATGCAGCCCAGAACTTTCATGTATTCTTTTTTTAAAAAAAACACACAGCACATCTGTTTTCACTCCTGGACAATGACATTCTCACCACATACTGGTGCAAAGCCGAGTCCTAAAGCCTTTTGGTGCTAGTGCCAGGTATTGGGAAGTTTAATTAGCATTTGTAAAGTATCTTGAAACTCTTGATGAAACTTGCTAGAGAAAAGTGCAATGTTTGTTAGTAAAGAACTGTTGTTATTGGTGGCAGTGAAGTTTGGGTTTCATTTAGAGCTGAAACAAATTGTGGATTTGATAACTGCAAATATTATTTGCATATTTGGAAAGCCTTCCAAATATCTACATAGTATTCGCAGCCAGAATGGATATTCACATATCCGGTTATTCCGGTGTTTCAGTTGTTACTTTGGTTATTAGCATCAGCCATTTTTTCATTTTGGTGACTTCATTTTGGCTATTGTGCATGCTCAATAGCACTAATAGTGCAGAAACGTTATCAAAATGACAGAAACAACCAATCCAAATAATCAAAGTACTGCAATAAAGGAAATAACCAAAGTGGAATAAGTTAAATAAATACCTGATGAAACTTGTATCTACTTCATTAGACCAGAATTGAAGCAGATGAATTCGTTGGATATGATATTCTATGTGAATATTTATTTCAGCTTTTGTTTGGTTTGGTACCCAGAGAGATTTTTCTCATCCACAACTATAGCACTAAAAAGTACGTTTATAGAATATATCGGTTGGAAGGAACCTCAAGAGCCATCTAATAGAGCCCCCTGCTCTGAGGTACGATGCCCTATATTCTACAGCATCAATTGACAGATGTTGTCCAGCCAGATTTTTCAATTATTCAGTAGTGGAGATTCTACACCCTCCCTAGGCAACCTATTTCATTGTCCAACGGTTCTTACAGTTAGGATTTTCCTACTATTTAACCAAAATCTATTTTGCTGCATTTTAAGCCCCATTCCCTTTTGACCTTTTCTCTGTGGCAGAGGAGAACTGCTCTCCATCTTTTTGGTGGCAACGCTAGCATTATGGCTCCCCATTGTCGTCTTTTTCTGTACTATGAGTCCCAGTTCCCTCAACCTTTCTTCCTATGGCTTGCATTTAAGTCACTCTTTTATTTTTGTTGCTCTCTGAATCCTCCCCACGTTGTCAACGCCCTTCTTGGAAGTTCAGTGCCCTGAATGGAACACAATATGCCAGAGGAGGGAATGATGCAAGTTTTGACTTCAGTGGAGCTAGGTTTGCACCTCAGGTCTCACCAGCACCCAATAAGGTGGCACTGGGGGTTAACAAATGAGACGGTAGCCCTCACTAGGTGTATCCCCCTCGAGCTTGAGAGCCAGCCCTCATTCAAGGAGCCACCAGAGGTTCTGGTTGAGGGCACGGAGGACCTGGCTACCACCTTTGTAGAGGCAGTGGAAATGGAGAATGGTAAATTAATGCTCCTGGGGAGGTGTTTACATTTACACATAGCTGCATGATAAAGGCTTCTGCTTATTGTTAACTAATTGTGTGCGTGTGTGTGTGGGGGGTCTTTACTGTGTTGACAGGAGGCCATGAGAGCACAGAGGAGCAGCACGAAAATCCTCAGGAAACGGCTCCGACGGACAGAAATGGTAGGTGCAGGAAGTGAATGGCAAGGCACGATGATAGGCTTAAAACTATCAAGCTGGTGGGGGAGAGAGACACCATAGCAAGGCTAGCAGGGGTGTGGAAGCTAAAATGGTGGGGGGTGGCATGAATGGTGGCGCTTGATTTCTGTATGTTCATCACTCCTCTACAGTGATGGCAGGAAGAGAACTGAGCCATGCTCGGAAATCTGGAATGCTCTGAGCAGGGTCAGCCAAACGTACAGTGGCTGCTTCTGGGGTCCTGGTAGCCATGCTGGGAACCATCCATTTGAGTTGCTCCTCACACATTCCATCTGCGTGGGTGCTCAGGCAACCCCCCCTCCCCCCCACACACACACACATTGACTTGATCATTTGAAAACACCTATCGTTTCCATCTCAGGCACATGTCAGCCAACTTGAGAGCAAAACGAAAGGCAAGCCATACATGCAAGCAAATGCCCATTAACATGAATAGAATGCCCATAGGAATGAATGAGAAATGAAATTATAAATGAAAATGAAATAAAAATGAAAAAAACATTTTTTTATTTTTTTTTACAGGGAAACAAAATGAAAATGAAAATGAAATTGTGCCTTACTGCACACCCCTACTCTTGGGGAAATTAATGACTGTGAAATTTAGATCAAGCAGAAGGGGCAGTTCTCCACACCAGACCATGCAGGCAGACTCTGGATTCACCAACACAGCAAGTCACAGATCATGCAGCTAGATTGTTCGTACCTATTTTACAAGCAAGACGCTAGTGATGTGTTAAAATGGGGGTGATTAGAAGTTGGACTCAGGCTGTAAGCTGATAACTAGGGAAGCAGGGTGGGTGGGTGGGATTCTCTCCTACCCATACTGTGGCCATTGTACAGAAAGTCGAGTGAATGAAGTGATGGGTCAGGGTTAGAGCTGAAATGAATACCCGCAAAAACAGGTAAAACTGTCAAATTTCTGGTACCTGAATCAACCCAACAACATCACGTATTGATTGGTAACCAATTGCAATTCGATTTGGGTACCCGATATCCCAAAATGTCAACTTCCAATCCTGACATTTTGACTTCCAGTACCAACTTTTCATCTTTTTATAAATTTACCAATTTCTAACACCTAATTCCTTTTTTTGTCCTGGGAAATCGACTTCCTGTCCTGGAAAATTGATTTCTGGTAATATACCAAGCGGTCATCAGAATATTGAAAAATTGCTACCAGTAGTTACTGATTTTTTGGGTATCTGGGAACTTGATTGGTACCTGTGTAACCTATTGGATACCTGATGCAGTACCTGAAAATGCAGGTATTACCCACAGGTACTTCTTATTCAAGTACTTGTTTCAGTTCTAATGGAGTGTCTTCTCCTGAAGGATAACATCTTCTAAATCCTGTTTGCATGACCAAGGGTACTAGGTACTGAGAATTTATTACAGCTATTCACCATTTGCAAGACCAAGGGGGAGGGGGGGAACCTCAAGCTCAGGGGGCAAATGTGTCCTGTAGCGAGTTTTTATTTTGCCCTTTCAAGTTCCTGGATTTAGCCTTTGGATCTAGTTCCTATCTCCAATCACTGAAAGGCTGCACTCATGGGAAAGAATATAGATGACAGCATATACACAAGAATAAGGGACAGGTCCATGACACAGATCCATGATCTGGGCCCTCTTTGTCCTGAGTGCACCCTATAAGCACCCCTGCCTCCAACTTTTATGTGACTCTTGGAGCTTGTACTAATTGTTCAATTTAATTCAACCTTTACTAATTTGAAAAGGTTCCCCTTCTCTCATGTAACACTTCAGTATTCTTTCTACAAGCTCTGAGACCAGCAAACAAGAGAAGTAAATACATGAAAAAATTCTATAGACAGTACTCCAACCCCCACCTCCAACCCTGTCTCTGGGCTCTAATGTCCTGGCATGATGTGTGTGATCAAGCTTGTCACCCACCACCCACGTTGGTGTAGGTGGTGGGGTGACAAGCTCATTGCTGCCCTTTATTCCAGGAGTTCACTGCTCTGATGATTAAAAAAAATCTTCTTCTACAGTCTAAAGTTATTTATAACCAGCTTGTATCCACTTGTTTTTGTACACACACCCCACTTTAGTTTGGACAAATCTTCCCTCTTCCATTCTTTTAATTTTTTTAAATATATATAATAAAATTTGTATGCCGCCCCCTCCTCCTAAAAGCATCTCGGGTTATATTTGTACAACGTGATTATAAATTCTTTACAACTTCTTTTTCTAAGGCTAAATAAGGCAAGATCTTTTAACCTCATCGTGTACAATAGGTTCTCTATTCCCCTGTCTCAAGTAGAACAAAATTGCTCACTGGGCTCTTCTTCCTTAGATGGTCACAGGTAGAACAAAATTCCATTTCATTTCTCAGCTTAAATAGCTTTTTAATTCTTTTATTAGTCCATGTTAATTTAATTCTCCTTTGGTGTCCACATTTCCTTTGAGCAGACTGCACATCCTGTTTACTCGCACTATAGGGCAATTTTTCCAAGGCTCTCCAAGTCATTTTGTGTATCAACATTGTTCTGTTAACACCCATTGTCCCCAAGGCAGAGTTGTGTAGACACACACCTGAATTTAATTTGTCTGGATCAGGCCTCTTTTTGCAACTCATATAAAGGTACATTTCATAACATTTCTATCACAATCTGGGGTGTAATTTTTTCTATTATTTTACTCAGTATTGCACAAAGATTTAATTGACAAACAGGAACTGTTTACATGCATGCATTGTCATGATTTGCGTTTTTCTCTCATAAATCACAAAGGGAAAGTGAGCTATGTGGCTTAGCTGAACGAATCAAACTAAATTGGGTTGCACTTTTCCCAAATTGTGTATTATAAGGTTACACTTCACATTGTTGTCCAGCTAGCAAAGGAAGTATTGTAACGACAATAAATTTATAATAAGGGAACATGAGACTTTTGGATTATAAAAATATATGCAAAGTTTACTTAAATATAAATAGAAAACATCAAAGTTACA
>QEPC01013374.1:892354-902634 GCA_003113815.1 Sphenodon punctatus
GGCGCCCAACAGGACCTTAAAGGAATAAAAAGAACCAACAGCCAACTGCGAGGTGAGGCATAGAGGAGAGGTGAGTTGGATATTGGATCCCAGCCTCTTGGCTAATGAGTATCGTCCACCCTACCTTTAATAAAGGGGATCCCGCCTCCCCTGGAACTATCGCCCCATCAGCCTGCTAAGCATGTTGGGGAAACTGTATGCCCGTTATCTTCTAATTAAACTCCAAAGGTGGATGGACTCCTCCCATATTTTGGAATTAGAGCAGGCTGGATTCCAAAATGGCAAATCCACCACGGACCATGTAATGGTCTTGGCAGCATTAATAAAGAAAGCCCTTGCCCTATGACAGGATTTTTTTCTGTGTTTCGTCGATCTCAGATCGGCCTTTGACTCAATCTCCCGTTCCCAGCTCTGGTATAAGTTACATAAAACCTCGATTGACCCCCGCTTATTATACCTAATTACGAAGTTACATGCGGATAATTCCCTCCAGGTCCGATGCTCAAACTCTAGAGGGTTGACCCCAAAAATCCAGGTGAATACTGGTGTGAGACAAGGTTGTATTCTGGCCCCAGCACTTTTCAACATCTTCTTAAATGATGTAATTACTTTTCTAAACACCAGGGAGTCGCACGTTCCGGTTGTAGGAGATAGGCCTATTCCTGACCTCCTGTATGCGGACTTCTCCGTGATGATCTCTTATTCCATGGTAGGCCTGCGCCGAGCAATGGACCAATTTGGGCTCTATTGTCAAAATGAAAACCTTGTGATTAACCACGAAAAAACCAAAGTGATGGTATTGGAGCACCCCAGCCGCCACAAAAACCATCAGTGAGTAATGGGGTGTATACCAATTGAGCAGGTCACTTCTTTCAAATATCTGGGGGTGATTTTTTTGGCCTCTTGCACATGGATGGTGCATTTTGAGGCTGTCAGAGTGCAGACCAACCGCACTATAGCCGCATAATTGGGCTTATATAGAGGGCCGGGCGGGAAATTGGTTCACCCGGTACTGCACCTTTTTAAGGCAAAAGTGATTCCGCAAATAACATATGCAGTCCCGGTTTGGGGTCTTGTGTTCTAGCACAGACTTGAAGTGATCCAAAACGGGTTTTTTCGGGCTATTTTGGGTCTACCCAGTGGTACTCCCCAGGTAATACTAAGAGTGGAACTTTACTGTGGCACACTAAGGTACATAGTTTTGCCTTTAATGCTAAAATATTGGCTTCTGAACTGTTTGTTTCCTGGAAAAGATAGATCGCTGATTGCATTATCATTGACTTATAAGTTATTCGACTGATGGAATTCAGAGATGGTGAACGAAATCCAGAATTTAGGCTTCTCATGTGAATTCCTACGACAGGTAAGCTATGGGGCAGCCAAATCCTTAATTATCAAGAGGTTGGCGGACCAAGAAATTCAGGAAGAGGACGCCCTCCTAAGGGATCAGCGAGCTGTGCAGTATTATTTTTCTCCGCCTCTCATCCTATCCAAAACGTACTATCTGACTTCTGGGAGGGATGTCTTAGCCAGGCAAGCTCTCACCCGACTGAGATGTGGTGCTTTTTCTTCGGAATTCCTAAAGGGCCGCTATGCGGGTATTCCCAGAGAACACAGGTTTTGTGTTCTCTGTGACTCTCNAAACTACCAAGTTTCTATTTTAAAGTCACTCCTAAACCCTGTGGATATCTCGGTGTCTCGACACGTGGTCCATTTTGGGCTGGTGTTGGCCCGTAGATGTAAATTGTTGCTGACTCTTAGGGCTCCCGAGTTCCAGCAATTTGTTTAAAGGCCACAGAGCAAGTAGCTAGGGATGGTGCAGGGTTTTGAGTCGAGGAAAATTTTATAACTTAAGTAAGGAAGTATTTTAAATGTAAGGCTTATTTTCATTTGTATTTGTATTTGTATTTGTTTGGGCCATATGTAGATTTTTGGCCATTGTTTTTGTAATAGCCAATGGCTACACAAATAAATTTTACTATGTCCACCTGACAGCAGTGCGGGACCAGACTGAGGAGCCCAGCAGGACCTGAAAGAAATAAAAAGAACCAGCAGCCAACGGTGAGGTGAGGCAGAGAGGAGAGGGGAGTTGGAGTGTGTGCCCCCCCCCTCCAGATACAATCCCGGTGCAGCCCTGAGCACTCACATGACAGCAGTGCGGGACCAGACCGAGGCACCCAGAAGGACCTGAAAGAAATAAAAAGAACCAGCAGCCAATGGCGAGCTGAGGCGGAGAGGAGAGGGGAGTTGGAGTGTGTGCCCCCCCCCCCCAGCAGATACAATCCCGGTGCAGCCCTGAGCACTCACCTGACAACAGTGCGGGACCAGACCGAGGCGCCCTGCTGTGCCTGAAAGAAATAAAAAGAACCAGCAGGCAACGGCGGCGCCGGAGGCAGGCACTGGGGCAGCGTGCACAAGGGCTGCATGCACAAGGGCGTGCCCTTTTGCGCTCCCTTCGGCGCGACCCGGAGCAGGAGCCTGAGCATTTACGCAAGGGTCAGGTGCGGCAAGCTAGGGAGTGTTGGGTTAAGAGGGCTGTAACGAGACAATATATTCCCTCCCGATGGCTACCGTAAGTTGGGGTGAGTTGGAGCCTGACAGGGGGATGCTGACAACATCTAGGCAACTTATCCGGGGACGATTGGACTCTTTCCTGCGTAGGCCGGTGCCAAGCGGAGGGGATCTGGCACCACCACCACCCACCACCATGCTGGACCCTGGCAGATGGTGAGGCCTGCTCTAGCCGCTAGTATGGGTCCCCTATCCCAAGGGGAAAATCGAATGGTTCCATCTCCGCATAGGAAGTTAGCAGGTCCAGAACACCGGACAGTAACAGAACTAGAGGGGGCAGTGCCACAGGTGGGTGAGAAATTGGCCACATTTTTGACCGAATACACTATGTTAACGCTGAGATGGTCCAGTTTATGTTTTGTAGGCTGTCCCATTATGCAATCTAAAGTGGACTCTGTGGAGGGGCTACTGCAGGAGGTAGTTGCGGCAGGAATCTTAGGAAGGGAAGAGAGGGGCGCGGGAGCGCGCTCTTCATCTTTGAATGGGCTAGCACACGCGACCAATAGTCGAGTCATCCCTCCATTTGTTGCTCAGTATGCTTGCAGTACCCCCCCACAGCAGGATTTAGGGCGCCAGGTCACAATACTCCCCATGATTTGCACAGATAAAGAAGAATTATTTCGGCTTCCGCCGGAAGCTTTGATTTTTTCCATTTTCTCTAGAAGTGGTCGACCTGCCCCTTTGTGGGGTACCCCACTTGACGCTGCTGAACATTTGAGATTACTTTTGAGGAAAGTGGTGATTACTAGTAAAGATATCGTTTCAGTGGACCACCTTTGGGTTTCCCCCGAAAGACAAATGATATTGGTTATTTTTGCTTCATCTGAGTTACCAACTCTTATTTTGTCACGAAAGAACATCTGGAGCAGCAGGCGGTTATTATTGCCCACGCATATCAGACCCTCCCCCCGATCCAGGAGCATTGTCCTAGGGCTCTCCCAGCCGGCAGGGCTATCCAAACGGCGGGTGAAGGTTTAACTGTGTCAACCCCATGTGCTCTGGACCCGCCTCCTTGGGAGGTGGGCACTCCTAAGGGAGTTTGCCCCTCCATCCCCCCGCAGCAGGGGTCTAGGGGAGGGCCACGGGGTGGTATGGTACCTCCCCATGAGTGTGGAAATCTAGCCCCTAGGGACCACCTATTAACGGGGTCGAGGGGGGACTTACCTATGCCCCTGTTTCAAAGTAGTAATGTGGGACCCCCTTCCTCTCCCTCAGTAATGATGCAGGCCCACTGCACACAGTGGCTTGAGTCCCTGTATTTACAGTTGGGGCAGTTAAAAACAGAGTTGATGATGAGGGAGAAAGGGAGTGGGACACCAGGCGCCCCAATAGGATCTGTTAGAGATCCCCCCCTTTGACCCCCTTTCAATCATTGGTGTCTACTCCTATCAAATCCACTACCTGGCTTCCGCCATTGGGGGGTAGCCAGGTGGTGGGGGGTTCAGAGGAAGAAATAAGTTTGCTGACATTATCTATTATCATGAGCCCCTTGGGCCCCTTGATGTGGGGGGGAACAGGAGGGGCAGAGAGGGAAATTCCTTAGCCCTTCCCATTTAGTACCAACTAAGGGTCGCCTATCCTCATCACTTCCGCTACAACCAATTGTTACGCCAAGGCCTTCTCAGGGAGTTTTCCCAGTTATCCCCTCTGTGGTCAACTCAGACCAGCCAATTACTAATTATGTGCCAGTCCATTTTAATGGGGACTCCCAAGGGGGCATGGTTCCCTCTTTGGGGGCTTCCATAAATCCATCTGGGCGGGTGCTTAGGCAGCGTTCTAAACTGTCTACACGTTTCTCTAAACAATGACTAGCAGGTAATCAGGACCCAGTTCTTTCTATGATTTCATGGAATATTTCGGGGTGGAGGGCTCATCAATGCGACCCAGATTTTCTTAGTTGTCTAACTTCCTATGATTTGATTTTAATCCAAGAAACATGGCTGATAGAACCCCACACACAGGATACCTGGAGGGGATATGATACATACTGGTCGGAGGCAAATCCCTCTGACTTTCATGGTCGCCCAAGTGGTGGCCTTGCCTTGTTTATTTTTTCTACGCTTTCTGCACAAGTTCAACTTATTAGCTGCATTAAAGCCAAATTTAGCCTTTATCATTGCACATTTCCTTCTGGTCTTGAATTGGTGATTGGAATCGCATATATTCCCCCAGAACATTCTAGTTATTACAAATTAGATATATGGGACTCTATCTCTGACCAGTTCCAAGCTGCCACAGTGAAGTTCCCAGCAGCGGTGCTCCTCATGGGAGGTGATTTTAACTCCTGTCTTGGGTATTCGGTATCCCTACAGACGACTCCCATTTTGAAGGACACAGCGGACCCACTATTTCTCCCTCCGTGACACTCAAGGGATCAAGTAGTGGGCCCTAGGAAATCTCAAATGGACCTACTGTTGGCTGAGCTAGACCTTATTATCATCAATGGGCGGGTGGAGGGGGATGCAAAGGGGAATTTCACCTTCCACTCGCCCCAGGGTTCCAGCATTCTGGATCTTTTCCTGATATCACCAAATTGCCTGCAGATGGTCCGTAGATTGGAGGTTGTACCTCTATTTTTGTCTAACCACTTACCCGTATCCTTGCTTATTGTTGTGCCCGCAGCTAGGAAAGATGCAGTCGATCCTGCCAGGTCATCGGAAGGGGATGATGAAGGATCATTTGTGGTGCGGGCAAAGTGGTCTGAAGAACAGGTAGCGATGGTGAATACACTTATTACCTCTCCTTCGGTATTAATCTTGTGTGAGGCGATTGGGGCCTCTGAAGTAGATGTGGTAGAACGGTACGAGGAACTAGTTTCCGTGTTTACTCCAATAATCACCAAGAAGCTTACAGGCTCCGCGATCGGAGGTCAAGGCACAGGTGTGTAATTCTCTTGATTCGACAGGTACTGCTATAGAGCTAGGTCTGCCCTCCGGCAAGTTATCAGAGAGCTTATGATTAATCCTAATCAAATTCTTAGGCTCAGGATGGTGAAGCTCTGGAGGGAATATCGAATGCTCCTAACTGCTAAGCGGAACTCTTACTCAAAAGTTCAGTGGTTAAAGCTAATTGCAGCAGCTAGAGCTAAGGATTCCCGCCAATTTTGGATTATAATCCGGACAATGCAGAGGAGTGGAGGCCCTTTTAGGGAAGTCGGCTTACAGCCGGCTGTGTGGCAGGGATTCTACGAGTCCCTGTTTGCTTCTCCAAGGGAGATTCAGGTGGGGCCAGTGATCCATCCGGTAGAAGGATTTCAGTACTGGCCGCCAGTGTCTCCCGAGGAGATAGTTTTTCTTATTATACATCTAAAACCCGGGAAAGCCCCGGGCCCCGACTATTTTCCCCCCGAATTGTTGAAAAACAACCTGGAATGATGGGCTAGGCTGTTGGCGCCTTTATTCACCTATCTTAACGAAACTGGGGACTTTCCTGCTGTGTGGAAAGCTAGTATTACCATCCCCATTTACAAAAAGGGGGACCCTAAGTTACCTGGAAACTATAGGCCTATCAGCCTTTTGAGCATTGTGGCAAAATTATACACAAAACTCCTGCTGGATAATCTTCAAGCATGGCTAGAAGGAGCTTGTATAATAGAGCCAGAACAAGCGGGCTTTCAAAAAGGCCATGCAACTACGGATCATATATTTGTTTTGTCAGCTTTGATTTCAAAATATACTATGACCCGCAGTAAGTTTTATTTGTGTTTTATAGATCTAGAGAAGGTTTTCGATCTGGTCTGCAGAGAGCGATTGTGGGTGAAGTTAAGTGGCTTGGGCATTGAACCCAGATTGTTGTTTTTGTTAATACAACTACATAAAGGAAATACCTTACGTGTCCGGTATAACTCCCGAGGAGCGTTGTCCTGTACGTGTGCTGGCGGGGGTAAGGCAGGGGTGTTTGTTGGCCCCGACCTTATTCAATCTATACGTGAATGATGTGGTGCAGGCAATGAGCCAGCTTAACACACATCCCCCTAAAATTGATACTCGGCGAGTTCCACTCCTCCTCTACGCCGATGATACCATTTTGATGTCTCAGATGAAGGTGGGGCTGAATCGACTTATGCAGGTGTTTGGAGCTTATTGTCAGCGCGAGCTCCTGCACATCAATTTTGGAAAGACCAAGGTCCTGATGGCTTGCCCTATAGGGGCAGAGAAAGTCCATCAGTGGATAATTGGAAACAATTGTATCAAGCAGGTTAGGTGGTTCAAATACCTGGGGGTGATTTTTTCTTCACGCCCGGGATGGAAGGATCACTATGAAGCAGCAGTAAAATTAGCCAAGAAAACAACGTTGGCAATCATCAAATTTCACTTTGGGCAAGGGGACAAACTGGTTTTACCAGCCATTCGCCTATTCAAGGCGAAAGTTATTAGCCAGCTTTTGTATGCCTCCCCCACTTGGGAGTTATCCTTTATGCTGCATTTTGAGGGTATTATTCAGAATGGATTCTTACGGGCCATTCTGGGTGCCCCTCGAGGGTTACCCCAGGCTATTCTGAGAACAGAGACACTGTGTTTGCCATTGCGAGCTTACGCCCTTCAATCGCTGATAATCTTTTGGGTTAAAATGGTTTTATTCCCCGCTAGTGGGAGTCTACTCTTCTCTGTGGTGATTAATGCAGGGCTTGGTGATACTTGGATTAAGGCGGTGGAAAGGGAGGCTAACCGATTAGGGTTCTCGACTGAGTACCTGAAGTCAATGGGCCTGACGATGGCCAAGAGCCTGGTAAAAAGGAGGATAAGGGATCAGATAGCGCAATCGGAGGGCACATTACTCTCTGCTCAGAGGGTAGCATTAATGTATATTCCTTTCCAGCCCTCGAATTCAGGTGATTATTATCTTTTCGCTTGGCCGGAAGCTGATAAACGAGTGGCGTTTTTTAAGATGAGAGCAAATTCATTCCCCTCAGCATTAGTAGAGGGCCGGTACAGGGGGATCCCCCGGGCCCAGAGGGTGTGTCCGCTATGCCATCTGGGGGAGGTGGACTCAGTGGACCATATTCTTTTAAGATGCACCTTGTTTGTAGGTCCCAGACTCCGCTATCTTGGGGGAGGTACTGGGGGCATGGGTGTAGTGGCAGTTGACCAGGTTATTCGAGTTCTACTTAGTCCGGTGGACTTGGATTTGACCAGGGCAGTAGCCAGCTTCACCGCAGCCATTCTACGCACTTGTCGGGTGCTTAATCTTTGATCTTTGATCCTTGACCAAGGGTTTTTGATTGGTTTCTGGTAAGCCCTAAATATGAGCGAATGTTCTGGTTGGTTTTTGGTAAGCGAGGTGATTTGAGGATTTGGCTCATTATATAGGGTCTGACAACTCGGGAGTAAGTTCTACTATGATGTCTGGACTATGGTAAATAACCTCTTTGTAAGGGTAGGGGAAAGGTGTGACGTTATCAACCCAGGGAGGGGATAAGTGGATGATAATCTACATGCCATTATATACATACGTGCATATGTGAATGCTATGATCATCCTGTTAGGGGTAGTTAATAGGATTTATATCTGGGTAGATAGATAGATAAAATCCTTTATTTGCCCAACTATATAGTTATTGGCAATACACATTAAAACTCAAATACAAGTCCTTCCATAGTCGACACAACAATAAATAATTTCAGAAGGAGTTTAAAACCTCAAACAAAACCTACACACTTTCGAGGTTATCATTCATAGGCCTAAATATTCCTCTTACTCAAAGGACCAATGTGTACAACACAAAGCATTCCACCAGTGAGTAATACAAACATACCAAAATTGAATTTCTTTCATCTCTCCTGTTCTTCATCCAGCATCCTCTGCAGCCTTTCGCGCATCACTATATTAGCAAATTGGGCCACCGCCCTGGTTAAATCCGAGGACGTATATCCCAAACATGATATATCAGGTAACACTAGGAGCGCCCTTGCCTGATATTGCTCCCAGATCATCAGAAAATTTCCTCTAAACCTGTCATAACTGGGGATATCTGGGTATATATTTTAGAAAGTAGGAGATTACTTTATATGGTTAGACCTCACCGTGCTTAGTAGTATCTGACCATGCGCAGGCAAAGTGAGGGGTGCCTTAACGAGAGGAGAGGGGAGTATTCTGAGGGATGACTGGCAGTCCTTGAAGTTTGTTTTAATTAAATTTTGGGACTTACCAACTATTCAATTATTTTTTAATATATTTATGTTTTATTCGCAATATCTTGTATGTGTTATTTTGTTAAGGCCATTGGCTAAACAATAAAATTTTGATTTGATTTGATTTGATCCTTTTGAACACATGGAGACCCCTGGTTTAAGTAGAGGAACGGTGATTATTGGGGTACATTGCCTCAAGAGGTCACGAGTGGGAGGGGGTCTCCTGTTAACACCCTTGTATCTTGAATACTAGTTGGGGAAAAGCCTTGTGGTTTTTAAAAAGACTTTTTTTTAAAATGCGTATTAAGTTGAGTCTAGTGGCTGTAGGGGAGGTCTGTGGGGGAGGGGCAGTGGGGCTCCACCCTAACACCCACCAGCGTTCTGCAGAGCCTTCCCCTGAGCCCCTCCCACTGCCCAAGTCACAGCTGAGCTGACTGCTGTGCATGCACCAAGCCAGCTGAGAGTCTGGCAGGGCCCTCCAGGGGATGGCGGGAGAGGCAGGGCAATTATTGCCTTTACTGTGCAAGTGCCCAGGCTGGCTGGCCCAGTCACACTGGGGGGATGGAAAGAGGTTGGAGATGGAAAGAGGTTGGCACCTCTAAAATTTGCATATCTGGCCACCCTACTCCAGCACCTAAACTTTTACAAAGTGTTATCCTTTGGGGCAGGGTACCTAGATTTAACACATGTTCCTGGAAGCAGGGAGGAAGCTGAGAAAGCTCAAAATAAGGGACTGACATGAAAGAGAAAGGGAACCTTGTCTCTGATGATTTTGGCACCAGGACTCCTCCAGACAATGAATGGCCAGGAGAATTGGGCAGAGGACTAAAATGTTGTTCAGCTGGGGAGACAGACAAGCAGAGAGGAGACCACTAGCAATGAGAACTGTGCACTTTAGATTAAAATAAAAGTACACTTTGATGGAGGAAGAAATTGGAAAGTGTTTTTAGTGGGATCCTGCAAGAACTTGTGGTCTGAAAAGACCGCATTCACACAGAGAGTATCCTTGTCCCATGGGCCTATAAATTAAGTCTCCCATTCCCAATCAGTCCCGAGTCCCCTGGATCCAGCATCCACGTGTCACAAACTCACGTTTCCATTACCATTGGGTGACAATCTCCTTTTCCTGTTTGGCCTTTGCTTCTCCAGAGCGCCCCAACTTCAGGGACCTGCCCCTGCACAGGCAGAAAATAGGAATTATTCTTGATCCTGTACCCTGTCGGGAGAAAGGAAGTACGGTGGGATTTTGGGAGTCAGGAGAGCACTGGGGACTGGGCCTTTTGACTTGATCTGAGAGAGCAAGTCACTTCTGATCTTTCCCTCACTCCCAATCTCCCATGGCCCATCATGAGCAGTTGAAGCAGGGCCCTAGGAGTGTGTGAAATTGCAGCAGCATAGCTTCCTAACCCCTGCTCCCTGAGAAGCATAGCTTAAGCTTCCCTCCTAGAGCCAGCTCCTCCCTTGTTCCTGAGGCCAGGAAAGAGCACAGCTCCACAGCTCCCAAAACCAGAAGCAGCATGGCTCCCTGCCCCCTTTACCCCAGGCCCCACCAGGGCTTAGGCCAACCCTGTCCAAGGCC
>QEPC01013376.1:15986-46238 GCA_003113815.1 Sphenodon punctatus
CCCCCCCCGAATACCTTCCATGCCCTCCTTGAACTGTTGCTCTAGGAAACCCTGAACAATGAAAAAGCAGTCTGGAAGCAGGAAGTTCTCTAACAGTACAATGGCTTGCCGACTTGTTAGCCAGAGTTGGTGCCTAGTGCTGTTAGCTCTACCTGCATTCCTTTTCCAGTTCCTGCTGTATACTTGCCTTACTCCTGCCCCTGCCATGTCCCTATTAACTTTCTGTTCCTGCCATGTCTTGCTCTTTTTCTTCCTGCTATCTGCCTTTGGCCCTGGCCCTGCACCTCCAGTCCTGGATCACTCCATTATGACATGTTGGGTACTTTTCCTAAGTGACTGAGAATGGCCACTGTCACAAAAAGGATGCTATGCTCAATTGACAATTGGTCTTACCCAGCATGGGACTTCTTATAGCCTTATGTTCTTAAATATCATTTTCCGTTTTGGCAGAGACCTAAGCAACTTGCAGGAAACTGAATCTTGCAGTGATGCCTGAAACTGAGAATCTGAAAGTTCTTAGCTATCAGTATTTGAAATCTCGGTAGTCTAGTTTCTTCTGGGTTTTTTTTTCACCACAAACAGATCAGCACCACATGATAGAGAAGAGTACATGAAAAAAAAATCCACCATCAGGCTGCAGGCAGTCTGTGGGCTGCAGAGACTAGCAGGACCTAATGCTGTAATCTAATCAAGCAAGTTTTAGGTTTAAAATCTCATTAGCATTAGCTGAGTCAGCATCATTAAAGATCATCTTAATGAGCAAACAATATTTGATTGTAATGGCTGATATTTATAAGCTCAGAGGGAAAAAAACAGAACAGTAAAATTTGTTAATTTGCTCATCTTAAACCATAAATCATTCATTTTTCCTCATGAGTGCATTACCTTATATCATTTACAAATTATCATTTTGAGGTGTTTTTTTTTTTCCCCAAAAATCTTGATACCAGCTAATTAAAACTCTAAACAACTGGACTGCTAATGACTTAGGAGCACATAATTCTGGGATATCTTTTTTTTTTTGCAAGGAGAGCTTACATGGTAGATTTTTATAGAAATGCTTAAAGAATGTACATGTAGAATTATATTCTAAACAGTAAATTCTGCAATAACAGAAATTAACAGTGGGGTTTGGGATGCCAATATTATCAGGTCAGTATTAATGGAAAGTACACAGTACTTTGCTAATCATGTTTCATGAGAAGACTAAGAGGAGACATGATAGCTGTCTTCAACTATCTGAAGGGCTGCCACATAGAAGATGGAGCAGATTTGTTCTCTGTTGCTCCTGAGGGCAGGACTAGAACCAATGGGTTCAAATTGACAAGAAAACAGATTTCAACTAAGCATTAGGAAGAACTTCCTGATGGTAAGAGCTAATCAACAGTTTTCAAATAGAGGCTGGCAGTGGACGGCCATTTGTCAGGGATGTTGTAAGTGTGGATTTCCTGCACTGAGCCATGGGGTTGGACTACATGACCTCTGAGGTCACTTCCAACAGATTCTATGATTCTATGAAACCATGTGTTGCATATTCAACTAAGGGTGCTTTTAGACAAGCACCTCCCCTTGCCACTACCCAGCCACCATCCACCCCACTATACATCTTGAAGGGCTTCAGTGGTGCCCCATGGGTTCCCTGAAACATGTATAAGGGGTGGGAGGTGAGTGGGTAGTGAGTGGGGAGGTGCTTGTCTAAAAGCACCCAAAGCGGAAGACTGGATTCTGTGTGACTCAAAAGCTTGAATACCTTTGTTGCGAGAGGTGCAGAATGCACCCGAAAAAGGACAGTCCCCCATGGTCGGAAAGGACATGAGGGATATTATGAGTCATTGGACATCGGAAAAGCCTGAGCAAAGCCATGGTTGAGCAACAAGGTAGCCTAAGGGAAAGGTTCTTTCATGCAAAAACCAGCCCGCCCTTGAAAAAGGTGATGGAGGAGACTCTGAGTAAATATTGGGGCAGTTAAAATAAGGCCTCCTTCCTATTTAAAGAAATCACTGGTGAATGGAATCTAGATTAACAACAACTCCAAAGGCATGGACAATTAGAAGCACCCAATGTTTTAGCACCCCCACACCTGATCAGTGAGAATTTCCCACCAGCACCAGACTCTCATCATGATTCTCTTCCGTCCCCAGACTGATTAGAAATCTTCCCCTGTTTATGTCCTGATGTGTCCTTTGTCTCCATGGCCCCAGTTTGTTTACCCTTTGCCTCTTCCCTTTTGTGTAACTAGACACACTGGCACCTCTTTCCTGTTGCACCTATTGGCATTCTTGGCCCCTCCGTCCCTGTGGGAATGTTCCTTTTCTCAGACCTAAACCCACCCAGGAAATCTCTCACATCTTCCCATCTCACCCATTGTAGTATACTTAAGCTGATCCCAAATCTTTTGTCCCAAAACTTATAACCACTCCCGGTTCCCCTTCTGAAACTGAGAAAACTTTGGAAGCAAACACGTGCAGGTCTCTCCGTGTGTGTCTGGATCTTAAAGGTTCTCCCAGACTTTGGTCTGTCCCTTCCCTTCCCTGCATCCCCGAACTTCTCTGGATCCGTGGGGTCGCCTGTCCACTTCTGCAATAGGCAAGGAGAGGTGGCCACTGGTCCTGGTTCCCCTTTTTCAACCTCCTTTCGCTTCTAGCCCTCTCTCTCTCTCTCTCATATTACTTTCATTTTCCCAGCCGCCGCCTGTGTTTCCCTCTGAAAACCACCAGCCAGACTGGGAACTGTGTTAGCTAATTGTGGGTTTTCTTGGATACCTCCCATTCCTGTTAAATAAATATTCCTTTTTATTAAGCATTTTGTCTCCTTTTTTCCCCTTTACTATTATTTTTGGGAGGGTACATAACCTGACTGGAGCACGTATCTGACCACAGACTGATCCAGAAGTTGGTTCAATAACTATTTTGTCTCCATCTATTACTTGTCGACGCACCCCGGAAGAAGACGATAACACATTTTGTGGGTTTGAACGGCCACACTCTTTATTAATTGTTTATAACCATAAAAAGGGGGAAGGGGCAACTGTCCCACTTCCACCTTTAAACTGGGGTCCTACCTTCTCTTAACTTCCCAACCCTGCCACAGGAGGTTACTGTCCCTACAAGAAATTCTAATGGCCCTCCGGCCCTCCTACTTATGTCTTTGGTTAACTCTAAGTGAACCTCCTGTGGCCTAACTTCCCAACTTGCAACTTACACCCTGCCCCGATGACCGGGTTTCCTCGGGCTGGGGCGGGTTGCTCGTACCTATACCCCTCTTCGGGGCTAAACAAGGGTGAGCACACCATCACCCCCTGCTTGGCACATGGTCCTCTCAGTGGGTCCAGCCGTTCGTTTCTCACCCTTGGGCTGACCATGCTGTGGGCCACACTGTGTGGCTATGCATGGCCATACCGATCTCTTAAGGAGATATTTGTAACCATCCTATGCTAACTAATTTAACTTTTGTAAACGATAACTTTTGATCCAACCCCTCCACCACTAGAACCGCCAGCTCTGCTTGGCTGGTTTGCGGCCATCCTATCAATTACTTCCACTAAACGGTACTTCAGGACCCCAAGATACAGATTACATCCCACATCGGAAAGATGTACACCATCACTTCTAAACAGCTCATCCTTTTCAAAGCTAATCTCATCATGCCATATCACGGCTCCCCCTTTTACTGAATCCAAGTCCCAATGTCTTTGTTTGACCTTCTCCGTGCCCTATCCACTCAACCTGGGTGGTTGGCGTTCCCGCATACTTGCCTCTGGAACATCTCAGACCACACGGTTACACATCCCAGGAATCGATGTTGTACTACTTGCAAGTTGGCCTTTACTCTCTTAGTCAACTACAGTCCCATTGCATTTGGCAAGTTGTTCTCCCCTAAATGGACTACTATCAATCCAGGCAGGGGATATCTCTCCGTTGCTGCGTTCAGTGTTGGGACCAATTGCTCCCACTGCATTCCGCGCTGGCCTATCCAAATCAACTCCGCCTGATTGCTAAAGCCCAGCTGGGTACCCCACCCGCTGTGTGCGGCCATCTTCCCAGCCCAATGCACGATGCTGTGGCTGATTATCCAAACCACCGTTCTTGCCTGGGGTGCTGCCATGTCTGCAAGATAAATCACAAGTCAGTGTGCATGTTTCGTTGTTCCCTGTGGGAAACTTGAGATATAGTACCCCTCCCTCTCACTCTGGCTCCGGTTTCCCTAATATATGACCGATATGCCACTGATCGCCACCTGCCTATGCCGTGTATTTGATGACCAGTCATCCCCATGCTTGCCGCTGCCAACGCCAATCCAATACTAAATGAGTGCGCGCTATAGCTGCCCGGGTCAAGCCCTGCCTCCTTAACACACCTCTTAAGAACTGCTTCAAATTGGCATTGGATCAAGGGTGCCCCGTCTTGATGTACAAATAATGGGCCCGCCCCCTGAGTGCGAAGTGCGAAGTATTCTCCCATTGCCCAGATGGGACACATTTGTAGATTCTCAGATGGGTACAGCCTACTCAGTTTTCCCATCCCCCTCTGGTCGGTCTTTGATTTCCAGAGGTGGAGCATAAGGACGTCCGCCTGCCATCCCACATCCCAAAACTGGAGTGCCCCACCCAACCTATCTACCCTGGCTTCTGGGACCAGCTCACTGATACGGAAAGTTTCGAACAGCGCTACCCGGAAAACTGCTCCAAACAGCACAACTTCGCCCTTGGAATAATATACTCGCTGTAATGCCTGTGTAAAAATGGGCAACAGCCAAGGGGTAATGGGGGCTCCCGTGTCCTGCCTGTGTGGTGTAACGCTGGACCAGCTTTCCTTGAGACGGCTCATTAAAAAAACGTTGTCAGGCGAGGGGTGTCCCGCCAACTTACTCGCAAATGTGATGGCTGCTACCTTTCATGCAATGGTCCCCGGAGCCAAACCTTTGTCCCGGAGACCAATTGAAAATTTCAAGACCTGCCCTTCGGGGATGGGGAATCCTAAGTTCCACTGCTTCCGTAACCTGAATTCTTGGAATTCGTTGAATGCTGAGTCGTATGTCCACCTGGTTCTGGGTGCGAGGGAACTTTGTACTGCCTGATATAGATCTATGATCCAAGGCTCTACATGTCACTCAGGAATGGTTCGGGATCTTCCTTGGCCTCTGGTGCCAGCGAGCAACAGTGGTCTGTCTGGAACCGAGAAAGGGCATTGACTATGCCGTTGTTAATACCAGGCACATGCTTAGCTGTGAACAAGATGTTTGCTTTAAGACATCGCATTACAAGAGCACATACCAGCCTCATGACCCTTTCTGATTTAGATGACAGTTTATTGACAACATGCACCACTGCCTTGTTGTCACACCAGAACAAGACCCTTTTATTAGTAAATTCCGCCTACCACAAAACCACGGCCACGACTATGGGGAAAAACTCCAAGAATGTCAGGTCCCGTGTTATGTCCTGTTCCTCCCATTCGGCTGGCCACGGTTCCACGCACCATCTCNTGGGGGGGGCTCTATTATGATTTATCTAACCCTCCCTGGTTGGTCCAAAGCCCTTCGGGATGACCCCAAACACCCGCTGAGGGAAAGGATGAGGGGGGGAAGGCACTCCCAGATGCCACTCTCACCGGCCTTCAAGCCGCCATGTAGCCCCCCGCTGCGGCCGCTGTAAGTGTTGCACGGGAGAGAAGGCACTCCCCCGCGAAGCCAACAGAGGCAGGCCCAATCCTACCCGCTAGGCCACATTCGCTGCTGCTCTCCATGCAGCACCGTCCTTGCACAGCTTCCCTGCTTGCCACCCGAATCACACTGAGGTGGCAAGAAAGGGAGTTCTAAAATGGATTCCCGGAGATCCCACCTTTCACGAGACTCCCGGACGTGTTCCCCATCACAGCAGCCGCTCCCCACGACTTCTGGTGCCGCTCAAAGCAGCCCAGCAACCTTCCTCGTCCCCTTCCTCCTTCAATTGCAGAGGGTGAGTTTATTGTATAAGTGAATACTTCACAATGTGATACTTCAGTGAATACCTCACAATAAAGATACTTCACTTAGGGTTAGATTGGACTCTAGGTTTTTTTTGTCAGATGCCATACATACCAGGTAGGGGTCAGGCAAGGTTGCATTCTGCCCCTCACATTGTTTAATTTATATCTGAATGATATGGTGGACCATTTAATTATACCTTTGCATCATTCTCCTTCTTTGGGCAATGTGTTAATTGCCTACCTTCTGTATGCAAATGATGCTGTATTATTTTCACAGATTCAGGTGGGGCTCAGAAGACAACTAGACTCATTTGTGGACTATTGTAGGCAAAACCGTCTAACAATGAATTATGAGAAAACTACGGTTGTCATTTTTTCTAAAAGCAGGAAGCTACATAGATGGTTTTTGAATGGACATGAGATTGAACAGGTTAAATCTTTCCGCTACAGGTTAAATCATCTTGTAGGCTTTTGGTTCCTGATTAACCCACACACACTCAGCAGTTTCTCAGGGAAACAAAAGTGCCTCAGCTATTGTATGATTTTTCAGGTCCAAGGGGGTGGAGGGAATTTGTTTTTGCCAGCCTTTAAAGTATTTAGAGCTAAATGTATACCTCAGTTATTTTATGGAGTGCAATGTTGGGCCCTTGGAAGGTTGGACTTACTGGAATCGGTCCAAACTAAATTTTTGAGAACTGTATTACTGTCCCCCAAATGTGTACCTAGTGTCATTCTCTGAGTACAATGTGGTTTTCTTCCAGTTGTAGCCTGGGCCTGGTGGCTGATTCTTGTATATTGGCTGTGTTTGTTATTTGTTCAAGCAGCACCTATATCACTGTTAGTCCTTCAAGTCAATTGGTCTTGTTGCTGGTTTTCCCTGGTGCAAGCCAAGGTTTATTTCTTGGGTTTTTCCCCGGTGTATCTTTTAACACTGGGATTCCAGGGGGGTGAAGATGGATTTGAGACAGGGGGTAATTTCAGACGTGATGGGCCTCTTAGCCTGCCACACTGGACCACAGTCTGGGATCTGTTTCAGATCCCGGACAGGAATCAGTCCGGTCGTCCATTAGATGTGCCAGCTGATTTCTACAGGGGATCGGGGAGGGAGCAGGGCTGCGCGGTGTGACGTGTGGCCGCACAGCCCCACCCCCATGTCCCCCCGGCTGCCCGCCCTCTGGGAGATGGTACTTTATGCCAATCCTGGACCGCGGTCCAGCTAACCATGATTCTGGACCTCCAGGTGGCTGAAGGTCCAGAATTGTGGTCATAGTGATTCCTGCCAGAGGTTCACCATGGTGAACATCTGGCGGAACGCACTACAAATGTTACGGGACTTTCGGTCACCACAGGGGATTCACTGTGGTTGACCATGGTCTTGTAAGTCTGAAATTACCCAGGGACTGTTTAATTTGGCCCATCCAGCTGATATCACTGAGAACTTCTTCACCTTCAACTTCACATTGTTGTCTGATTATGAATAACTCATTATTGGTCATGTCTTATTTCAATACTCTTTCGCATTTGAGTGCATGGAAAGTATTTTCTTGAGCCAGGTTTTACATTTTACCCTCCTCAGTTTTGGAGGGCCATTACAAGGGGGTTCCATATGCAAAATTGTTATGCTTATGTGGCATGGAGTCAGTGGAGTCAGCGTCCCATATAGACTGCTGGAAACACATGCAGCAGGGCATAGAGCTGGGCTGGGACCAGGACATGGAATGGAGATGGCAGCATTCATTTATGCCATAGTTTGAGGCTTAAAGTTGTTACAACTGCATGCCAGGAAGCAAAGCTGCATGAGTAAAATCCACATAATTATACAAATAAGAAGAATGTGGGGGGAAATTCTTCTCATGGTAAACTTGCAGAATTTGGTTTTCAAGATTGCAGAATAGTAATTTTTTTAGTGCAATGAAAATGGATACCTGCTTTTAGTTTAGATAAAAATACCCAATTTTAAGCTTCCAAAATATTAAAATACCTGCTTGAACTCTGATGTTAATTATTTGTTGATAACTGCAGAGTCTTCTAACCTGCCTTACCTTGGATACTTTTCCCTATACCTATCAGTAGTATTTTGAGTAGAGATCTTGTATATAAATTTATTATCTTTTATGATTTTATAATTATACTACTAAATGTGGTAGGCACTAAATGGGATAAACAAACAACTGTACGAAGACATTTCTTACTAAGACATTTCTGTACTAAGATGATCTGGGGCCATCAGCGGGGCAGTAGTGGATGCAGCCTTTCCATGTGAAGGGGGTGGAGGCAAGACCCAGATCGGCAAAGAAGAGTTTGAGGGGGACCTTCAGAGCCCTGTATCTAGAGGTCCCGCTGCACTCTCCAGACTGCCCCCACTTTTGGACTGCTTCTTCTCCCTCCTGCCATGGGGGAGGGGGTTGGACTTGGATCCATACTCTTTGGAAGCTAGCTCCGTTGGGCCAGCTTAAAATATTACTGTTGGCAGGGCTGTAGGCCCATATATTTGTAGCAGATCCTCTTGGAGATGTGATTTGTGGGGTGAATTAGGTGGAACTGGGATAGGGATGGGTGAGGTCATGAGGGAAGCCTCAGATGTTAGGTGGGTACAGCACGAGGGTTGGGGCTGCCTGGCGAGAGGAGGCAGCAGGGAATGGGTTGGGGTGAGGATTGGGTTTGGATGGGAGGAGGGTTCAGTTTGTATATTTTCCTTCANACCTCACAATAAAGATACTTCACTTAGGGTTAGATTGGACTCTAGGTTTTTTTTGTCAGATGCCATACATACCAGGTAGGGGTCAGGCAAGGTTGCATTCTGCCCCCCACATTGTTTAATTTATATCTGAATGATATGGTGGACCATTTAATTATACCTTTGCATCATTCTCCTTCTTTGGGCAATGTGTTAATTGCCTACCTTCTGTATGCAAATGATGCTGTATTATTTTCACAGATTCAGGTGGGGCTCAGAAGACAACTAGACTCATTTGTGGACTATTGTAGGCAAAACCGTCTAACAATGAATTATGAGAAAACTACGGTTGTCATTTTTTCTAAAAGCAGGAAGCTACATAGATGGTTTTTGAATGGACATGAGATTGAACAGGTTAAATCTTTCCGCTACAGGTTAAATCATCTTGTAGGCTTTTGGTTCCTGATTAACCCACACACACTCAGCAGTTTCTCAGGGAAACAAAAGTGCCTCAGCTATTGTATGATTTTTCAGGTCCAAGGGGGTGGAGGGAATTTGTTTTTGCCAGCCTTTAAAGTATTTAGAGCTAAATGTATACCTCAGTTATTTTATGGAGTGCAATGTTGGGCCCTTGGAAGGTTGGACTTACTGGAATCGGTCCAAACTAAATTTTTGAGAACTGTATTACTGTCCCCCAAATGTGTACCTAGTGTCATTCTCTGAGTACAATGTGGTTTTCTTCCAGTTGTAGCCTGGGCCTGGTGGCTGATTCTTGTATATTGGCTGTGTTTGTTATTTGTTCAAGCAGCACCTATATCAATGTTAGTCCTTCAAGTCAATTGGTCTTGTTGCTGGTTTTCCCTGGTGCAAGCCAAGGTTTATTTCTTGGGCTTTCCCCCGGTGTATCTTTTAACACTGGGATTCCAGGGGGGTGAAGATGGATTTGAGACAGGGGGTAATTTCAGACGTGATGGGCCTCTTAGCCTGCCACACTGGACCACAGTCCGGGATCTGTTTCAGATCCCGGACAGGAATCAGTCCGGTCGTCCATTAGATGTGCCAGCTGATTTCTACAGGGGATCGGGGAGGGAGCAGGGCTGCGCGGTGTGACGTGTGGCCGCACAGCCCCACCCCCATGTCCCCCCAGCTGCCCGCCCTCTGGGAGATGGTACTTTATGCCAATCCTGGACCGCGGTTCAGCTAACCATGATTCTGGACCTCCAAGTGGCTGAAGGTCCAGAATTGTGGTCATAGTGATTCCTGCCAGAGGTTCACCATGGTGAACATCTGGCGGAACACACTACAAATGTTACGGGACTTTCGGTCACCACAGGGGATTCACTGTGGTTGACCATGGTCTTGTAAGTCTGAAATTACCCAGGGACTGTTTAATTTGGCCCATCCAGCTGATATCACTGAGAACTTCTTCACCTTCAACTTCACATTGTTGTCTGATTATGAATAACTCATTATTGGTCATGTCTTATTTCAATACTCTTTCGCATTTGAGTGCATGGAAAGTATTTTCTTGAGCCAGGTTTTACATTTTACCCTCCTCAGTTTTGGAGGGCCATTACAAGGGGGTTCCATATGCAAAATTGTTATGCTTATGTGGCATGGAGTCAGTGGAGTCAGTGTCCCATATATTACTTTACTGTAAATGGTATAAGGACCTCCGGTTGCAATTCATTTCCCCTATCATAAGTAAATGGCCAGACAGGGCAGAAGACATTTATGTACACTATCTTCTGCTCTATTAATCTCCTGATATTCTAGGCTGGTGGCAAAAAATTTATCCGCATTCATTTCCAGAAGGAAGACTCATATGACTTTCCTTTCGTATCAAGAGTTGGAGTAGGGCGCCCCTTTCTGTGTGCCCTGTCAATTACTGCTGAATGGAGGTGCACCTCCTCTGGAAAATTTTCTTTTAGAAAGGCCCAAACTATCTGATTAACCTTTTCAGTTCCAGCAGTTTCCTTGATCCCATTAAATCTTAGGTTCCCTCTGCGAAAACGGTTTTCTAGATTTTCACATTTAAGTAACAGGAAGGCAGCCTCACCTTTAACTTTGTTGAGATGGTCCTGGGTAGAAAGAGACTGGTCTTCCATCAAGGAGATTCTTTCTTCAGCAACCTCTATCCTTCTGGCCAGCCCCTCCAGATTTCTGTTCCCCTCATCAATAGACTGCTTAATCAGTTTCATCTCTATTTTTAATTCTTTCTTCATTTGTAATAGCAGCTTTTGCAAAGACCTTTGCTCTCCTTCCTCTGCCTCTGAGTCTGAAGAGGGCAGGTCGTTCTCCATTTTGCAGGCTTCTGGCACCATTTGCAAACCACTGCTTTTGTCCCCCGCCTCTCTGTGCTCCATGATCTGTTTCCTTTGACAAACGTGCTCCAGTGCGTTGGCCTGTGAGATTTTCTGTCGGGGCATGTTCCTTCCTGACATCTCAGCCTGGTTTGGGGTTTTTATTATTGAAAAGCGGAGCAACGACATAAGTTTGCCTTTAGAGGAAAAAGAAAGGAAAAAAAATTGGCACCACATGGATAAGTGTGCAATCTCTTTAGAGGTCAAGGAAATACAGATGAAATTGACTACTATGCAACCTTACGCCAGAAAGAATGAAATTTGCTGACCCAACCAGGAAAGGGTTATGCTGGAGGGGTTGTGGAGAAATAGGGAATTACAAGTATTGTTGGTGGGACTGTGGGAAAATTCAAGTCTTTTGGTGTGTAAAGTAAATAAGGTCGCTGGGGAAGTTATTCCCTTTAGGCCTGACATCACCCTGCTGGGCTTGTATCCGGACACAAAAAGTATGCTTGTATGCCAAAAGTCCTGTAAGATTATATTTCTAGCAGCTATTAACATCATAGCCAGACACTGGAGGGCAGCCGAAGATTTCTCCATGGAGGAAATGACACAAAGAATTTGGTATATGTTTATCATGGAAAGGTTCCATGCAGACCTCCACTATAAGTTGCAAGACCTTGAAGATATCTGGGTGCCAATTATACTGGATTTAGAGGAGAGAATTATGGATAAGAAAGACTACCAAAAGTTATTTGGAATCTAACTTAATTGTAAGAACTACACTAAGGACAAAGAGTCCCTTGTTGAAGATAAAGAGTTGAGATCTTTTGTTTCTTCTTTTTGTTTGATATATGTTGGTTTTTGTAAGCAATTGACAGAAAGTGTAGGTACACCACGTCATGTATGAGGATTGCATATGGTTATTACTTATGTATATGAACTGTTTGTTAAACCAATAAAATTGATTATATAAAAAAAGAGAGAGTTGAAGTAGTGGTTGCTAAATTCACTGTCTGGGCCTTTGTATTTTGTATGGGTATTTTATTTGTGGTTTGGTACTTGTGTTTCTCAAATTGTAATGGCTTTGCCACACAATACATTTTCTGTCTGTTAAAAAAAATCCAGTTAGCTTGGTGGTTATTCAGTAACTGAACAATTGTCATGAAACGTCTGCTAACTTGGATTACCAGATATTACCACATTACCGTTTATTGCTTCACTGTATAACCACATTATTGCATAACCAAATGTTTCCATTACTACTCTAAAACCTTGTCCAGAGAGAGGGAGTTAAAAAAATATATATGGTCAATAAACCGCAATTTGCTAAATAGTAATTTGGTAAGCAGCAACATGCAGTATCTTGGTAAAGGGTAATCCAGCTAACTGGATTAACTGCCCATGATAATCAGACAACCAGCTACATACCAAATAGCAGTAGAGATACTATAGTATCCAAACAGATACTTCATAGCATCAGATACTTGTTTCAGCTGTACTGGGGATAAGAAGGGAATCAGGGTGAGGACAAGACTGCTGGAAACACATGCAGCAGGGCATAGAGCTGGGCTGGGACCAGGACATGGAATGGAGATGGCAGCATTCATTTATGCCATAGTTTGAGGCTTAAAGTTGTTACAACTGCATGCCAGGAAGCAAAGCTGCATGAGTAAAATCCACATAATTATACAAATAAGAAGAATGTGGGGGGAAATTCTTCTCATGGTAAACTTGCAGAATTTGGTTTTCAAGATTGCAGAATAGTAATTTTTTTAGTGCAATGAAAATGGATACCTGCTTTTAGTTTAGATAAAAATACCCAATTTTAAGCTTCCAAAATATTAAAATACCTGCTTGAACTCTGATGTTAATTATTTGTTGATAACTGCAGAGTCTTCTAACCTGCCTTACCTTGGATACTTTTCCCTATACCTATCAGTAGTATTTTGAGTAGAGATCTTGTATATAAATTTATTATCTTTTATTATTTTATAATTATACTACTAAATGTGGTAGGCACTAAATGGGATAAACAAACAACTGTACGAAGACATTTCTTACTAAGACATTTCTGTACTAAGATGATCTGGGGCCATCAGCGGGGCAGTAGTGGATGCAGCCTTTCCATGTGAAGGGGGTGGAGGCAAGACCCAGATCGGCAAAGAAGAGTTTGAGGGGGACCTTCAGAGCCCTGTATCTAGAGGTCCCGCTGCACTCTCCAGACTGCCCCCACTTTTGGACTGCTTCTTCTCCCTCCTGCCATGGGGGAGGGGGTTGGACTTGGATCCATACTCTTTGGAAGCTAGCTCCGTTGGGCCAGCTTAAAATATTACTGTTGGCAGGGCTGTAGGCCCATATATTTGTAGCAGATCCTCTTGGAGATGTGATTTGTGGGGTGAATTAGGTGGAACTGGGATAGGGATGGGTGAGGTCATGAGGGAAGCCTCAGATGTTAGGTGGGTACAGCACGAGGGTTGGGGCTGCCTGGCGAGAGGAGGCAGCAGGGAATGGGTTGGGGTGAGGATTGGGTTTGGATGGGAGGGGGGTTCAGTTTGTATATTTTCCTTCAAGTGGACTGCTATTGGGTTGATGTTTTGATATATGTTTAGATTATGTATTGTTTAGATTATGTATTATTATATTATGTACTGGTTATTATGTATTTATGTATTTATATTGTGTTTCATTTGTGAATGTAAGCTGCTACAAGGCAACTGCAGGGTACAAAATTGAAATGAAATGAAATGAAAAATGAAATTTCTTCAAAGACAGTTTAATATATGGCTTTTTTAAAAAAAGAAAAGAAAACCTTTGGAATGCACAAGTTCATCTAGAAGACTTTAAGGCTAGGATGTCCTTGGAAAAAGGGGTGTGTATATCCCTGAAGGGCAATGATTAGGAATATTTTATATCCTTTCTCCTCAGAAAGAGTCCCCAGGCTTGGCCTACAGAATAATAAAGAAAAAAACCCCAAACCTTTAGTATGGGTCCAGCTGAATGATGTGCTTATTAAGAATCACTGAAGACATTGACAAAACACGCCGGGAAGAATATTGACAACAGAAAGACTCTGTGCTGGAAATCTCCGGCTGAACAGTTTTACAGCAAACATGAAAAATATAAATGTTCCTAAGAAGTTTAGTGGCTGGACTGAACAGTGAATATCCCCGTCTACGAAATTAGTATTTGACAAAGGTGGATTTTTAATGGTTTCAAAGTGACTTTGTAAGGATTGTTTCCTGTGATCAAGAATATATCATATATCCCTGAGATTAGATATTCAGAACCCAAATGGAATAGTGAGTAAAGGAAAAAATAAGCTGTGACACACAAAACTAAAATGTAAATAATTATACTCCTGGTGAAGGGCCTAGAATGCAAAGTGCACATTTGCTTCAGCTTCATTTGATGTCAGTTAAATAAAGCTGCAAGGTTCACACTTTTTAAAAGTCTTTTTATGCTGACATGTCAGTTTTGTAAAGAACTGTGCTCTTGTGAGTAAAAGAAATGTAATTCTCAGTCAGAGTTAATTCTTATTCATTCAGAGAAGGCATTAACGGAACATATTCCGTTCCAATTATGAATATATTTGAAAATTAGACCAAAGTTAGTAGAACTATCAAGACAAAAAGGAAAATCAATGTTGGGAAGGATAAATGCATAAATTAAACATAATATAATGGTGGGAGGCAGGGGAAAATAGTCAAGTTATTTAATGATGAATCTTTGTTATTACATAAATGAAAGAGATAAATGCCAACTCTCACCAGATGTTGATTTCTGAAGAAGCTGACTAAAGAGTAGACAGTTGAGCATAATTACACATGTGTAGAAGCAGTTTTCTTCTCTGGCCTTTTTTAAATGAAAAGTGGTGTGAGGGGATGGGTGTGTGCCACGATGCGGGGATGGCACATGGGGGATGGTTACATGGGTCCATACCCATGTCCACCCATCTACACACATGGAGCAATCAATCATCATTTTCACCAGTTGCTCCATGTGTGGGCGATGGGTGGAGATGGGTGTTGCATGGGAGCACCAGGTGTTTACACAAGATTCCCCCACACATGCTATGCAGGCACCTATGTGTGCCTTGTGTGTGTGTGTCTTCTGTAAAAAGGGCCATTGTTTTATTTTTCTTGACATCAGCTCAATCCTCATTAAAGCATTTCTTTTTATTCAGTTTCCTTGCTTTCTCAGTAATTTTTCTTCCATCTCTTTTACCTAATAACTGTTCATAACATCCCTCTGTCCAGTTCATCTACTACAGCAAGCTATTTCATGGGGTGTGGACACACAAGACAACATGGAAAGGCTACCATGCATAAGGGAACCTTAACCCACTCTGGGCAACCGGGACACACAATGCAGTGCATCACGTGACCTGCTGCTGCCAGATGCTGTGTGGTGAGGTGAGCTGCTAGCTGTTAGGTGCTATGTCCTGGTGGTGCTTTGCCAAAAGTGCTGCCCATTACTTGGTGGTTTCTGAGCGGGGTGTGCATGTCGTTTTCATTATTACAATAACAATAACTGTCATTTTTGTTATTGTTATTACAATAACGAAAACAACAATCGATAATGACAAAGATAATGAAAACGACAATTCGTTATCATTGTCGTTATTATTAGTGCTGTGGCAGTTGGGTTTTGGAGGGAAAATGTGGAGGGGGAGGAGGGAGCAGATATATCTGAGACCTAAACAGGTTGAACTCTTGAACTGTGCCTGTGTTGGGAGAGGCAAGGAGTTCAGCATTATCTGATGGATGTATTGCTGGCCAATGAGCAGCACAAACAAGCCCCAGCAGTCTCATGGCACTCTGAGATTGCTCAATGCCTGCTGCCTCCCACAACCAATCAGGGGGGCGCTAGGGGAGGGCACTTGCAACCCTTTATAATGGGAGGGCCAGACTTTTTCTTTCTGTTTTGTGAGAGCTCTGCTTGTCAGGTTGTGTTTACAATACTGTGGTGCTTGCACACAAACAATCCTCCCTAGTCCTCATTGTATTACCAATACCTTTCTTCCTCATACCCTACATTTTACCTTCATCCTTTCCCTGCCCTTCTCCCCCCTGTACATTATATATAGATAGGTAGTATGATTACCTATAGATATATATTATTGACATAGAGATTAGAATAGTTATATAGATAATTGATTAGATGATAGATGGTTTTCCTTTTCCCTTCCACTGTTTCCCTTATATTTAGATAGATAGATATTACTTGTGTACATATATAGAGAGATTAGATATTATATAGGTATTTAGGCTAGTCTGTTTTATTATATTATAAATATTACGTTAATCTCTCTCTCTCTCTAATCAAAATCAATACCGATAATATTACTGATACCAAAAATAAAATCTTCATTTGAAATGATACCGATACCAGCAATGACAATGATAACAAAAACAATATTGTTGTTAATAACAAAAATAACATTTTAAAATAACAAAACATGAAACTGACATAGGGGTCTGGTGCACACCTCTTCTGAGCACCCTGTCTTGTACTGCCCAGCTCTACATCATGAACGTGTGCTAACTGGTAGTGCAAAGCAGAGATGCCATGATCAGATATCACACACACACACACCCATACACCACTGTATTGCAGCAGGTACACTGTGTCTCTTCATCTTCCCACCCTGGACATGGCCACAAAACCTCTCCTCCTCACAAGTTTGGCCATCTTCTCCTCAATTTCTCACACCTCAGTTTCTGAACACCACATTGAATTTCATCCAATCTAATCCTAATCTGTCATCTACTATCTCTGTTGCTGCCCCAACACAAAATGAATATTGTTTCCCATCTATTTCCGGTGTTTTCCATCCATTTCCACCACTTTCCCTCAACTTCTGGTTCTTTTCATTCACTTCTGAAAGTTTTTGTCAATTTTCATGACTCTTCTGGACTGTCCGGGAATTTTCAGACTTTCCAGAATTCTTCCGGGACTTTTTTCAGGACTTTTAAAAATGCCCTCTCCCATCAAGATGGAACCCTGTGGGATGCCACAAGTAAGGTTTTGAGGGGCCGAAAGGTTCCTATCACCACCTGCTGGGTCCTCCCTGGCAAAAATGAATGTAACCGCTCCATCATACACCCCCCTAGCAGGTCCTGCAGACATGTCAACATCACCTAATTATCAACTGTATTAAAAGCCACTGAAAGATTTAACATGATCAGCAGGGCACAATTTCCTCTGTCAATCTCCAAGCGTAAATCATTGCACATTTTTACACACACCTTAAAGTGCTGGTCTTTCAATCTTCTGGATTTACAAGTCCACAAGTAAATTTCGAATATATTCTTCACACACACATACTGCCCTGAGGCAGTTNATGAATCTTTGTTATTACATAAATGAAAGAGATAAATGCCAACTCTCACCAGATGTTGATTTCTGAAGAAGCTGACTAAAGAGTAGACAGTTGAGCATAATTACACATGTGTAGAAGCAGTTTTCTTCTCTGGCCTTTTTTAAATGAAAAGTGGTGTGAGGGGATGGGTGTGTGCCACGATGCGGGGATGGCACATGGGGGATGGTTACATGGGTCCATACCCATGTCCACCCATCTACACACATGGAGCAATCAATCATCATTTTCACCAGTTGCTCCATGTGTGGGCGATGGGTGGAGATGGGTGTTGCATGGGAGCACCAGGTGTTTACACAAGATTCCCCCACACATGCTATGCAGGCACCTATGTGTGCCTTGTGTGTGTGTGTCTTCTGTAAAAAGGGCCATTGTTTTATTTTTCTTGACATCAGCTCAATCCTCATTAAAGCATTTCTTTTTATTCAGTTTCCTTGCTTTCTCAGTAATTTTTCTTCCATCTCTTTTACCTAATAACTGTTCATAACATCCCTCTGTCCAGTTCATCTACTACAGCAAGCTATTTCATGGGGTGTGGACACACAAGACAACATGGAAAGGCTACCATGCATAAGGGAACCTTAACCCACTCTGGGCAACCGGGACACACAATGCAGTGCATCACGTGACCTGCTGCTGCCAGATGCTGTGTGGTGAGGTGAGCTGCTAGCTGTTAGGTGCTATGTCCTGGTGGTGCTTTGCCAAAAGTGCTGCCCATTACTTGGTGGTTTCTGAGCGGGGTGTGCATGTCGTTTTCATTATTACAATAACAATAACTGTCATTTTTGTTATTGTTATTACAATAACGAAAACAACAATCGATAATGACAAAGATAATGAAAACGACAATTCGTTATCATTGTCGTTATTATTAGTGCTGTGGCAGTTGGGTTTTGGAGGGAAAATGTGGAGGGGGAGGAGGGAGCAGATATATCTGAGACCTAAACAGGTTGAACTCTTGAACTGTGCCTGTGTTGGGAGAGGCAAGGAGTTCAGCATTATCTGATGGATGTATTGCTGGCCAATGAGCAGCACAAACAAGCCCCAGCAGTCTCATGGCACTCTGAGATTGCTCAATGCCTGCTGCCTCCCACAACCAATCAGGGGGGCGCTAGGGGAGGGCACTTGCAACCCTTTATAATGGGAGGGCCAGACTTTTTCTTTCTGTTTTGTGAGAGCTCTGCTTGTCAGGTTGTGTTTACAATACTGTGGTGCTTGCACACAAACAATCCTCCCTAGTCCTCATTGTATTACCAATACCTTTCTTCCTCATACCCTACATTTTACCTTCATCCTTTCCCTGCCCTTCTCCCCCCTGTACATTATATATAGATAGGTAGTATGATTACCTATAGATATATATTATTGACATAGAGATTAGAATAGTTATATAGATAATTGATTAGATGATAGATGGTTTTCCTTTTCCCTTCCACTGTTTCCCTTATATTTAGATAGATAGATATTACTTGTGTACATATATAGAGAGATTAGATATTATATAGGTATTTAGGCTAGTCTGTTTTATTATATTATAAATATTACGTTAATCTCTCTCTCTCTCTAATCAAAATCAATACCGATAATATTACTGATACCAAAAATAAAATCTTCATTTGAAATGATACCGATACCAGCAATGACAATGATAACAAAAACAATATTGTTGTTAATAACAAAAATAACATTTTAAAATAACAAAACATGAAACTGACATAGGGGTCTGGTGCACACCTCTTCTGAGCACCCTGTCTTGTACTGCCCAGCTCTACATCATGAACGTGTGCTAACTGGTAGTGCAAAGCAGAGATGCCATGATCAGATATCACACACACACACACCCATACACCACTGTATTGCAGCAGGTACACTGTGTCTCTTCATCTTCCCACCCTGGACATGGCCACAAAACCTCTCCTCCTCACAAGTTTGGCCATCGTCTCCTCAATTTCTCACACCTCAGTTTCTGAACACCACATTGAATTTCATCCAATCTAATCCTAATCTGTCATCTACTATCTCTGTTGCTGCCCCAACACAAAATGAATATTGTTTCCCATCTATTTCCGGTGTTTTCCATCCATTTCCACCACTTTCCCTCAACTTCTGGTTCTTTTCATTCACTTCTGAAAGTTTTTGTCAATTTTCATGACTCTTCTGGACTGTCCGGGAATTTTCAGACTTTCCAGAATTCTTCCGGGACTTTTTTCAGGACTTTTAAAAATGCCCTCTCCCATCAAGATGGAACCCTGTGGGATGCCACAAGTAAGGTTCTGAGGGGCCGAAAGGTTCCTATCACCACCTGCTGGGTCCTCCCTGGCAAAAATGAATGTAACCGCTCCATCATACACCCCCCTAGCAGGTCCTGCAGACATGTCAACATCACCTAATTATCAACTGTATTAAAAGCCACTGAAAGATTTAACATGATCAGCAGGGCACAATTTCCTCTGTCAATCTCCAAGCGTAAATCATTGCACATTTTTACACACACCTTAAAGTGCTGGTCTTTCAATCTTCTGGATTTACAAGTCCACAAGTAAATTTCGAATATATTCTTCACACACACATACTGCCCTGAGGCAGTTCCTGGATGCATTCTTCACACAAACACTGCCCTGAGGCAGCCTAAAGTAGCCACAGCTGTAGACGTGAGGGGCTGCCATAGAAACCAAGTGACCACAGCTGCCTGGAGCAAAGCAGTTTACCAGGAGAACTTTTTACACACAAAGGTTCTGGGAAAAGTTCTATGCAGAAGTTCAAAGAGCCAGATGTTTAAGATCTGGGTGAGTGATTTAGACACACAGAAGTTCAGGATGTAACCACAAACATGCAGGAGATATGTGTGTATAAAAACACCCAGTGTCCAAGGCCACAAGCACAGTCTCTATGCTATGCCACGTATGAAGCCCAGCTAAAATGCTTCCTGGATTCTGAAAGCACGAAGTTCCTAGGAAACCATCAGTTCTGTGCATGCATGACAAAACTAGTCACCCTGAACCCTTGTGGGAAGGGTGGAGTAAAAATTGAATAAATAAATAAATAAATAACGTAAGCTCACTATTTCCATAGAATAATATGGGAACTGAAAACCATCCTAACTTAAAAACTACATAACGGATTTTAAAAAATCCAGACTCAGGAAATGACTACAATACACACATGAATTTTCTGACACTTCTACAACTCCAGACATATAAAGTTAAAAAGATTTTTCTGCATCACAAGGATCGCAAAACTCAGAAAAACCCAGTCCTTCCTCCAATTTTCAAAATCATATAACTCACTAATTTCTCACCTGATTTTTCAGAAATTGGACATTCTGATGTAAGCAACCCTCCATATAAAATTTCACAGTCATATGTTAAATCAACTCAATTTTATAACAAGTAGAATGTTTGTGACTTTAATAGAGAGTGTAAGTTGCCTTTATACAGCCACTCATGCAGATTTAGAACCTGCCTTTCTATCTTATCTCTCTTGCTTGCCAAGGGAGTAACACTTGTCTACATTTCTTGTCATTTGAACATTTTTGCAACCTTCATTCATTCTGGAGTTTTCTGCTCCGTAAACAATCCCCTTTTCTTTCATGCTGCCTCCTATGTATGGAGCTTCTTCCCAAATACAAGTGCTTTTCTTCCTCCCTCCTAAACTTCTAATCTCTCCCAAAATTCTACTTTTTCTGTCAAGCTTTCCTCAAGCTCCTCATTCCCACATACTACTTATTTATGCTTCTCCTTATATTGACTGTTTTTACACGGACATCCCCCCCATCACTCGGTGTTCAGGCAGGTGTGCGGCGGGGGGCAGTCCGTATATATGGCCAGTGGTGGGTGTGGGGGATGGGGTGTTCCGGGTGTGTGCCCATGTAAACACCATGGGTGGTGAGTGTTTGTGCATGTGCTCCGGGCACACACACCTCCACCCACAGAGCCCTCTGGTAAAACAAAGGTGGAGTTGAGTGGAGATGGATGGAAGTGTGTGTGTTCACAGTGCCAAAACACCCCACCCACCCCCGTCCATGTAGTAACAGCCATTATCTTATCCTTCAGGGTTCCCTTTCCTTTTCTAATGCAACTAGGCCATACACCTGCACCTGCAACTTCATGAATATGTCCCTGTCTTTTCTGATGATCCTCTGCCCTTTGTCTCCTCTCCCTTCTAAGCTTTATGTCCATCTGGGTAGTAACCTTCCTCTAATCATGACAGTTCAGTACCAGGCACAATGCTGGCACTATAGAAATAATGAAAACAACAATAAACTTTGAAATATTGATGGCACTTTTTTCAAATGCACCAAAATTAGTTGAAATAACATTTTGATGAAAAAAGTCAAACCTCATATCTAATTAATTAGACTTACTCCTAACAGGATAAGATGCAATGTGGTGAACATAGTGGCTAAAAGGTGTCTCAGGAATTTATTCACTTTAAAGAAGTTGTCGTGTCCTCTAGAGACATTCAGCATATACTTTTCCTTCCCCCCCCGCTGTGCGCAGTATCCTTCACTTGTGATATTTTTTCCACAACAATAATCTGAAGCTAATATATAGATTCCATTAGGAAAATGTAAAAAAATGGATGACTAGAGATGACCCATCTTAATCAGATACTCACTTCTAATATATGGAAAGGTGATAAGTACTCCTTCCTTGCCCAAGTTTCACCCCTTAGTAGAAGTCTAATGGATGAACCAATGTGCTCATATACTTTGGAATTTTCTTCACTATATACACATCATATAAAATATATGGGGGTATAATTCTATTATTGGAGCTAAAGAACATGCAGGCTGCAGGGTAGATCACTATTTCACGCTGTGTACTAATTATCTTGGCAGAGCCATGATTGGACATAGTAGGAACTGAAATGAGCTCATTAAAAGAAATTAATTTCAGTGTAAATACTTGCAACGACTTCACAGGACTTTGCATTAGTCCCAGAGTGCAGAACATGTAATGGAGATCTGTTCTTCAGCTATCAGAGCTACAACAAATTACAGAAAGCAATAGTTTATGAGTCTTAATAAAATGTGATTGGAAGGCTTGATAAATGCTAGCGAGCTGGAGTTCTTTTTGGCTTGCTTTATGAAAGTTCTTTATGTACTTGCTTTCTAGTACACTCTGTTACCTGAGGTCTGTGTACTCATATCCTCACCACATGGATCAGACAGCCATCATTCTCGACGTAACCAAGCCAAGCACATGCACCTGAGACCTCACATCTTTGTGAATGTTACACCCCTTGTCTTTTTCTTTGTTCCCCTTCCTTCATCTTCCCCCACCCCCTCTGTCTCTCAGATTGTAATTCAGGGCAGGGACCATGTCTATTACATTACTTTGTAAAGCACCAGGTATGTGCTGGAGCTAAATAAATGCTTGCTAATAATAATAATTAATGAAAGACCCTCCCTCTCTCCTTCCCCTCCTTTGAGGCTCACTCCATATGCCTTTACTCCCCTCTCCACCTCCGTGTTATGGTTATCTACTGCCCTCCTGGCTTCCTCTCCTCCTTTCTCTCTGAGTTCGAGTCCTGGCTCACCCTATTCCTCTCTGATGGCATCCCCACACTCATCCTTGGTGAATTCAATATTCATGTTGATGCTCCCTCTCAGTCTTGCATCACCCGCTTCCTCTCCTTAGCCTCCTCCTTCAATCTCCACCTCTGGACTAGTTCCCCCACACATGTTGATGGTCACTCTCTTGATCTCATGTTCTCTAAGAATTGCTCTGTCTCTGATCTCTCCTTCGAGCCCCATCCCATAACTGACCATTTCCTTCCCTCCTTCAACCTCTCCCACTGCTCCCCCTCCTCTTCCCCATCTCCCCATCCCTTCCACGATCTGCAGGCCATTGTGCCCAAGGACTTTGCCTCCTCCCTCTCCCCTCTTTTCCCCTCAGTCCTCTCCTCCTCCTCCCCTGATTCTGCCATCTCCACCTTCAACTCTTCTCTCGACTCCACTCTTGACTCCTTTGCCCCCTCTCCTCCCATCTGGCTCGGTTCAATAACCCTCACCCTTGGCTCACTCCCACCATTTGCCATCTCTGCTCCTGTACCCGGGCTGCTGAATGCCTTTGGTGCAAATCCCACTACCGCGCTGACATCCTCCACTTCAAATTCTGCCTCTCATTGCTCAACTCTGCTATCTCCCTCGCTAGACAGCAGTACTATGCCTCACACATTGAGTCCTGCTCCCGGGACCCTTGCCACTTCTTTTCCACCTTTGACTCCCTTATCTAACCCTCCTGTCCGCCTCCTCCCTCTTCTCTATCTGCTCAGAATTTTGCTCTCTTTTTCACCTCTAAAATTGACAAGATCTGCCTGGATATCGCTTCCAAGTTCTCTTCCCCTATCACTCCCCCCTCTCCCTCCTCCGCCCACCTCTCTCCTGTCCTCCTTCCCTCCTGCCCCCCTTGAGGAAATCTCCTGCCTGCTCTCTTCCTCCAACCCCTCCACTTGCCCCCTGGACCCCATTCCCTCCTGCCTACTGACCTCCATTGCTTCTACCGTTGCCCCTCCCCTCCTGCACATCAGCAACTTCTCCATCTAAACTGGCTCCTTCCCCTTTGCCTTTAAACACACCACTGGCTCCCCCATCCTCAAAAAGTCAACTCTGGATCCATCTGAACCCTTTAATTACCATCCTGTCTCATTCCTCCCTTTTGCGAACAAACTCCTTGAACAGGTTGTCTACTCCCGTTGCCTCGACCTCCTCTCTGCCAACTCCTCCCTTCACCCCCTCCAATCTGGATTCTGCCCCCTTCACTCCACTGAAACCGCGCTGGATAAGATCACCAATGATGTCCTTGTGGCTGAATCCAACCGCTTTTACTCTATTTTTGTCCTCCTTGATCACTCTGCTGCCTTTGACACTGTTGACCATTCGCTTCTGCTTGAATTGCTTCACTCCATGGGATTCTGGGACTCTGTCCTCGATTGGTTCTAATCTCCTCCTACCTTTCTGACCGCTCCTTCAATGTATCTCTTCCTAACTCCTCCCCCTCCTCCTCCCTGCACCTCTTGGTCCGGGTTCCCCAAGGCTCTGTTCTTGGCCCTCTCCTCTTCTCTATCTACAACTATCTCTAGGCAAACTCATTACCTCCCACTGTTTTCAATACCACCTATACACGGATGACACTCAACTCTATCTCTCCATTCCTTCCCTCTCCCCTCCTGTTCAAGCTCGTCTCACCAACTGTCTCTCTGATATCCCTGCCTGGATGTCTCAATGCCAACTCAAACTGAGCATGGCTGAACTCCTGATCTTCCCTCCCAATCTTTCCTCTCCCTCTTCCCTGTCAATTGCCATTGACGGGGGTCTCCATCCTCCCTGTCCCCTATGCCCATAGCTTGGGCTTCATCTTAGACTCGCACCGTACCTTCAAACCCTACATTGACTCTGTGGCCAAATCCTGCCACTTCTCCCTCCACAACATTGCTAAGATCTGCCCTTTTGTCTGTCTGTCTCCTCTGCCAAAACTCTCATCCATGCCCTAGTGATCTCATGCTTCAACTATTGTAACAACCTCCTTGCTGGCCTTCCCCACTCTCACCGTTCTTCTCTCATCTCTGTTCAAAACTCTGCTGCCAGGATCATCCACCTAGCCCGTCGCTTTGACCATGTGCACTGCAGCCTCTCCTCTCCTCTCTCCACTGGCTCCCCCTTCCTGAGCATATTCTGCACAAGCTCCTCGTCTTCACCTACAAAGCCCTTCACAACCTCTGACCTGATCTCCTTCCGAACTCCTGTTCGAGCATTCCACTCCTCTTCTATCCCCTCCCTCACCCTCCCACGCCTCCCCTGCTCCCCCAACTGCCTTCGTCCTTTCTCCCTCACTGACCCACATGCCTGGAACTCCCTCCCTGCCCACATCCACTTTGCCCCCTCCCTTCATACCTTCTAGTTCCTCATCATAACCCACCTCTTCCGCTCTGCCCTTCCTAACTCCTGCTAATCATCCCCACCCAGGATTATCCCCCACCTGTTATCTGCAAACTCCCAATGTACTGTCACTAAGCCAAGAACATGTACCCGAGTTCTCGCATCCTCATGATTATTGCATCCCTTGTCTCTCCCTCTGTTCCCAATTCCCTGTCTCCCCTCCCCCTGTCTTTAGATAGTAAGCTCTCAGGCAGGGACTGTGTCTATCTTATTCTCTGTAAAGCACCAGGTACATCGCTGGCACTATATAAATGCTAATAATAATAATAATAATAATAATAATAATAATAATAATAATAATAATAATAATAATACTTAAGCAACATCTTCCATTCTCCCCCCCACCTTTCCAAACTCCTGTGATGATTATCTGTCTAGAGTCACAGTAAATGGGTAACTTGTCATATATTCTTTTTCAAAAGAAGCATAGTGAAACAAGAACACCAGAGAAGAATTGTTGGATAAAAAGCAAGATAGTTGACCTTTCTAGATCATTAATGGATATTTTTTATGACAGTTGATATTTCTTAGCAGTGAGTTTATCACCACAAGAAGTATACTTCTCAAGTCAGAAAATGTCACTTTGATGATGAATTTCATTTAAACAGTTTTAAGGGCTCTGCTCAAAAGGTAATGACTTATAAAAGCCCAAAGGAGTGCAATTTCAGTTAAAGATGTGCAGGTGTTAAGAAATCTGCATAATAAAATAACCATAAATACTTAAAACACACTTTTGGGGTTTTAGTCTGCTCTTGCATTTCCCTTTTTTGTAGGGAGGAGAGCTCTTTATTTATCATTTCTATGCACTGCCATATAGTTGTGATTTTTGTTGTATAGTATATCACACAATGCAGTTTAACATGGTATTATGATTGTATAAAACAGTATAATCGTGTATTATTTTCCATAGGAGATTTAAAGGTAAATAATCTTTTTAAAATAAGAAACAACTGTAGGAGAGTCTTATTATTTGTGGTTATGGCAAAAATGAAAAATTCTTCATTGGCTTGCCTTTCATTACCCTTTTTAGTAGCCTTCGAATTATTGGGGGAAAAGAGAAATGAGCCCAGGTGCTTTGTTTTAAAGGGATGGATTAACCATATGTGAAAAATAATAAAGCACATTCCCCAGTCATGACGGAAAAGCTCTGAGACACCTTTTTTTTTTTTTGAGGGAGGCCATGAGTTTCCTGGACAGCATTTCTTCCATGGTCCAAGCAGCCAAGGATCTAGCAATTTCTTCAATTCGAGCTGAATGGGGTGCAACAAAGTAGCCCTGATTTGAAGAAAGAGGTAAAAGGATAGTGCATCTACTCTAATAAATAGGATTGAAAGTAATCTGACTGTCCAATTCACAAATCGAATAAAGGGTTTGTCTCTATTAATAATTTTGTTAGTTTAAATTAATTTATTTAATTACATTTATGTTATTTCCATTCCCTGTTAAAATATTTTTATGAGGTTTGACTTCATTAAACTTGATTTAGTTTGATTTTTATCAAAATTGAAGTTCAAATTTGATTAATTTGATATTTGATATTCCAATCAGTTTGATTATTTAGCTTTTGGTATCTGACAGTATGATTAGTTCATTTTACAGTCTAATTTAACTTACTTAACAAGATTTAATTTCAACTTAGCAAATACTGAGTAGAAAATTTCAAAATTAATATATCTTAAAAAGCAAGTTAGTAAATATCAGATAATGACATAACAAATTATGAATTAAACAATCAAAATTGGCAGTGCCCATATGAACTTCATTTGTCAAGTTCGCAAGTGGCAGGTGATTTTCAGCTTTAAATTCACAAATGTGAAATGGGGAAATCTAGCAAATATTCAAACTGCCAAACACACACAGATACAAATACGTGTTTAATTTCTAATTACAAGTGAAACTCTCCCACCACACTAAGGTACAATTATAATGGTGCAAGTAGATAAATGTCAGTTGGAGCTAGGACCATGCTGATAATGTTTCAGTACCCAATCCAACATCAGAGGTGTTCACATATGAAATCTATGTTGAAGACATAATAGACTGTAAGTAATGCTTTTTTCTGTCTATATGAATATCAGTAGGTAAGGCAGAGGTATTGGGATGAAGTGCCATTAGACATACTCATTTGTTTCTTTCTGCATTCCTTCCCCAGAGCTCTGCTAATCCTCTATCACCACCCTCCCCTTCCCCGAGTCTCCTGAGTCCTGAAACATCTTCATCCATTTTCCTATGCTTCCTTCCTTCTATGCCTGGAACTCCCTCCCTGAATGTATGAGCTCTGCTACTACTTCCCTTCAACCCTCGACCATCCTGAGCCTTAGCAGAAGGGTTGGGTAGCTGTTAGCCCTTTTGTACCTGCAACACAAGAGACACACCAGTATGGCAGGTTAGCTTCAACAATCCAGTAGCAAGCAGCCAACAACTAAAAGGGTGGGGTAGTGTACATTTAAACAAATAAATAAATAAATCCCTCCTGAAAACCTACCTCTTCTCTCAGGCTTTCCCTAGCTCCTTATCCCCAAAGACTGGTGTCTGGAGCTTTCTCTACTACTAGCATTTCTAGTCCACCCCCACCCCCCACTTTGCTGTGCTTCTTGTCTCCTGCTTGCCCATTATTCAGGAGGCATGTGCAGCTGATGTCCTGCTCCTCTCACTTTCTCCCCCTCCCCCACCAGCATAATTGCTCGGGGACTACAAGTGATGGACACCACCCGGATCAGCATTGGGAAGGATAAGCTGTACAAGTCCCCCCCCCCCCAAGACAGCACATGCTGCTTGTAGCTCATGGCAACTGTACGTTTAGGAAGGAGCGGGGAGCAGCAGGACAGCAATGTAGATCGTGTCTCTTTCTGGCATGCTGCTAGAGACATAATGCAGTGCTGCTGACTCCTGACCCCTCAGCCATTGCCAGGGGCCAAAATCAGGGCACACTATCTGGAACAGCATGGTGGGGGGAAAGGGGGGGAAGTAGCCACAATTTATCCAAAAATTCAGCATGATTGACTATCACAATCGGCATCTTGGCTGCCCCATGTGCTAAATGTATCCCTTTTTCAACCCATGTTCCCCTCTCTAATTAGCAATTTTACAATGCCAAGTATGTTGCTATCATCATCATCATCATCATCATCATCATCATCATCATCATCATCATCATCATCATCAATTAATATATGCTATAAAAGTGCCATTATACTCATACACTTATATAAGTTATATAAGTGCCATTNGCTGGGGAGGGGAAGCCCCGAGGGTTTTTTCATTCCCCTCCCCTCATGGAATCTCCTGCCCCGCGTCCCCCCAGCGCAGGCTGGAAATTCTGCGCTGGGGTAAGCGGGGCAGGAGATTCCGCGGGGGGAGGGGAATTCCGCAGGAAATTTGCGAATCGCAGACCCGCGTTTCCCTCGGGGCCCTGACTATGAAGAATCATTCTAAAGATAGGTTGCTTTCCCATGAGACTCCTTGCACTGCTTCTGGTGCCATGGGAGCATACGCTAATCAAATGAGGCCCAGCTCCCATCTCATGGGAAAGGCAGAAGTGCGGCTCTCCTGCCAGCAAGATTGCACATCGGACAGAGTGGGATTTCACTAACCTGTCTGATGTGTAACTTTGATGGCATGTGAGCCGCACTTCTGCCTTTCCCAGGAGACAGGAGTTGTGTGTCATTTGACTAGCGCATGCTCTGGCAGCACCAAAGGCTGCTCGTGGGAAAGCAGCTGCTGCTAGAAGAGTAATTGTGAGAAAGCAGCCATATTATGGAGTTGCAGAGGTGATTGACCCAGAACACACATAGCAGTCATAATTCCCTCTGGGCTCCTTATACGGCAGTGGCAGCTGCACCAGCTGCTAATTCTTGCACATGCCTCTCTTCGTGCCACATTGCTCATTCTACATGTGTTTCCCCTCTTGCAAGGGCTCAGTCAATGACCCTGGGAAGTATTTCCTATTATTGTGAATATAGAATATCAGAGGTAGAAAGAACCCCAGCAGGATCCACATTATCTATTTGTAGGGATGTGTGAACAGAACGGGGTTTGGATGTTTGGCCATTCAGTCCAAAAACTTAGTTCGGGTTCATGGGTTTGGTCCCCTGGAGATTGGACCCCACAAACGTTTGGAAAGTTCGGTCATGGCAGAGGCTTGGGGCGTTCCAGGGGTGACCATGGGGGCATGGTAGGCTGTTGGAAACACAACAACAGCAGCAGCAGCAGAGACCAGGAAGGCTTGGGGCTTGGCACCCCTGGTTGCCAGAGAAGGTAAGCTCAGCGCTTGGCCCCTGGGGGCGCCTGTGGCACCATGACTGGTTGTCTGAGAGCTAGTGGCAGCAGCAGCAACAGCAGGCTGGGAAGGCTTGGGGCTTGGTGACTGGCTGGCACCCCAACTTGGCCAGGCACTACAGGCTGCCAGGCATCGGTGGAGCAGCAGCAGATATTGGATTGCCCGGTAGTAGAACCCATGTCACGGCAGAGGCAGTAGCGGCAGACATAGGATTGCCCAGAAGCAGAACCTATGGCACAGCAGAGGCAGCAGCGGCAGCAGCAGCAGACATTGGATTGCCCGGTAGCAGAACCTATGGCACAGCAGAGGCAGAAGAAGCGAATATTGGATTGCTGGGGCACAGAACCCATGGCACAGCATTGGTAGCAAAAGCAGACACTGGATTGTTGGGGCACAGAACCCATAGCAGAGCAGAGGCAGCAGTGGCACCAGCAGCAGACAGATAGTGTGGCATGAGCAGCGGAAGGAAGGTTGAGGCAGGGTTCTAGGTTGGCAACCTGGGCGGGCAGACAGGCAGCGTGGCATGATAGGCAGTAGGGAAGGCAGAATGGGATCTTGGCAGGGCAATCAGATAGACTGGCGAAGACTGCAGCGCGAGAGAGAGCCAGTCAGATAGGCAGGCCGAGATCATCTAGCCAGAGTCCAGATAGCAGGCTTACAGCTTTCCAATGCCACCCAGCATCATGAGGTCAGTCAGATAGGC
>QEPC01013379.1:15023-28213 GCA_003113815.1 Sphenodon punctatus
GGGGGGGGCACTATGGAGAGGGCGTTCTCAGCGGCCGCACCGAGGCTGTGGAACTCCCTCCCAGTGGAGGGCCAGGTGGCCCCGGATCTCCCCTCCATCCGTCGTATCTGTGAAACCTGGCTGTTCCGCCTGGCTTTTGGCGAGGGAGATGGGGAGTAGGGTGGGATGGGGGGAGCGGGTGGTTTGGTTTGTGTCTTCCCTTTTATTATATTTTATGATTTTATTGTTTTTATGTGTTTTGATATTCTAAGCCGCCCCAGGCTCCTTGGAGCAGGAGGGGTGGGGCATTAAATGATTTTATAAATAAATATAAATAAATGACGGGCTAGGGAAAGCCTGACGGAAGAGGTAGGGTTTCAGGAGGGATTTGAAAGTTGGGAGGGAGGGAGTAGAACGAATGTATCCAGGGAGGGGGTTCCAGGCCTGGGGGGCAGCAAGAGAGAAGGGGTGAAGATGTTTAGAGGAGCAGGGGAGTTGCAGGCAGGCGAGGGTGGGGGCAGAGGAGGAAAGAAGCTCCAGGGCAGGAGGGTAGCGGGATACAAGAGCGGAGAGATAGGGGGGAGCAAGGCCATGAAGAGCCTTGAAGGTGAAGACCAGGAGTGTGTGCTGAATGCGTTCCTGTAGAGGGAGCCGGTGTAGGGCGGAGAGGAGGGGCTGAACGTGGTTAAAATGATGGGCCAGGTGGATGAGTTTGGCAGCAGAGCGTTGAACAGAGATGAGGGCAGCAGCAAGATCAGAGCAGGGGAGACCAGTAAAGAGGAAGTTGCAGTAGTCAAGGCGAGAGATGACGGCAGCATGGACTAGGGTTTTTGCAGTGGAAACAGTGAGGCAGGGCTGGATTTTAGCAACATTGGACAGAGCGAAGTGGCAGGATTTGGCAACAGTCTGGATTTGAGGGATAAAGGAGAGGGAGGAAGAGTCGAAAATGAATCCCAGGCTACGCACCCCTGAGGTGGAGGACTGGATGGTGACACCCTCAATAAACTGAGAGGGAAGTAGGAGGGGAACGGTTTTTGTGGGGGGGAGAAGATGAGTTCAATCTTGCCCGTATTAAGCTTGAGTTTGGTGGTGAGAGATCCAAGCAGAAGCCCGAGGGAACAGAATGGTCTTGCGTGGCCTCCGGAAGGCGGCCAGACTTGAACACAGGTGTGTTCCTGGGGGAGAGAGTTCCACAGCGAAGGTGAGACAGCTGAGAATGTCCTCCTCGTAGTCGAGACCCAGTGAAAAACCGTCGTCTCCAGGAAGGCGCCCCCAGCCAATCGCAGAGGCCACCCACTGTCACGGGTTGGAGAGTCCGCACCCCCGCTTTACCGGGTTTGAGTGACTCAGTTTCCCTTGCGCACAGTTCTCTTGAATTAGTTCTCTCTCTGGCTAATTCAAGTGTGCCACAATGAAACTCCTTTGTCACCCAAGGGCCCGATCCTTCCCGTTTCCAGACTCTCTACTCTCTGGGTTCGCAAGAGCTTGAGGGCTCTTGTTGCTCACTTGTGTTCCAATGTTAGGCACAGACTCTTCTTCATAAAGATAAGAAGTCAGTTTATTGATTACATAAGCAAGATAGTTGATACAGAGTGGTTACTAGAAATCAAAGGTAAATATAACGCATTCCTGATCTATACTAGTTGAGTTCCTAAATTACGCATCTTACCCTACCCAGGTCCAGAAGTTCTGGTTTCTCAGTCATAAAGGTAGAATGTACGAAGCCCTTTCAGATCACCATAGGGGTCAAGCAAGGATGTGTAATTCACCAACATTATTTAGCCTATATATTAATGTCTTGGTGCCAACATTGAAGAGCAAGTGGCACCATCCTCCTAAAACGGTAGTGGGGGGGATATGTTTGCTTTTCTATACGCAGACGATATGGCCTTTGTGTCACTCTCCAAGATTGGGTTACAACTACGAGGCTGCGAACTTGATCAACCAGAGGGGACCGGACCCCATCAATAAGAGGAGTCCCAGTCCCCTCCAGGGCAAAAGACCGGCCAACCATCATCGCCTCAGCCTTGTCAGGATTCAGCTTCAGCCGACTCGCCCTCATCCAGTCCCCCACTGCCGCCAGGCAACGGGTGAGCACGGAGACTGCCGGACTTGGGTTGGATGAAAAGGAGCGGTGGAGCTGGGTGTCACCAGCGTCGTGACGGCACCGCACCCCAAACCTCCAAATGCCCTCGTCCAGTGGCTGCATACGCATGTTGCGCAAGAGGGGGGGCAGAATGGAACCCTGCGGGACCCCACAAGGGAGATCCCGAGGAGACGAGCAATCGCTTAGCACCACCCGCTGAGAGCTCCCAGCCAAGGAAGAGTGGAGCCACTCAAGAGCAGTCCTGCCCACTCCAGCCAGGGCCTGCAGACAAGTCCTCATGATCAACAATATCAAAAGCCGCTGAAAGATCTAATAAAATCGACCTGGTAGAATTTCCCTGCTCTAACTCCAGGCAAAGGTCATCCCCCAAGGCCACAAGCACAGTCTCCGTGCCGTGCCCAGGACAGAAACCAGACTGCGAAGGGTCTAGGGATCCGATAGCATCCAGATGTACCTGAAGCGGACGAGCCTCCTCTGTTGGGGGAGGGCCTCGGGGTCCCTGGAGCGAGTGGAGTCCATGACCGTGACTCCTTATCTGAATCTGGGTCTGCCACGGGGGGTGGGGGGCTGGGGTGATCAGGCTGCTTGGGCTGGGCTCCAGTGGGGGGGGAGGGAACCCCCAGGCTGATCAGGTTCCCTTTGTGGAGCCATTTCTGCAGAAGTTCATTTCCATGAAAACATTACAGGGTGAAAATAGACATAACCCTCACCCCACTTTAACATTTCTTATGCATGCGGCAGGGCTGCATTGGGCCCCAATACAGCCCTGCAACCTGCATAAGAAATGTGAAAGCGGGGTGAAAGGGGGGTTAGCGTTATGTCTGTCTCCACCCACAGAGGCTACTGAAAAGACCTGCATTTAAGAGCTGCCTTAGCAACCACAGGAGGTGATGCCTGGGAGAGGCGGGCAGGGGAAGGAGGCTTGACACTATCTGTTTGGAGGATCGGGCCCTAAATGTAGAATGGAAACATCCACGGGCACGTTGGACAAGAGAGGTGCCAGCCAACTCTCCAGCGCCAGGCCCAGCGCTGGCATAATGTAAATGTTATTAATACTAACAATAAAAATGGATATAAATTTTAATAAAGAATGTAGAACCCACCCCCCAATGCTGCAGGGAGAGTATTTAAAAATATATAATAAAATTCTAAATTCAATCAATAAAAATAATCCCGCCCTCTTGTCCCCAGCTTCAGTGTTGCCCCCAACCTGCAAAGAGGATTGGGACTGAAAGACAAAGGCAAAGTGTGGGTGCAGGGAGCCTCAGTTTTCTAAGTGAGCACAATATGTGAGACTGTACAATGTCTTTACTGCTAACATGGTGCGGAAGTTAAGGCGAGAGCCTTAACTTGCAATTTCCATGTTTTTTAGTGCATGATTGAATTTCCAAGAGCCTTAACTCTTCTTGTAAACTGGAGGTTTGTTGATTATTTAATATATTTATTTATTTGTTTGTTTTTTAATTGCCCTTTTCCAAAGCATAAATAGGTATGAAACATACAAGAATAAATCTTGTAAAAATATAAACTATATACAATTGTCATTAAAACCATTCTCAAGAAAGCCGTTCTCGAGAACCCTATCCCCTTCAGCTAAAGGCCTGGCCAAAGAAAACAAAAATAAAATAAAATCTTACATTACCTCCAAAAATGCCTCCAGAGACATTTTTGCAGCTGAAGTAAAACTGGGAAGAATTGCAAACCCTTTAGTGAACAGGAGGAGAATTCCAAATTATCTTGATAAACTAGAGAACTGGGTTGAAGCCAATAAAATGCAATTCTTACCCAGGGGGCTGGTGACTCCAGCTGCCTGGCCTGGGGTAGAGTGGCCGTCCTTCCCCTTTAAAAGAGGATGCTTACGAAAAAGACATGTTGGGATTGAGGCCAAGTTCCTGGCTGAGCAGGAGCTGGTCACCACCATCCACAACTTCAGCCTCGACTGGATCTACCTCATCGGGGGAGACCTGGGTCCTTTTAACTCTGGCTTGCCTGTCCGAGTGCCCCTCTGGCTTGCCATGAACCTAAAGCAGAGACAGACGGGCCGGGTAATACCGCCAGAATGGGTGGATGTAGAAAAGCTGGAACCGATTTGGGATCAGGAGCGCAAAGAGGACACCTTCACCCCAATGCCTGGTCCCTACTCCATGGAACTAACCAAACTATGCTTCGGAGAATATCCCAAAGGCAGATGAGATCCGAACGCTGGTTAAGGAGACCTGGGATACTCAAATAGCTAAACTGCCGCTCTCTGCAGACCGCTTTGTCAGACAGCAGGAGGCCCATGCCAGGCTGGATGCTCTAACCCTGGTGGAGATCAATACCGCTGCCTTGGATTACATGTACTAGCAGTGCTGCACAAATCTCCGCTCTGGAGAGAGGACCCAGAACCCGGATTTCTAAGGTGCCAAGTTCTGATGGAGCCTCAAAGCTCCTGGGCCGGGGAAGGAGGGCTCTACTGTTCGTGGGCTCTTCCGGAGTTCTGCTGCCTCATGCTGGGCAATCCCTCCTACAGAGCGCTCTCTGGAAATCCAGGGAAGCTTTTTTTCCTCTCTTGGCTCTCTGTAGCATCTACATGATGGCATCATCAGGCTGGCTCGGCTTGGGAGCAAGTAGGAGAAAGGAGGGAGCTTTTGGGGCTGAATATGAATCAGTTGAGCGGGGAATACTACCCAGTGTGGCATTGGCACAGCCGCCGTGGGGTAAAGTGCCTGCTCTCCAGTGACGGTCCTTGGCAAAACCTGGCAGAGCACTCCCAGCTCCTGGGCAGATGCTCTTCCAAAATGAATTGGCAGCAGCTCTCGGCTGCGGTGGGGAGGCTTTTCAGAACCCCTTGTTAAACCAGTCCTAGCAAATAAAACTGCTTGGCTCCTTCCTCCTGGGCTGCTTCAATTCCTGATGGTCTCCTCCTGCAGAGGACCCTACCTTCTGTCTGCGAGACACGCTAGAATGGGACTCTGTGAAGCCCCCGGATGCATAGCGTTCTGCGGGCCCGCCTGAGGAGCAATGATCACGTTGTGGTGCTTAGTTTCCGGGGATGCACTTACTGCGGGATATTTCCCTCTGGAAGCAGATGCTGAAGGAGCTTGTGGGGCTAGTTTGCCAGCCGGGCCATTGAGGTGCATGCACTACTGTGTGTGTCTGCTGCAAGAACGAAATACAACGTGATCCGTGAGTACGTGTGGGGAGTGGGCCAGAGAATGGAGCCCTCCAGAGAGAATCCACATCTTCTCTGGCTCTAAATGTGTTACCTCAGCCAGGCCAGGGAGAGAACGACTTCACTTGCTGTTGAAACACTCCTTGCTAAGGAGCAGCAAAACCCAAACCGTTCATTGCCTGAGTTGTCTCTCCTCCCTGCTATAGGTTAACGGTAGCCATGGGGATGGTGTGGAGGGCAAGTCAGGGTCGAAGGATAGCATGAGTAAAAGATGATGGTGCAGGATCAACCCCATTGCCCTGGTCCTCATTGGAGCCTGATGTAGCAATTTGGGATGTCAGACAGCAGCAGTAAAGGGAGGAGGAGAGTCTTGTCCGTGCGGTAGAAGGCTGCCATCTGCTGGCTGTTTGGGAGAGTAAGAACTGCCCTGCTAGCTGAATTATTAGCAGCATTTACAAAATGGTCCTGATTTGGGAAGCGCTTTCACTTTGTAGTGTATAGATCTTGGAGTGTTTACTGTTTGTAAATAAATAAATGGCAAATGGCTAACAAAAACCAAACAAGCCTGCTAGAGGGCGGCATTGGGTCCAGTGCAACCCTGCACCATGGAGTTTTCATAGAAGTCCTCTTTTTCAAGGGGAGGTCTGGCTACCCTAGCCTGCGGGGGGTGGAGACTGGGAGGTTGTCACCGAGAGGATGATGGGCTCTGAGTAAGGACACACTTGGGGGGCAGAGCAGGTTAGGGGGGATATTCTGCATGTGAATCTGACAGGCATGTTTGGTTTCTAGCTGTTTGGTTGTAAGTCTGGGAATAAATTTCGTATTGTCTGGGGATCTGGGGTTGTGCTTACAGGCAGGAAGTTTGGAGTCCATGTTAACGATGCAGCTCTGTGAGTGACAGGCAGCAGTCTCTGGGAGAGGCTGGGAAGTTCTCAACCAGAGACCTTTGAGGGAGTTAAAAAACTTACTGGTCGGGGGGTCTGGGTTCTTCAGCTCTGGAGGGCAAAGAGGGAAGACCCAACCCAAGGGGGGAATCCTCCTACAGGGGTTTAGAGAGGAGCCCCAGGTGAGCTCACCACTAACGTGGTGAGTTTGATCGGCCTTTGCTCTGGGATTGCTGCTGCTTTAGTCATGCTTTCCTAATTATTATTATTATTATTATTATTAACAAACATTTATATAGCACCAGCAGTGTACCTGGCACTTTACAAAGTAATAAAATAGACATGGTCCCTGCCCCTAGGGCTTACAATCTGAGAGACAGGAGCTGGGGGAGAGACTTAGGAAGGGGAACAGAGGGAGAGACAAGAGGTCTAACATTCATGAAGATGCGAGGTCTCAAGTGCACGTACTTGGCTTGGTTACGATGAGAATGACAGCAGGCAGGTCCATGTGGCAAGGATAAGGGTAAACAGATCGTAGGTATAGGAATAGTGGCTCAGCAGCATAAAGAGTCAGACAGAGCAGAGCGAAAGAGGTGAGTTTTAAGGAGAGATTTGAAGGTATGAAGGGAGGGGGCAAGGCGGATGTGGACAGGGAGGGAGTTCCAGGCATGGGGGGGCAGCAAGTGAGAAGGGACGAAGAATTTGGTTCTTTTATGTTATCATAAATTCCTTCTTTGTTAACCTGCTGAGTGTGTTCCCAAACCTAACCGATCCCCACCAGTTGCTCTCTGCCTACACAGAGAAATCCTAATACCGCCTGGTAATTGGTGTTAAACTCCTCAGGTGTACAACCTGGCCCCCTGCCAGCTCAAATAGTCCTGAGCGTTTAGGGACTGTTGAGAGTTAAGGGGGAACCGGTCAGGTCAGAGAGAGAGAGAGAGAGACAGTGTGTGTGTGAGTTGTAACTATTGGCAGGGGGTAATTGCCCTGAAGCACTCACTTGACACAACAGAATTAGGACTAAAATACTTGTTTACTAGGCAATTATAAAGGAGATTATATAAACATTGAGGAGGTACGAGAGCGACTTCCTTTTTCCTTTTCTTACACAGAGAGAGACAGTTAACAGCATCTTAGGGTGCCAGGCAACCACAGCCTTACCCACCCCCCCCCCCCCTTTCTCTGGAACCGGATATATTGTGCAGCCTTATATAAAGGCCCATGTGTCTGTAATAATACAAATCAAGAACAAGATTAGTCGACCTAAACCCGACCCACGGGCCTCACATTGCAGTGGTGGGAAGATTGCTAACCCATGAAGAGGAAAGAGATTGTTTGGAGAAAGCTGGTATTTAAGAGAAAGCAATATTTAATGCTACACCCATGGCTATTCAAGCGATTGTAAGTGCAGACTCAGTTTGTGTGCTGTACTTGAAGAAAATGTATGTAATATACTATGAGATTTGATACACTTGGAACCAATGACCATACTTGAAAAACGTATTTGATATGTAACTGTTGTATCCAAACTTTGAACACATGTACTGATCCAGTAAGCGTGATTTCTAGAAATAAGCAGATAGAGTACGTGAGGGAAATAATCTCTCCGGACTTTCACAAACTCCCAACCTATCCCCATGTCTTGCGAGATCTGTGATTTACATCATCCTGTTGCTAACTCATCTTGACCAACTGCACCTACTGAGAGTGTTTAAACAAAGGCATGTGCTGAGAAGATGCTTGTATGGCGCTTGCGTAACAGAAAGCGCCCAACAACCAGCTGCAACAACAAAGGAGACTTCTGGGCAGGTAGATCTGTTCCGTGCCCGGAGGGGAAGGAGGAGATGTTCCTGCCCAGGGAGAGGCCAACTGATAAGCAGCTGCCATTCAAGCGACCATCACCCTCGGCACCCGCCTGACAAAGGTGACTGAGAGCAGGAAAACAAGCACCAGGAATTGCGGTCACAAAAAATCAGCCAGGACACTATAAAAAGACTAAGCCAAATCCCAGAACTCTGTCACGGCGCTTGAAACCTACTTTGGTTCTCGTGGGCTGACCCCCCTTTCCCCGGACTCCTCCATAGGGGGGGTCCTACAACTTGACCAGACCCGGCCGCCACCTACCTCTTGTTCCTGACAGACGACATCCACGGTTTGAACTTGCAAGACATGTGAGACTCTGACTTTGGGTGTGGGCTATTAGCCAGCTGAGCTATTGCTGCTGGAGCAACAGCTGGATTCCATGCTTTGCTGTGTGCTATAATAAACCTAAGACTTGATTAAGACAAACTTATGTACGTGTATATTGACTCAAGTGAAACACGGTGTGTGGGTCCCTCGATCCCAGGTGGGAGGTAATTCCTAGCATGACACCCTGATGAATACAGAAGTGATAGAAATGAACCCTTGCATATCATAGGTGGGGATGATCTTTTGCTGCCGCACATCCAACACCCGTTCTCGATAGCTGACGGATCATTCCCCAAGGTTCATCTTCTCTGTAAGTTCATGGTGACAAATCTTGGCCGGTGGTTTAGTCAGTATGTCCACTACCATGTTCTCTGTTGGGCTGTATTGAAGTTCTGTGGTGCCCTTCTCTTGTAAGTCTCTCAGTAGGTGGTGTTTCCCATCGATGTGCTTGGTACGGGAGTTCACTTTCTCTGTTTGCGCCAACTTTATGCACCCCTGGTTGTCTTCCAGTATTAGGATGGGTTCGTGCATGTCAATTCCTATATCTACTAGTAATTGACGGAGCCAAACTGCTTCTTAACATGCTTGTGCTGCAGCAATGGATTCAGCTTCTGTGGCTGAGAGTGCTACGGTCAGTTGCTTTTTGCTGGTCCAACTGATAGTCCCTCCCCCAAGTTGAAACAGGGGTCCCATAATAGACTTTCGGTCTGCCGTGTCTCCTGCCCAGTCTGCATCTACGTAGCCAATTAGCTTTGGGCTTGAGGTTGCAGGTAGTCTAGTTTCTTGTCAATTGTCCCTTTAAGGTAGCGCATTCTTTGCACTGCGTTCCAGTCATGTTGGTTTGGTGCTGCAACCTTTCTGCACAGGATCCCAACTGCAGCTGAGATGTCGGGTCTTGTTACGGTGGCTCTATACGATATCGTCCCAATGGCCTCTTGGTATTGATGGTTACTTGGCAATTGAAGTTGGTTCTCAGTGTTATCTCCCTTGAGATAGTCTGCTTCTATGGGTGTTCTCACTTCCTTGGCTTCCTCCATTCCGAAGTAGGTTAGCATTTCACTGATTTTGTTTCTTTGGTGGAGTAGGAAGCTTCCATCTTCCTCCCTCTTTATTTGGATTCCAAGGTAGCGTGTGATCTCCCCTAGATCTTTGATTTCACAATTCTCACTGAGTTTACTGGTGACATCGTTGCTCTCATCCTTCTGTTCATAGCAGATTAGTACGTCATCTACGTAGATCAAGATGTAAACTCTTCTGTCTTTTACTTTGGTCTACAGGCATGGGTCTGCCTTACTTCTTGCAAATCCTGGCTTCATTCCAGGCTCTGGCTGCTTGCTGAAGTCCATAGATGCTCTTTTGGAGCTTGCATACCAGCTCTGCCCCTTCTGGACCTGTAAATCCTGGTGGTTGCTCCATGTACAGTTCCTCGTCGATGTCTCCGTACAAGAAAGATGTTTTTACGTCCAGATGTTGCACTCGCATTTTCCTGCTCGCTGCAATGCCCAGGAGCGTCCTTATGGTTGTGTGCTTCGCAACAGGAGCAAATGCTTCATCATAGTCTTGGCCAGATTTTTGTGAGTACCCTTTATCTGCCAATCTGGCCTTGTAGCGCTCCACTTCTCCATCGGAGTTGTATTTGAATTTAAACATCCATTTGCACCCGATTGCTTTGCGGCCTCGAGGTAGTTGGGTAAGTATCCAGGTTCTGTTTTTTTCAAAGGGATCCCATTTCCTCTTCTGCAGCCTTCCCCCACTTGGTTGCCTCATCTATAGGTAGCCCTTCTATGTCTTGCCAGGTAGAAGGTTCGCCATGTATGAGAGTCTCTTAGCCGGTAACCCCTTTGTTGTCTGACCTGACCGTCGGGGTTCATGTTCCGCTTCTTGTTCTACTGGCTTGGGGTCATCGGCTTGGTTGAGAATGTTTTCTTCTTCCTCTTTGATTAGCTGGGTTTCAGTGCTGTCTTGACTTGTGTCAGCTGATATGTCTACAGGCACGTCTCTCTCTGGATTTACTGGTTCCATGACATTTGGTCGGTGCATCTCGTCAAAATGTACACTCTGGCTCACCATTACCTTCCATGTCTTGGGGTTTAAGACTCTGTAGCCTTTGCTCTTTTCGCTGTATCTCACCATCACGCATTCTTTGGCTCTCTTGATCAGCCTTGAGCGCTTCTCGCTTGGAATGTATACGTAGGCTTTGCAGCCAAATACTCTCAGGTGGCCCAGGCTGGGTTTTGTGCCATGCCATAACTCGTGTGGGGTCACCTCTGTGGCTTTTGTCGGTAGCCGATTCTGTAGGTAGGTAGCTGTCATCAGTGCTTCTCCCCAGAATTTGTTATGTAGGTTGGCATCTGTTAACATGCTTCTTGCCGTCTCCACTAGAGAACGGTTCTTCCTTTCCGCTACTCCGTTTTGTTCTGGGGTGTAGGGTACAGTGGCTTGGTGCTCAGTGCCCTGTTCCTTTCAGTAGGCTTGTGCTTCTTTGCTTATGCTCCGTTGTCAGTTTGGAAGATCGTGGGTCTACGTTGGAACTTGTTAACTCACTGCAGCCAGGTATTCCATGAGTTTTTCCAGCATCTCACTCTTCTGCTTCATGAGGTATGTTTTGGTGTACCTGGAATGGTCATCAATGAATATTATGAAGTACTGTTTCCCAGCAGATGTTGCTGTCTTCATTGGTCCACACACGTCCCTGTGGATCAGTTCTAGTGGACGGCTTGCCCGACTGTAGCTGACTTTGGGTATCATGGTGCGAGTTGCTGTTGCCTTAATGCAGCATATGCACTTCATCTGTGTGGCACGGGTGGATATCTTTGTCTGTCGCCAGGTTCTGGTTTGAAAGGCGTTTTATTGCCTCTGGGTCTCTGTGTTCTAATCGTTGGTGCCACATGTGAATGCACTTCTGGTGGGGGCGGTTGAGTAATTGCTTTAACTTCCTCGGTTCCACTTAGGAGCATGTACGGATGATCTTCTGCTACTCCTTCAACAAGGATTTCTGCCTTGTTTCGTATTGAGCACGTCTTTCCGCAGACGCGCACGGTGAAGCCTTGTTAGTCAGGCGCTTGACGGAAAGTAGGCTCCCCTTAAGTTCTGGTACGTACAGAACATCCTTTACTGGGATCTTGCGTCTTTCTCCATGGGTTGTGGCACACTTTAGGGTCCCATATCCGATTTCCTCTACAGCTATGCTGCCTCCATCTGCAAGGAAAACTTTGTCTTTTATGCTTTGGTCCAATTGGGTGAAGAATTCTCTGTTACTCGTCATATGGCTGGTGGCCCCGGAGTCTACACACCACCCCGATGTACAGCCTCTTTCAGTGATCTTAAAGCATCCTCCCCATAATGCGTGGGCGCCCCCTTTTTCAGTCTTACTTGTGGTTGTCTTTGCTATTTCTTTTGCCCCTGTCACCATCCTCTTGCGTTGCTCAGCTTTCCAAACTGAGCCGTCTCTCTTTAGGTGCCCAGGCTTCTTACACGAAAACATACTTTTGAGTTCAGTCTTCCATTGCGCACCTTCTCCTGCTTGAAGGGCTGTCTCATCTCTGCTAGTCTCCTTGCCTACCCTGCTTTCCCTTCTACGATGGTGTTCATCCATCGGTTTCCCTTTCACAAACTCCAGCGTCTGTTCCGATTCTGGTCTGGTTTCAAGGGCATTAATCAGGGCCCCATAGGGCTCAGGAAGGCTCCATAGCAGCAGGGCGGTTATATGGTTGTCTTTTGTTTCCTCTCCCATGCCTTTCAACTGCTCTACAGTTTCAAGAGTTGAGTTTATATGGGCCTGCATGGCCTGGTATTTCTGTAGTCTCATCCCATAGAGTTTACGCAGTCGGTATAGCTTACGGTTTAGGTTTGCCCGCTCACGCGGTCTTTGTAATGCAGCCTACGTACCTTTGGCTGTGTTCTCTCTTCGGATGTGAATGAGCCGATCATCTTCCACCAGTAAGCTTATCGCTGCCTTAGCTTGCCTGACTTTTCCTGTCCCATTCCTCTCTCTGTCTTGAGTCCTTCCCACAGGTCATCTTTGGAGAGGAGCATCTGTACCTTGAACTTCCATAGCCGGTAGTTGCTGCTGTTCAGTTTGGCTATCCCTAATTTGTAATCTAGGCTTCCCGCCACGCTCTGTTTCCACTCCGGCAGTTTCAGAGAGCTTCAGGGTTGAATCGCAGCTGCAGGCCAGCCTGGGCCCATAATAACCGATTGGCAGAGGGTAATTGCCCTGAAGCACTCACTTGACACAACAGAATTAGGACTAAAATACTTGTTTACTAGGCGATTATAAAGGAGGTGTTATAACCATTGAGGAGGTACGAGAGCTACTTCCTTTTCCCTTTTCTTACAGAGAGAGAGAAACAGTTAACAGCATCTTAGGTTGCTAGGCAAGCACAGCCTTCCTCCCCCCCCCCGCCCCCCTTCCCTCTGGAACCCTGATGAATACACAAGCGATAGAAATGAACCCTTTCATATCATAGGTGGGGATGATCTTTTGCTGCTGCACATCCAACAGTAACCAAGTTGAGGGGTGGAGAGATTTGGGGTTTGGCACAGTCCTGAGTGCCCCCTGGTCTACACAGAGGTTCTTGCATTGAAGTCCCCAATCACGAAGCTGGTCGCCCCTCGCAGCAGGACAGGGGTGGGTGGTTTGCAGCACTTGGTGCAAGGAGACCAGGGGGGGCGGGTGCTAGTCTCATCCTGACTGTCTCTCTCCTGCTCCCCCTCGACTCCCTTTCCCTGCAGAGCCTGAGCCTCGCCTGCTAGGAGAACGGAGAGCACCAGGACCAGGCCCTTGGCCAGAGGGAGCTGGGTTCTTGCCGTCAGGTTACAGCTGGAAGATGGCTGAAGCTCAGGTGAGACGCTTGCGAGTGTGTGTGTGTGTGTG
>QEPC01013379.1:29965-48665 GCA_003113815.1 Sphenodon punctatus
GGCAGAGTTGGTTGGAGGATGTCTCCGTACCTCTGACTGCTCTGACCCCCTTCTCTGCTCCCTCCCTCTCCCCCTTCGCATCCAGCACAAGGACCTTGTCTTCTCCTTCAAAGCTCTTCATGGCTTTGTTCCTCCTCATCTTTCTGCCCTGGTTTCCCACTAGGTTCCCTCTAAGGAACTTCACCCCCCTTCTCATAAGAACATAAGAGCTGCCATACTGAGCCAGACCAATGGTCCATCAAGCCCAGCACAAACGCCGCAAAACAAATGGTCTGTAATAATGAAAAGCTATAAAACACCAAATGTTTAATGGAAATCGCAATGTGGTGCACTAGCATCCTTGTCCCTGAAAAACACTATTCCAGCGCAGGGGGAAAGAATACAAAGTCCAGACCGATTATTCTGCAGTGAAATAAGTCGCCAGCGTGTTTCAAAGTAACTTTTTCAGGGCTTCAGAAACCTTTTTCCAGATGAAGTTGACTCTCTGGAAAACAAACAATCATCGAACAACAACAAAATAATTATAAAGATGGGTATCTGGGTTTATGCATATTTTGTTTCTTTACCAACCATTGATGCTGCTGCTGCTGCTTCTCTTTTTAAAGGAATGAGATGCTAGTGAAGTTATTCCCTCTACTTCAAAGAGTTTTGATTTTTTAAAAGTTGTTTGTATCTTTCAATGAGGAGGCCTATTTCCTCATTTTTCATCAAGACTTTTAGTAGATTTCATTGGCATTACAAAGTTTTTGGAGTTTATTTTTGTTCAAATAGCACATAGGAAATTCTCCTTTTAAAAAGGCTTTTTGCAGATTTTTGGATTTTTAACAACACTTTTTATTTAAGTTACAAGAGATATTCCATGTCTTTGGGATTTGGATGTGCTTTAGCTTTGTATTGTATGCTGATTTATAGGGAAGGTAACATATTTTCTAAAAGATTTTTACCAGCTGTGGGCCTTCAATATACCCCAAACAATTATTTTGTTGTTGTCATTTAGAGTCCCTAGGTATTCTCTGACAAACTCTTTATCTATCCTGAGCTGCAGTCCTTTCCCCTCGTAATTCATGCTGCATCTTCTAGGTTGGACACAGTTTCTCTTTTAGAAGAAGACCTAGACAAAATAGGGGTTGAGTAGTTGAAAAGTTCAGCCTTTTCTTTGTCCTCTGTTAACGTTTCAGCATCTTCACCGAGCAGCGAACCTACCGCTTCCTTTTCCTCCTCTTACTTCTAACACACCTGAAAAAAACCTTTTTTTTGTTGTTAGCATCCCACGCGAGCCACGGCTCATTCTGTGCTTTCGCCTTCCTGACACTGTCCCTACGAGCCTGGGCTACTTGTCTGTGTACGTCCTTAGTGGCTGGTCCAAGCTTCCATTTCTTATACATGAGCTTTTTAATTCTCAGCTCATCAAAAAGCTTTCTGTGCAGCCACATTGGTTTCTTTAAATGTCTCCCATTTTTCTTTCTCATTGGCATTGTTTGTGATAGTGCCTTCAGTATCTCTGTGCCTTCCTGCTGGGAATCTCCTCGGTCTCCTCTCCCAGGCAGTGATCTCGGATTCCTTCCTGCAGGTGGTGGGGCCAGGAGCAGGTCTGAGGAGCAGCCCCAGGGGGAAGGTGCTGAGACACTACAGCGGCGCACAGCATCCCTGCCACAGAGATTGGGGGAGAGAGGGAGACCGGCCACAAGGGGGAACACGTATCCACGCCTCATGAGTGAGCAAAGCTGCAAGCGGAAGAGAGGCTGGGAAAGACCCCAGAGAAGTGCCCTCCTGGGGCAGAAACCACAGGCATGTGCCAAGAGTGGAGAAAGCTTCAGGGGACAGAGCCACCATACAGCCCCTCGGAGAGTCCATGCAGAAGAGAATCCTCATCATGGCAGAGCATGTGGGAATGGAAATGACCCTGTTGCCGGCATTACTGCTCAGCAGAGAGTCCACATAGCGGGGAAGCCCCATCAGTGCAGGGAGAGCAGGAAAAGCTTCAGCCACCAAGGGAAGCTTATTAGACATGAGAGAATCCACACGGGAGCGGGGCCCTATCCCTGCGGAGAGTGTGGGAAACGCTTTAGCCAGCGACAGAATCTCACTGCTCATCAGAGAATCCACACAGGAGAGCGGCCCTATCCCTGCAAGGAATGTGGAAAACGCTTTACCCAGAGACCGCATCTCACTTCCCATCAGAGAATCCACACAGGAGAGCGACCCTTTCTCTGCAAGGAGTGTGGGAAATGTTTTAGCCGGAGAAATACTCTCACTTCCCATCAGAGAATCCACACGGGAGAGCGACCCTATCCCTGCAAGGAGTGTGGGAAATGCTTTAGCCAGAGAAATACTCTCTCTGCTCATCAGAGAACCCACACAGGAGAGCGGCCCTATCCCTGCGGAGAGTGTGGGAAATGCTTTAGCCGGAGATCGCATCTCACTGCTCATCAGAGAATCCACATGGAAGAGTGGGTTCTCTGACTCATGGAGTCTCTCAGACTCATGGAGAGTCTGTGAAGCACTTTAGCCATTCAGCTAAATAGAGAGTGTATATGAGAGAGAAGCCTCATTGCTGCTGTGAGACGAAAATGCTTTAGTGGCTTAACAACAAAGATGCTCCAGTTGTTCCCCTGAAGAGCATGTGGCCGAGCTCATTCCTGGTCCCCGGTTTCAGCTGCAGGAGCAACCTCCTCCAGGGCCGTTTGCATTTTTGCTCTCTCTCCAGCCTGTTTAAAAGTTGTTTGGCGTTGTGTTTTTTTTTTTGGGGGGGACAGGTTCCTGTGGTCGGACCCTGCTCTAATCCTCCCTCCCGTGTCACCCAAGAAAGGATGGGAGCCTCTTGTTCTTTAGCCAAGTTACAATAAAATTGTTGCCAAGAACCAACTGCTCTATTTCCTTGGATAAACTGGGAGTAGCTGCTTCATTCTTTCTCTGCCTGATCTGAAGGTAGGGCCAGCCCCAGAAACGTGCCACATGTGCGCGCACATGGCCCCGTGGCCAACTGGAGCCCCGCATTTGCCTAGCTGGGCAGCAGGCTGCAGCCAGCTTCTCCCCCATTAAGTGAATCTTCCTCCGTTCCCTGGCTCCAGACCCTATTCCTCACCTGCCTCTGCCTCCTAGTAGCGCAGCCGCAGCAGCAGCAGAGGCGGCTGGGAAATAAGGCTGTTTGTTTACAAACAGCTCCTCCCCATGTGCTGATCAGAAGGTTGCTACCTTGTAAAGAAGGTTCTTCGAGATGGCTCCCAACATTCTCACAACTGGGTTGTGCGCGCTCACCCTGTTCAAATAATAGACCACATGATGGTCTTGAGCTCCTCTGGTATAAAAAGAACCCTCCCCCTCTGAATGACAGTTCCTTTCAACCCTTTCTAGAAATATAAGAAAAGAATTCCATGCGGGGCTGGAAGGGTGGGTGTTGTGAGAATGTTCGGAGCCATCTCAAAGAACCTTGTTTGCAAGGTAGCAACCTTCTGTTCTTCTTCGAGTGGCTCCTCACATGATATTTTTACATGGCTCCGCCGGGTGGGGAGTCCGTGGGCGCGCCAGTGCATGGATGGGGCATGCACACAGCTGCACACACATCCCCACTCACCCACCACTCATCCACACCCACATAGTAACCACCATTTCCCCCGGTTGCTCCGTGCGTGGGGATGAGTGGGGGGGTGAGTGGGGATGCGTGTTAGGCGAGCGCGCACGCACCCCCACTCACCATGGGCGCGTGCACCACGTCATTCACATGGGGTTCCCCCACCCATGAACACACAGAAATCTGCGTGTTTATGGCTGGGAGGAGAGACCCGTGTAAAAAGGGCCACATTCTCACAACTGTCTTACTTATACTATCTTAGGTAGGAATTTAGGATGTAAAGCAATATCTATTCTGTCTTGGAAAATAAATCTGCAAATATGGTTCTGAGATTATTATGGCTGCTATTTCACTAACTCTTCTTAATGAAGTTATTGCTAACAGGAATACTGTCTTTAAACCCGCACCCCATAACCAGTTCATTTGCACCCCCATATAATCAATTCACGCTGCCCCGTGGGCACAAATTAAATGGTTATGGGTGGGGGCAGCGTGAATAGATTATATGGGGGCGGGGGCAGAAATGAACTGGTTATGGGGTGGGGGCAGCATGAACTGATTATGGGGGCACAACTGAACTGGTTATATGTCTCTTTTCATGGCATAATGCGCTTAATAAGCTGGCTGCATTTTGGGTGTCTGGTATGTGTGATAGCAGCACCTCTGGACTGGTCGCACCGCATGCGTGCACAAGGCACAGGCGGCACCGGCAGCAAGAAGCAACAGGCCCTGGAGGCCAGACTGGCTAAGCTCCCCCCCTTCCCCAGTAAGGCAGTGGACGCAGTCAGTCTCTCTGTGCCTGCCTCACTGCCCGCTTGGCTGCCCCTGCAGTGGAACCACTCCTGGGGAGCGGTGGTAGACACTCGGCTGGGGAGGGGGGGGAAGCATTGGGAGGCCGTGCTTCTCCATGGTTGCTCGGAGAGGTGGAGAATGGGAATCCTTCCTGTCCAGAGGGAGTAAGTTTTATGTAAATTTGTACATTTACATGATTCGGTGGGGCCTAATTATGCAAATTAGGCCCCGCACCAAGACTTCGCACATGGCCTCACAAACCCTGGGGCCGGCCCTGTCTGAAGGCAGAAGGTAAAGCGGGGGGGGGCAGTCTCTCCAGGGTGGGGCTAATGCCAGAGGAGCTGGAAGGGAGTCTGAGGGAAGACAGGGACTGGAAAATCCCAGCCTTGGTCTCTGGTGAGCACGACATTCATGAGAATGTTCTCTCATTCTCATGTGCATGTTCTTGGCTTGGTTACAGTAAATTGGGAGTTTGCAGATAACAGGTGGCTTTATTATAAGCAATGACCAACGGTCACGCTGAAATAAACTTTGATTGATAACAGGTGGGGAATAATCCCGGATGTGGGTGATTAGCAGGAGTTAGGAAAGGCGGAGCGGAAGAGGTGGGTTTTGAGGAGGGACTTGAAGGTGTGTGGAGGATTGGGGCAAAGCGGACGAGGGCAGGGAGGGAGTTCCAGGCGTATGGGGCAGCAAGGGAGAAGGGACGGATTTTTCTCTATTGCAGTGTCCGGCAACTCCCTGAGAGTTTTTCTCATACCAATCGAAGTCTGGGCATTAGGGCCACATTGTCAGCATAGTGCAAGCAAGATAACCGTTTTGGGCCAAGCTTGGGAGGATGATTCTCATTAGATGAAATAGCCGGGATCAGATCATTAATGTAGAGGTTGAAAAGAGGGGGCCAAAACGCAACCCTGCCGCATCTCTGATCTGATAAGTGTCCTTTGATATCCAATCTAACACACATTACGGTATCAAATCAAAACCAAGTTTATTTGCACTAGGCCCAAGGCCATGGCAATTTAAAACCAGATACAAAACAGACCATGTAATTTAGTACAAAATATTTCCTAGGCCAAAATTTCTTGAGGTCACATGCTACTTCTGGTCATGTGATTAGCCATGAAATAAATTGAACACTATTTAAATAATATAAAACTTAATAATTTTTACAATTCAAATTATCCAAGTAGTCGTCATAAAGCATTCCAACGGTAACCTCTATCCCCTTACGACAAACAATTTACATTCTAGCCCAGAGATTTCAAAGGGTCATCCGTACCATGGCAAATGCATAAGTTGACAAAACTTAGTGCATTACGGTATCCACGTAAAGTGAACGCAAAAGAAACAGTAAACGCCTATCCATGCTAGAAACTGTCAATTTCTGCCAAAGCCTCCCACGAGGTATAAGATCAAATGCGGATTTAAAGTCTACAAAGGCCACATAGAACTTTACATTTTTAGTGGTATATTTATCTACTAAATGGGATAAGATGAAGCAATGGTCTAACGTAGAATGGCCCTTCCTATGACCTGCTTGTTGATCATAAAGCACATTCGCTCAAACTAACCAGCCCTCCAACTTCCTTAACAGGTGTCTAGCGTACAACTTACCAATAATATTTAAAAGCCTTATAGGCCTATAGTTGCTGGGTTGAGACCTAAGGCCTTTCTTATCAATCACAATGACTATAGCCATTTTCCAACCCTTTAGAAATTTACAAGATTGATCTATGTGGGTAAATAATACAGCCAACAGCGGAGCCTACTACTCTGAATGAAACTTGAGTAATTCAAGTGGCACAAAGTCTTCACCTGGGGCTTTCCCAGGTTTTAATAGAGCAATTAAATCCTCGATTTCAGATGGAGTCACTGGGGGGCCAATCTGGTAAATCAGACTCAAAGCCGGTGTCACACAAGTCAGTCAGTTAATACGCTATTCAATAAGGATTCATAATAGCGTTCGCAGACCGTTTTAGGACTACAGCAGGTTAAAACCTGACTCTGCTGTGTAAATTAACCATCAACTATGTGCCAAAAACAAGCACGGTCATTACTGAGAGCTGTTAAGGCCAATTTATCCTACAAATCTTTGTAAAACATTACTTTCTTAGTCTTGAGCAACCTCCTATACTGTTTTTTGAGAAATGAGGGGGGATCTTACTTACACCAGTCTTCCTATATGGGGAGTAAACCTCATGAAGCTCACATTTCTTTGCTAGACAATCTGAATCAAACCAATCGTTTACAGGCTTCGATGAAGAGGAAAAAGAATCCTTAGAGCTTATCAAGTGGGGCTGAATACAAGTCAATAGTTTCTCATACAGTTTCCTCAGAAAGGAAAGAATTAAAGCAATCCTCCCGCAATTTCAGATAAGCAGGTGAAGCCAAAATGTTTGAAAACTTCAAATTCGTGACTTCAGACCACTTGATGCGCCTCTTTCAGCCTCAACCCCCCAACTCCTGAGGATACGGCAGACTGTCCCTAACCTTGAATGAAAATGCTAGACGTGGGATAAGAGGCTGATGACAGGCTGTTGACCCACAGAAAATTCCATAACCAAGGGCACCAACAAGGGGGACACTACCACCTTGACTAGATAGAAACATCGGTTCACTCACAGAATCCCCTGCAAGGTGACCATTTAAGATTAGAAAACTTAATCTAAACATTAGTTTAGCCAGGAGAACCTCTGTAGCATCCACACTCATGTCCTTGGAACAGCTACATAAAGTAGGATTTAGCTCTTCTTCCAACCTTCCAACCTCAGTCTACCATAATGGAAAAGTTGAATTCTCCAGCCTGAAAGAGCCAGATCAGTCAAACAGTTGGCCCCATGCAAGTTCAGAGCAGCCCTTCCCACTGAGGAGTTAAGTCTGGGGTTCTCCACTGTTCTCTCTGACTCATTAATGACTCTTCTCCTTGCCGGAAGAAGGAGAGGGTTTTCCAACACCTGAGAGAACTTTGTCAATCTTTGGAATTAAACAAATTCCACTTGGGGCAATGTGGAGCTATGATTTCAAAGCATTTATCTTGGAAAAAAATCAACTGGCCAAAGGTTCAAACTTCATTCTTGTAAGGAGCTAATGTTGAGATCGGTTAAGATTAAACCAACAACAAACATTTTTAAACCAACCTCTTTGTTAGGCTATTACTAATGCTTGCCCTTGAGAAAGTCCACCCAGCGTCTCATCTGTGGAAGAATCCACCCAAGAGGAGAATTGGCTGGAGTGGGGGAAAAGCTTTACTGTCAGAAGGAGGATTTCTGTGCAAACTATAAAGCTCACTAGGCATGGGAGGGGTGTGTGTGAAGGCCAAGCAGTTGAGGGAAGGGATATAAAGACTGGCGGGTTGAGGGGTTAAGTCTAGTATATGAATGAGGTTGTTGTATGCTGATGCGTGCACTTTAAAGATTTTTTTAGCCCAGCCTCATAGTTAAGTAAGAGAGTACTCTGAATGCAAATTTGATGCAAATTAGTCCCACGTTGTCCCAGACTTTGTGAGTACCTGTCCCTCACTGCAGAGCCCAGGGGTTGAGAGGTATGTTTCCCTGACTGCAAGGTGTAAACAGACATAAGGATCGAGAGAGAGTTTTACCTGCTAAGCGGATTAGTGGGTCCAGCATCACCGATGTTAGGGCAAAGCTAGTTAAGGACAGTTTAGGGCAGGGATGAGGAACCTCAGGCCCCGAGACCACGTACAACCTGTGGCTAGTTTTGGATAGATTGCCAACATGACTAGTTTTTATTTGGTTCCTTTCCAGTTCCTGGATGTTTAGGGCCAAGCTTAGGCAGATGATTTTCAAGAGAGGTAACTGCCAGTATCAGGTCAGTAATATAAAAATTAAATAAAGCGGGGGGCCAAAATGCACCCTTGATGAACTCCAGAATCGATCTTTATTCGGTCCGATAAGTGTCCTCTAGTATCCAGTCTGATGCACATGACCATGTTAATTAAAAAGGGAGAGCATCAGAAACAACAATCATCTGTCAATACCGGTGGCCGATGACACCCAGCTATATCTCTCGTTTTCATCAGACCCAGGTCCGGCAGTCTCGGTGCTTACCCGGTGTTTGGCGGCTGTGGGGGATTGGATGAGGGCAAGCCGCTTGAAGTTAAATTCTGACAAGACGGAGGTGATGGTCGTGGGGAAAGCTGGGGGAGTGATGGCCCCAATCATTGATGGAGTCTGTCCTCCCCTGGTATCTCAGGGCTATAGTCTGGGGGTGCTCCTGGATCCACAGATCTGCCTGGATGTCCAGGTGGTGGCTGTGGCGAAGGGTGCATTCCACCAGTTACATCTGGTACGTCGACCTAGGCCATATGTCTCAGACTCTGACCTCGCCACAATCATCCAGGCTTTTATTACCTCGAGATTGGACTACTGCAACGCACTCTCCGTGGGGCTACCCTTGGTGCTGGTCCGGAGACTGCAGCTGGTGCAGAATGCGGCGGCCCGTCTCCTGAAGGGGATGGGCCGATGCAAGCACATTATTCCAGTGTGTTGCTCTCTGCATTGGCTGCTGATAGTCTTCCGGGCCCAATTCAAGGTGTTGGTTTTGACCTTTAAAGCCCTAAACAGCCTGGGCCCCACCTACCTGCAGGACCACCTCACCCTCTGGATCCTGGATCGACCTCTGTGGTCGGCCAGGAGCAGCGGGTGCCCTCCTCGAGGTCCCCTGGGTTTTCCAGCTGTCGACCACGAGGAGGGCGTTTTCTGTGGCTGCACCACGGCTGTGAAACTCCCTCCTGTTGGATGTCCACCTGGCCGCCGACCTCCCCTCTTTCCATAGACAGTGTAAGACCCGGCTGTTCCGCCGGGCCTTTCCCGAGGGAGGAGGGATGAGTGGGTTGGGTTAGGGATGGCTTTTTTTGGTTTTTTTGTACTGGGTTATTTTAACTTTGTGTTTTATCTTGTATTTTTAAATGGTGTTAGCCACCCCGAGATGCTTGTAGCAGGATGGGGCGGTATATAAATGTTAATAATAAATAAATTAGTTAAATAGACAAACTTCTGCCACAGCCTCTTGCGGGACACGAGACTGAACACAGACTTCAAGTTCATGAAGGCCACATAAAGCTTGGCGCGCCTCATTTCAGTGACAGCGCAAGCCCTGGCTGTTTTGCCAGGCCTTTGGGGAGGGAGCAGGGTGGGGAGGATGGGTTGTTTTTTTCTTATTTTTATTCTTACGCTTCCCTTTTATGTATATTTTTAAATGTTTTAACTTTTGTAAGCCGCCTCGAGCTGCCTAGATGGGAGAGGCGAGGTGTAAATACTGAAAATAAATAAATAAATACTTGTAAACTAAACAAGATAAAACAAAACAGCGATCCAGCGTAGACCGGCCCCTCCAAAATCCTGCTGGTTCATCATAAAGCACTTTCTCCTGATCCAACCAATTCTCCAATTTTCTTAAAAGATGTTAGCGTAAAACTTACCGATGATGTCGAGAAGGCGGCTAGGCCTGTAACTGCCCAGATCACACTCGACCCTGCTTGTAAATAGGGACTACTATGGCCATCTTCCAGCCATCTGGAAACTTCCCAGAACGGTCGATGTGGGTGAACGTAGCCGCTAACAAAGGTGCCCACCAATTTAGATGAGATTTGAGTAATTCAGCGAGCACAAGAACTTTGCAAGGGGTTTTCACAATTTTAAGATGTACAATTAAATCTTCAATATCAAGTGGGGATACAGGGGGCCAGTCAGGAAACTCAGCTTCAGGGGATATATCACCCAAGGCTGGTTATTATTATTAGCAAGCATTTAGGGCTGGATACCAGCAAACAGAGATCCATAACAGCATCCCCGGACCGTCTTAGGAACCCAGCGCTGCCATTTTTACTAGCAAATATAGCTGAATTGTCCCATAGGGCTTTGCAGTGAGCCAATTTCTTAGCCCGAAGCAATTGCCTAGATTGATTTTTAAGAATGTAAAATGAAGAGTGGATCTTATTCAGACCAGCCTTTCTGTAGGTGGAATACACCCCATGCAATTTGTGTTTCATAGCCAGGCAATCTGAATCAAACCAATGACTGGCCTGGTTCGGCAAAGTGTGGGAAGTGCCCCTTGAGTTAGAATGGATATGGCTGGATGTTAGAAAGCAGAGTCTTATATAAAAGCAAAATTTCATCACCGGAAGTAGACTTTAGGCAATCCTCACGGAGTTGCAGTCAAGCTGGAGACAGAAGAACGTTGGTCAGTCTCCGATGCGCAGTCTCACACCGCCGTATGGGCCTATGCACCGCTAGGCTCCACAGCTCCTGTGGAGAAGAGTGTTCTAACAAGGAGACCCTGATCTCAAATGGAAATAAAAGTCAGAGAACCAGCAGCTGATGGTCACTGGACGGTTCTTGATCCACAAACAATTCATGACTTGTAGACCCCATTGAAGGCGACACTGCTACATGATCAATGACGCTGCCCCCGCCCAAGTCCATGCAGGCAGGGGATGCATGGGTGCCCGTTGACACGCACTGGTTTGGCTTGCCCTGCAAGGGGGACTTTGCATTTCTCGGCAGTGCCCCGTGCGTGGCCAGGAGTGGGTGCTGAGTGGCTCACGGGAGCGCCCACCCCACCTTCAAACAGGCGGTTGGATGAGTGGCTCCTGGCCAGGTTTTAAATATGCCAGAGCATTTCAAAATCAATCTGTCAAGCCTGTGTTGCCATTGCCCTCCTAAATGGGATCAAAAATTGGCTACCGCCTTGGGAATATTTTTGGAAGGGGATTTATGTAGAAGAGCAGCAGAGTCAATACTGGGAGGGGGAGAGAGAAAAATTGTCTTGGCGGCATTTAACGAGTTTACTGTAGCCTGTCAAAGCTGGGTAGGTGCGGCACTCACTCGTGGGCACGGTCAGAAAAATTCCAACGTGGTCAATCAGCCTTGGGTTGCTAGGTCCTGCAGGGAGGCTCGAAAGAAAATAAAGCGTGTGTAATGGGACGATCGTGCAGGGCCAAATTGCACTCCACCAGCTCAATATTTTATCTTGAAGAAAGAATATAGAGTGCTATTAATGACCAAGAAACGCCTATTTGTGGAGATAAGCGGCTGGCCTTGATAGAGGCCAGGCGTAGTAAGGATTCAAGGACCTTTTGGAAATGGATTAATGGCTCCCTGTGGAAGGAAAGGAGTATGCCATCTTTCCCGGTACCCCCACATACTTGGAGGGAGTTTTTTTCAACAAAGGCCCCCTCAGGAGAGGTTTTGGAGAATTTAGACTATGAGATTGACAAAGCACCGCTGCCAATCTGGCCCCCGGCAGAAGTAGCTGAAATTATAGGGACTTTTGCCAACAATAAAGCCCCCGGGTTCGAGCTTGTTCAGATTGAATTTATCAAGGAGTATATGGATTGGTGGATTCCTTTGCTGACTGCTCTTTGCTCTGCTATAAATGACTCAGCTTGTATCCCAGAGGGGTGGGAGTAAAACCATTATCATTCCTATCTATAAAAAGGGGGTAAGAACAAATCCTGCAAATTATAGACAAATTAGTCTTCTGAGTGTTGTAAGTAAAATCTACGTTAGGTTTCTTCTGTGTAGGTTGGTGAAATGGATGGAACAAGAAGGAATTTTGTACCCGGCGCAGGTGGGTTTTCAGAGGGGGAGCTCGACGATTGAACAATGCTTTGTTCTAACCCATTTAATAGAGAAATATAAAGTGTTGAATGGAAAACTGTTTGTGGCTTTTTTGGATCTCCACTGCTTTCGATTCTGTAAATAGACGGCTCCTCTGGGAGAAGCTGAAAAACATGTCTATAGATGGAAGGTTGTTGTGTCTCATTCAGGGACTTTATAAAGACTCCAGGTTGGTAGTTCAAATTGATAACAAAGGTCATTTAACAGAGATGATCAGGGTAGAGACAGGGGTAAGGCAAGGCTGCGTGCTGGCTCCTATGCTATTCAAGCTATATATTAATGATGTAATTCCTAGACTGAATCAGAGACTTCTTTCCGCCTAAACTAGCTATGAAAGAAGTAGGAGTGTTATCATATGCTTATGAATCATCTGGCCATTATCTCCCAAACACGTGCAAGGTTGAATAGGCAACACCCAGCAGCATAATGTTTGAACCGCTCACAACAGCTTACCAAAAAACACAATTTAAAAAAAACTCTTCTGGCTTATTGAAGCCATCGCTATAAAGGGTGAAATGTGCCCCTACCCAGGGGACCAGCATACGGTTTTACACCCAACGCGGCCTCCCCACTCCACTCACCCATTTTCCTGGCCTCACAATAAAGCTGAACTTCCCTGGCATGAAAACCTATTATTCTAATAGTGGAAAATGTTTTCCCTTCTGGGGACTGGAAGCCAGATCACTCAGAACAAGATATAATTTGGGTGGAAAGTTTCACCAAAATTGTCATTTAAAAAAATAAAAACCAATTGGAAGACTTAAAGCAGCCACAGCTAGGACTAAATTCTAGACCAGGGGTAGGGAAACTTCCTTCCCAGGGGACACACTGAAAATTAGTACAAGCTCCAAGGACCCCCTAGACATCGTGGGGAGGTTGTTTACAGGGTGTGCAGGAGATCATGGAGTCATCTCTCCCCTCTCCATGCCCTGGTCTCTGCTCCCTTTCCCTGACCAAGGACCCGGTGAGGTCTGAAAGCTTGTCTCCCTCCACCACTGGAGTCCGTCCAATGAAAGAGATCACTGTACTCCTTAGTCTCTATTGCCCTTCCCCTGAGCTCAGACTCTCTCTGCTTGGGGGTAGAAAGTGGACCTTGGGGCCAAAGCCAGCAACTGTGAAGGGGCCAAATAAAAACTAGCCCCAGGTCACATTTAGGCCCCCCTCCCCATTCTAGACAATGCAATGGAGGGAAAGGTTCTGCATTTTCCTCAGGAAATGAGCTGGGCAAACCAAGTCTTAAGTCCTACAAAGGTCTAGGTGAAATGGTAACCTTTATTACCATGAAGCTGTGCCGTTGATTGCAGCAGTAGCAAAATAGAACAAGTGCTTAATTATTATTTTTGCAGGAGTAGGTAATATGTTTTCCAGTGCCAATTTCTCTTTCCGATTTAGCCATCCACCTGACCAAATCCAGTAAAATCAGCATCATTGTATCCAATAATTTGAATGAGAAAACCAAACAAGTCATGAGCTGAACATGCTGTCCAGTGGACTAAGGGAGCTGGGACAGACACGACCTGAGTGATCAGCTCGGAGTAGCATTTCGGTCCCTCCATCAACAACAGAAAAATAAAAAGTTCATCAGCTAAAGGAATATTCTGCGAGCCAATGGATGACCGGTAAAATGCTGTCGTTCCCTCAGCGTCTGCAAACAGCCAGAGCTGGTGGGGTGGGGTTTCCTAAACTCACTCAGAAGTTTCATTTCCATGTAGCAGGCAGATTAATCAGGATCCCATGAATTCTGCATTTCCCCCTCAAAATTCTGCAACCAGAAAACCCAGACTAAACCTTCCTAGCTCTTCCAACCTTTCCTCATAGGACTTGCTTTCCAGACATCGCCCTCCTCTGACCTCGTTCCAATTTGTCAAGCTCCTTCTTCAAATGAGGCTCCCAGAACTGGACGCACTACTCTGGATGGGGTCTGACCAGCGCAGAATAGAGGGGAGTTATTACTTCTGCCGACTTGGAGACGCTACTGTCATGTAGCCTCAAATTGCATTCGCCATTTCCTGGCTGCATCACACGGCTGACATGTTCACTTTGTGATCAAGCAGCACCCCTAGATCCATGTCCTGCTGCCAAGCCACGCATCCCCCAGCTTGCATTCAGTGTTTAATAGATTGTGGATCGGGAGGGGCAATGTGGGTTAGTAGTATCGTGGGAAGGGGGTTGCAGGTACTCTGGGACAAGATGTGTGCACACTGACAGCACCCACATCTCTGCTCCACCTCACCCCTGGGGTGGGCTGCCCATTTAAAGGCAGGCTGCCCTGTGCCCGGCCCATCCCCGGGCACTGCAGCAGGGTGGGTAGCCCAAATGGGCTCTACGGTGTGGGCGGAGGGACACAGAGGTGCACCCCCAGACCTGTTCCCCCCCCCCGGGGCCATGTGAAAACACCCCCCCAAAAGTGAAGGAGGATTCCCAAATACGTACTTTACCTGCTGCTTCTCTGTGACCAATACCGTGTGAACCTGCCCTTTGTGACTCTCCCCCTTTCCTTACGCATCTCTCCAATCAGATCAATCATAAAAACTCAAGCCTGAGAGCTTTACCGTTTGCTTAGCAAATAAAACCGACTCCACATTTATTATCAAAAGAACAGGCAGGGGTGGGGAAGAGAAATAAAAGAGTTCCCGTCCGACAAAGCTGACCCGTCTGCCCTGCCGATCGGCGCTGCAAGCCCGTCACTGAATTCATTCATTAAGTTGCCTGCTAGTTCATGCAGCGTGCCCTGACTTGGGGGCTGGGCCCAGCTCCTGGGGCAAAGCCACCCCCATCCCCCGTGACATCTCTCTGCACAGAGACTGAGCAGTCCCCGCTGTCTCGCCAGTTTCAATGCCCCTGCGGGCGCGCACAGAGCAGCCCCTGCTGGCCCTCGGCCCCCCGCTGCTCTGCCCGCAATGCCAGTGCGCGCGCCCTCTGCCAGCCCTCCAGGAGCCCGTGTGGCTCGGCTCTGCCTGGTGGCAGGGGAGGAGGCAGCGGCTCACTCCCCCATGTGCGTCCGCAGATGGTACTTGAGGGACTGCTTGTAGCGGAAGCACTTGGTGCACTGGGCGCAGGGGTAGGGGCGCTCCCCGGTGTGCGCGCGCTGGTGCTCCAGCAGGTGGTGCTTCTGGGTGAAGTTCTTGCCGCACTCGGTGCAGTGGTAGGGCCGCTCCCCCGTGTGGATGCGCTGGTGCTCCAGCAGGTGGTGCTTGCGGATGAAGCCTTTGCCGCACTCGGCGCAGGCATGCGGGCGCTCCCGGGTGTGCACGCGGTAGTGGTTGGTGAGCTTGGACTTCTCGCCGAAGGTCTTGTCGCACTGGCCGCACTTGTAGGGCCGCTCGCCGGTGTGGGTGCGCTGGTGGCGCAGCAGGTGGGAAGGGCGGCTGAAGGCCTTGCCGCACTGCGGGCACAGGAAGTAGACCTCGCTCTTGCCGGCGTGGACGCGCTGGTGCATGGACAGCGAGATCTGCAGCCGGAAGCTCTTGCGGCACTCGCCACAGCTGTAGGGGCGCTCGCCCACGTGGGTGATCTGGTGCTTGCTCAGACTCGACTTGTGGCTGAAGCTGCTCTCGCACTCGCTGCACTTGTAGGGCTTGCCGGCCGGCGGGGGAGGAGGCGGGGGGCGGGGCTGCGGCTTGAGGCTGCGCTTGTCGGGGAAGCTCTGCCGGCTACGCCGGGACGCCGGCGGCCCCACCCTGCGGCGGGCGGTGTGCAGGCGCTGGTGCAGCAGGAACTGTTGCTTGATGCGGAAGCTGAGGTCGCAGGCATGGCACTCGTAGGGGCCCTCCTTGAGGTGGTTGCGCTGGTGGATGATGTAGTTGATCTTCAGGATGAAGCTCTTCCCGCACTCGGGGCAGATGTACGGCCGCTCCCGCGTGCGGTTCCTCTGCTGGATGGTGTCCACCCCGACCACAGACCTCGCCTCGCCGCCTGCCTCCCTCTCACACAAGGGGGCGCAAATCCCCACCGTGGCCCGTGGCGGTTTTGCGTGGTGGTGCTGCTCCTCCTCCCGCGGCACCCCTCCTTGGAAATGGGGCTGCTCTGCCCTCCCTGCAAACAACCCACATGGCACCAAGGGGGCAGAGTCCTCCTCCTCCTCCTCCGTTTTGATTACAATCCCATCATCTGGGGGAACAGAAAGAGAATGGGGGTCAGTCAGGGTGGGGAGGAAGGGACTGGAAATCCACTACAGGAACTTCCAGAGCCCCTTGGGAGGGGAGCCTGCCCACCCGTCTCTGGAAGCCCCACCCCAGCTATTCCCAACCTCCTCCCTGCACAGAGGGCCAGAAGAGGGCCCAGGCCTAGACGATGCAGCTACATCGGGCTGGGGTTATAGGCCCGATACCATTGGGGTCTGGAGCCATCCCTATCAGGGCTCCTTGACCAACCTGTGTGGATTCTCTGCTGCCTGCACAGCGAGTCCCCGCCGGACGGGCGCATTCCTAAGCTCCTCCCACCTGTGCACAGCGAGTCGCCGCCGGACGGGCGCATTCCTAAGCTCCTCCCACCTGTGCACAGCGAGTCGCCGCCGGACGGGCGCATTCCTAAGCTCCTCCCACCTGTGCACAGGCAGCCCCGCCCCCCCAAACATACAAACATAGCGCCTCACCCGGGCTGCTCCCCTGCTGGACAATTACTCTCTTGATTTCACTGAAATCCGTTTCATATTCACTGGCGTCTCCCTCCGGGCTATTCCCAGGAAGGCTTCCCTGAGGTGCTGTTGTGCCGTAGGGACTCCCGCAGGCGGCCTCCTGGTCAGGACTCTGGAGATCCCGCTCGGAGCTCTCGGGCGTCTGGTGCTCTAGATTTTCGGGGCTGTCTTCAGGATGGGGCTCCTCGGTTTTGATCACCACCCGTATCCCTGCTGCAAGACAGAGCCCAGATGTTACTCATAGTCCCCCCGCGGTCCATCAAACCCAGTACCCTGTCTCTGGCAGCTGTCAGCCCCAGTGCCTCAGAGAAAGAGGGGGCATGCGGAGTAATCAATTCCGTTACTCGCAGATTTCAGACTTGGAGGTTGCATCAACCAACTAGCTTGGCTAATGGGCCTGTATACTAGGAACTTAGCTAACTCTTTTTCTTAACTCAGTTGGCCTTCATAACATCCAATGGCAAGGAGTTCCACAGGTCAATTATGCAGCATCAATGGTTGTTTGTTTCTTAGTATCGGAAATGGCAGCACCTGCCCTAGGACTGTTTTTATCTATGTATACCTGCCTTCCAGTTATTCAAATCCTAGTTCTGATTTGTTACTAGCCTGAGGAAAAGTTCTGGGCATCCCAAAGCTGGCGCACTCTCACCAGCAATAGTTGGTTCATCAATAAAAGAGAGCGTCTGAACTGTTCTGTCTCCATCAGTTACTTTGGAAACCAACTGTCATTGGGGAAAGGGGGCAACACAGACATTTGGGGCAATGGGACACAGACATTTGGGGTACTGGGGGTAAAGTTGGCTACTAAGAAGGACAGCTAAAGGTAAAGATTAGAAGATTGTGAGCCTTACCACTCTGCTGAAGCGGTTTGGCAGGGTGAGGGGACAGAAAAACCATTGTTAGGCAGAACAAGCATTTTGTTGCTAAGGTAACTACAGGTAGGATCTGCAATCAGCTCAGAATAACAAAAGGAGCAGGAGGGGGAAGTGACTGGAACCCCCTCCAAAGAAAAGAAGAGACAGGATCTCTACACTCTCTCTTCCATCTTGACCAGCAAGGAGTAAGCAGCTTGCAGGAGAGCCTGCACAACCATGAACTAGAGACTTTTCAATTCACTAAAAGGAATGAGCCCAGCCTTAACACCAAGGCTGCGAGAGATTCTTATGGACCGGGACTGTGTCTTAGGATAAGAGGACAGTTAGGGAACATCAGTGGATTTTAGAATGCGTTTGCTTTATATTTGATTTGTTGACTTGCACCATCCGATCAACAGCCTTATAATTGTATTTACTTAATATATGTTTTATAACCAAGCCTAGTGTGCTTGTGTGTTTATTCAGCCTTGGGGGGTTCATAAAGGGGGCACTCTATCTAGGTGAGAGCCTAGACTGACCTTTTTTACATAAGACAATCCCACCATGAAGTCTTCCAAGCTACGGGTGACCAGAGAAGGTTCTCTGAGTTATGGCTGGGCTGGGAGATCAAGGGGAGGCGTTTCTGGGGGTGCGGACCTCTGAAAGCTCCCTGATTGCGGTGAGGGTTTCTAATCACTTGGGAACCCATGTGGGCACAGGCAACTGGGTTGCGGCTGACCTGGTGGGCATTTGGGGGACAGTCTAGAGAGAGAGGGGGACCCCGATCCCGGTGACAGTGGTGAGCCAGCCCGGTACTCTGGAGTACCCCATTTGAACCCCGAAAAATGCTTAAGAAGAGCATAAAGGGCCAAAGGGACTAGCTCAGACTAGCCCGCTTGGAAATTCAGATAGCAGCACATGTAAGCATTGCATAGCAGGGCACTGACATGAAAAGGCCACCAGGTGGCATCAGAAGGCTGAACTGATCGGTCAGTGCAAAGCAGGTTTTTGTTTTGGTCATTTCGAGTATAGGGACTAGAGGTGGGACCCCGGGCCCATTACCAGCTACCGGATGTACCGGTTACCGGTTCTCTAAAAACCGGATTCCCGGATTAAATCCGGTATGCCGGTACCGGTTTTATTTCATTGATTTCAATGGGGCGCTGTGTCCCCATTGAAATCAATGAATTCCTTCCCCCTCCCC
>QEPC01013379.1:58417-82763 GCA_003113815.1 Sphenodon punctatus
ACCCCCCCCATAATAGAGGCCCCCAGCCTGGCACTGATCCCCCCTCCCCCCGCAGGGTAATAGTACTATGAATTGCTTAGGCAGTTTGGCCGTGGTCAGAGACATAAGGAGGATGAGGCCTGAACAAATTCAGTTCCAGTAATTTGATGCGTAAGCCTCAGGCCGGCACAAATCCAGAAGGTCCGTGAGAATAAAGCTGTGAATGACTCTCTCTAGCGGGAGAACGGATCTCCAAGGCCACAATAACAGCCCCAGACGGCCACTCTCTGACGAAGAAGGGCTGAGAGGAAGGGAGGTCGCCCCAGCGGGTCAGGCCGGCAATGAAGCCGTAGAGAAGGAAAACTCCCCCAAAGCAAAAGTAGCTTTCCTGGCTCCGCTCCTAGTGATGAGAGAGAGGAATGGTCGGTTTATTGCTGCCCCTGGCATGTTCAGAGAGGGCACCCTGCAACATGTATTCATCATCAATAAAGCTATAGAAGGAAACGCCCGGGGCCTTCTCCCTCATCACTGGTGCTTGCGGCCACTAGCATCGCAGTGAGACCCTTCACCTCGCTCTCAAAGATCCAGAGACTCCTGCCCGGCTGCCAGCTGGGCCCCCTTCTCCTCTGAGCCGGCCTGCGTCTCGGACTGCGGCCTCTGAGGTGTAAGATATCCTGGGTTGGGTGACGGGTTCGCCACTGGGAACGCTGCCATGGCCAGACGTTATGTGTCTAGCCAATAAAACGGAGCTGCACCCACATACTTTGGCTTGTTAACTGGCAACCTTCGATCCCGTTTGGGGGTAAATTGAGGTACAGCAAACTCATTTATTCCCTAACAATTGCACCCCAACCAACCCCCCCTAAATAGAGGCACCCAGACTGGCACTGACCCTCCCCCCGCAGGGCAATTGCATCCCACTCACCTCTCCTTGAATAGGGGCACTTGGCTTGGCATTGACCCCACAGAAGGGCAATTACACCTGAGCTCCCCCCTCCAACCTCAAAGAGAGGCACCCCCCCAACTTGGCACAGACCCATCCCAGACAGGGCAATTCCACCCACCCCTCCAAACAGGACAACCCAGTCTGGCATTTACCCACCCCAGGTAGAGTAACGGAACCCCACAAAGAGGGGTAACTAGCCTGACACTGACAGCCCCTCCCCCAGGCAACACAATTGCACCCCACACCTCCCTCTCTAAAGAGAACTCCCCAGCCTGGCACTGAACCTCTCCCCCATAATTTGGACTCTAGACCCACACAGTGACACACCGCCCCCCCCCCCCCCCCCCCAACACCCCCCCCCCGGGAGCTGAAATTTTCCTTTCAACTGTGTGGCCTCATTTTATTATTATTATTATTATTATTATTAATAACAAACATTTATATAGCACCAGCAGTGTACCTGGCTCTTTACAAAGTAATAAAATAGACAGGGTCCCTGCCCCTAGGGCTTACAATCTGAGCGACAGGAGCTGGGGGAGAGACTTAGGAAGGGGAACAGAGGGAGAGACAAGGGGTCTAACATTCATGAAGATGCGAGGTCTCAAGTGCACGTACTTGGCTTGGTTGCGATGAGAATGACAGCAGGCAGGTCCATGTGGCAAGGATAGGGGTAAACCGACCGTAGGTATAGGAATAGTGGCTCAGCAGGATAAAGAGTCAGACAAAGCAGAGCGAAAGAGGTGAGTTTTAAGGAGAGATTTGAAGGTATGAAGGGAGGGGGCAAGGCGGATGTGGACAGGGAGGGAGTTCCAGGCATGGGGGGCAGCAAGTGAGAAGGGACGAAGGCGCTTAGGGGAGCAGGGAAGGCGTGGAAGGGTGAGAGAAGGGACAGAGGAGGAGTGGGGGGCAGCAAGGGAGATAGATTTTATCTATCTAATCTATCTATCAGTATTCAAAGTGCTTTACCCGGTCTCACACCAAACCCTGTGTGGTAGAGTATTATTTCCATCACCTCACGCCCTGGATTGGCCCCTGCAGTCGACTGGGAGCTCCCTCCTCGGGGTTCCCCAGCTATCACGGGTGACGACAATGAGGAGAGTGTTCTTGGTGGCTGTGGAACTCCCTGCCAATGGAGGTCCGCTTAGCCCGGGACCTCCCCCCTTTCCGTAGACAGTGTAAGACTTGGCTGTTTTGCTGGGCTTTTGGGGGAGGGAAATGGGTGATGGCGGGAGCTCTGCTGGGTGTGTGTGTGTATTTTACTGTCATTTTTATATTGTTGTTTGTATTTTTGTATTGATTCAATATTGTTTTATATTTGTGTGTCTTAATATGTTGTGAGCCTCCCCGAGTTGCAGCAGCAGGAGGGGCCGGCCTGGACGTCTAATAAACTCACTAGCTGAAGGCTGAGCGAGTGACTTGTCCAAGGCCACCGAGTGAGTTCCTGGCTAAGCCTGGAATTGAACTCAAGGGGTTTCCCAGCTCCAGGGGCCGCACCTGAGCACTAGGCTACCCCAGGCTGCTCGCTTATAGCTGAGTCATAAATATCAAAGGCAAAGACTGGAACCCACAGACCAGGTTTCTGTGGGACTCTGCTGGCGAAGCTGGTTAGTGGATCCAGGCCAAAGTATATTGGGATCACCTTGCCCCCAGCCAGGCTTCTAGCTAGGACATTGGCGCAGGGAGCAGACGGCATGAGGGGGGGGAGGGGGTTAGAATTGGGCTTCCAAAAAGCTCATGTTGGACGGCGGCCTTGTATGCAGACATTTTCTTACCAGAACTGCGATTATCACTCTCTGGCCTTAAGCCTGCTGCTGCTTCTCGAAGCTGCCTCAGCTGCCCTTTCTCCGTTGCTGCGCCCCAGGCCTGGAACTCCCTCCCTGAAGACAGTCATTCTGCTCCCTCCCAATCCCTCCTGAAAACCTACCTCTTCTGTCAGGCTTTCTCTAGCTCCTCATCCCCTTAGCCTCCACCCTGATTTTCTCCCCTGTAACGAAGCTAAACACGTGCACCTGAAACTTCGCAACTTCTTAGATGGATCCCTGCCTCTCTCTCTCTGTTCCCTACCCCTTTGTCTCCCCTCCCTTGTCTCTCTTTGTAAGCCCACTGGGGCAGGGACCTGTACTGATGATTGTAAAGCACTAGGTACATTGCTGGTGAGATATAAATAATAATTAAATAACAACAATAATAATTCAAACACATATTTTCTCCCACTCTTTAGTTTCTTGTGTGTGAGACTGTAATTGCATGTTTTAAGATCCTCTTCTTCCCTTTAAAAGTTATCTCTTGAATTGCCATAGCCACTGCTACATATTCCAAACTTTTAAATGCCTGGTGTGACTTCTGGGAACTATAGAGCAAACAGGAAGGGATTTCGGGGATGCTGTAGCTGTGGATTTCCTGCATTGAGCAGGGGAGTTGGACTAAATAAAGGGCAAAATGAAAAAAAACAACACCAACCCACAGGAAATACATGACAATATTATTTATTTCTATAACACCAGTAATGTACCTGGCGTTGTACAATCCTGATCAGAGACAGGTCCCTGCCCCAAGGGACTTACAATCTAGTAAAGACAAGGGAAAGGGCAACATACGAGACATTCACGAAGGTGAGAAGTCACAGGGTTGAATGCTCAGTTTAGTTACAGGGGAGAATGGGCACTAAGCAAAAGGATCTTGACCACCACTGGGCTCCATGGACCATTGGTCTGACCCAGGACAGCACTACTGCTTATTCCCTTATAAGGAACGTCCCTTAGAATTAGAGAACCCCCCCTGGCAACCCTAGAAGTTCTCCTCTGTTCCAATGCCCTACAGGGGCCTGCGTTTGCTAAACCAGTCTCTGCTGCGGCCTCTCTTGGGAACTTGATCCCCTGCCACCATGAGGAAGTGGGTATTTTCAGATGTGACGGCGCATGGGCTTTGATCCTGCCCGCCGGGGTGAGGGCCCTCACCCTGGGCAGGATCTGGCCCGGCCACCAAACAGACATGCTGGCAGCCTGGTCCAGGGAGAGGACCCGCACCGACCCGGAACAGCTCCGGCCCCTGACTGGAGTCAGGTAGAGTGCGCCTACCCCGGTCCGGGGATGGCTTCCCCGGGCCGTGGCAGCGCTTAGCCCGCACTGTGACTTGGTGAGGAGCCCAAGTAACAGCAGGAGCGAAAAGCTGCCCCAGTCCTGATCCCGCCCGGAGAAACATCCGGCGGGCAAGATCTGACGTGGCGGCACCACCGGTAGCCACACGGGTTAAAGCGTGGCCACCCGTGGCACTGTCATGTTTGAAAATACCCAGTCTCTTCTCATAATGACTCCAGCAGCATGATCCACCGCGGAGATAGCACCCACGTAGCCATTAGCGTGGGTGGGAGCTAACGGGCTATCCCCTCAGAGGATCCCGCCACCCACCTGCACCAGAACCCACGTGCCGATGGGCGTCAGTGCCAGGTGGTAGAGGGAGACAGGCACATATTTGCAAGATTGGGGCAGAAGATTAAGAGACCGCAGCTGCTTCTTCAGGAGCCAAGCCCTGCTGAGGTGTGCTCCGATAAGAGCAAGGTATTTATTGATAAGGATAGATTCTATCAATAATTTAGGAGCCAAGCCCTGCCAAGGTGTGCTTTGGTAAGAGCAAGGCATATCTTTTTAAAATGCAGGGTGTGTGTGTGTAATTTTACACGGTGTATTGTCTGTCTGTATTGTATTTTTGATCTTGTAATGTTTTGGATTAAGCTGCTAATTAATTAAATTAATTCAGACCGCAGCTCAATATGGCGCCTGGGGCAGGAAGCCTGCATCCCTAACTCAATGATCTTACAACAGCGGTTCCCAAACTCTTGCCCACGACCCCAAACGGGGTCACAGTCCTGATCAATACTTGCTATACGTCTGCTTGGCTTTGTTGCCAAGTGAAGGATTACGTTTACGTTTCAAAATGGTGTCACAGAAGCAAAAAGTTAAGAACATTAAAAAGGGGCCGGATTGAGTCAGACCAATCGTCCATCCAGCCCAGCATCCTGCCTCCGACAGTGGCCAGCCCCCGTTGCTTCATTTTGAGCGCACAAGAAATCATAACGGCGTGACCCATTTCTTGCTCTTTACTCAGGGCCCTCAACGGACAGAGGCCTCATTCCCCCTGACCAACTTGATTTCTCATTTTTTATTAATTATTATTATTATCAAACATTTATATAGCGCCAGCAATGTACCTGGCGCTTTACAAAGTAATTGAGTAGACGCGGTCCCTGCCCCTAGGGCTTACAATCTGGGCGGGGGGGGGAGTAGACGAAGGAAGGGGAACAGAGGGAGAGACAAGGAGTGTAACAGTCATGCAAGGTCCCAGGTGCACGCGCTTGGCTTGGTTACATCGAGACTGGTCCGTGTGGTGAGGATAGGAGCACACAGAGCTCAGGTAACAGATTGTACTGGATGGAGGGTATCAGCAGGAGTTAGGTGAGGGAAGCGAGGAGTTAGGGAGGGACCTATCCTCTAAGAATGTATCCAATCCTTTAAAAACACAAAACAAAAAACATCAGCTACACTACTGGGCCTTCACAACATTGTGTACATTCATTTTATGTTGAGTGAAAAAGTTCTTTATTTGTTTTAAATCTGTTGTCAGTTAATGAGGTGTGTCCTAGTTCTACTATTTTGAGACAGGGTAAGTGACCAATCTCTCTTTGTTCGCACCACGGCACTCGTGGTTTTGTAAACTTCTCGCATATTCCCCAGAGTTGTCTGTTGTCCAAGTCAAAGAACCCTAACCGATTGAGCCTCTCCTTGTACAGAAGCCCATGCCAGACCGAGGATCATCTTTGTTACCCGTCTCTGCAACTTTTTCCATTCTACCATTTGGCGTTTGATGGTCCCTGACGTAGTCACTTATTGAAGCCGTCTATAGATGATCATAATGCTGCTCTTTCCTATCTCACCAATTAGACAATTCATTTAGGAACTGTACAATTCAGTTTCTATTTAGTTTTAGAAGACTTTTGCAAAGGGCAATCAGTTAAGAATTTGTTTTAAAACAACAATCTCAATTGTGCTTGTTCTGGATTATTATTATTATTATAAGCATTTATAAAGCACCAGCGATGTACCTGGCGCTTTACAGAGAATAAGATAGACACGGTCCCTGCCCGAGAGCTTACAATCTAAAGACAGGGGGAGGGGAGACGTGTTTCTTCAAGGTGGCTAGGTGGCTTTGATAGTCTTGTAAACTGTGACTTTTCAACTGTTTTAACAGATCTCTGCCCTACCTACCCACACTTGCAATTACCCCAGGGCCTAATATCGCAGTGGCAGAGAACTTCTAACATGGCCAGGGACCCGAGTTAACTGCGTTGCTGCAATTTGCAGTGATTTTTTGCAGAATCAGCCAATCCTCGCAGTGCCAGGCTGAAATTGCAGTGACACTGCAGTGGGGAGCTGTCTGCAGGATCTTTAAATCCTGGCTCAGGCATAAACGTGTCGCCTGACCCTAAACGAAACCTGCTGCTGCCGCTGCCGTCTGTCCGGGAGGTGGGACCATGGCCCGAGGGTAAACAGGCCCCTGGGAGATGAACTGTGGGTGGGTGGGGTCTGAAGGCCCTATGTTTGGGTGAGGGAGCTCTGGGGTTTGAATAGGAGGTGGGAATTCTGGGGTGCTGAAATTCCAGAGGATTCGAGTCGTGTTTGATTAGCAAAGTTGTGATTCTACGTCAAACCTGTTGCAAATTTGCTTCCCAGCATGCATCGTGATGCAAATCAAGTTAATGATGCAACTATTAACGCTCGCGGTGAATTTGCAGAATTTGGCTTCACTGGTTGCAGTGAACTCGGGTCCCCCTGGCTAACGCGGTGCTTGATAGCCAACAAGCAAGACACCATTTCCTCTTGTTCCCTTGTCTTAGAACAAGGGTGTCATTCAGAAAGCTCCACGCAGGGAGCTGGCACAAAGGAACCATTTATTCTGCATCTAACCTAGCCTGCCCACCTGTCAGCTGCCAGCAAGGAACAGGAACATTGACATCTGCAGAAGGGAGTGACCCAACTCGATTGAGTGGGCAGGTGTGATTGCCCATGACCTCATCACCGCCCATAAAACTCTTTACTGTGCAGCTCAAGAGAGCCTGGAATTTGAGTGTGATGGTAAATTTCCCCCAGCCCTCTCCTTGCAAAGGCAGGAGCGGCCAGCCTTCCACCCCTCTCCCTACCCCCTCATTCCAAGGCCCATAGTAGGCTGGAACGGACCCTAGTGCAGAAGATGGACTGTCTTCCCCTGCCCCCCCCAGGGAGCACCTCGCCCCTTGTGGACTCATTTTCTGCTAGAATTCTGCTCCCTGGGATGGCCACCCCCCTAGCCAGAAACCTACCAGTCTGGATCAGCATAACTGTTAGAAGCCAGGGGTAGCCTAACGGATAGGTTGTTGGGCTGACATTTGGGAGACCACGGTTCAAATCTGCAGGGGTGGAGCTGGCTTGGACTGGGCCCCTCATTCTACCCCTACCCAAGATACACACAAATTCCTCATGTGTTCTGGGGCAGTTGTAGCGATGCCTCTGCAAATCCCATTTTAGCCATAAACTCTCTAGGCGGCCCTGAGCGAGTTACCATTTCGCTCTGTCTCAGTTTCCCAACTGTAAAATGGGACTAATCATAATTAGGGATGGGCGTTCGAATGAAATTACAGATTCGGATCTGTAATTTTCACATTTAAATTACATATTTGGATTATGGATTTGTATTTAAATCTACAAATCCCTTCTGAAAAACCACATCTTCCGTCAAGCCTTTCCTAGCTCGTCATGACTGAAACTGCGTCCTCTTCCCCCTCGCTCAGAATCTAGTTCCCTGTCACCAAGTGAAGCACGTGCACCTGCAACGTCTCAGCCTCCTGAATGTGTCCTTGTCTCTCCTGACGCTCACCTCTCCCGTCTCTGAGATTGTAGGCCCCCTCGGGGTAGGGACCTGCCTCTGACTGTAGATTGTACAGTGCCAGGTACATTGCTTGTGCCATATAAATGATTAAACATTTAACACCCCCCCCCCATCATTGCGCACGCACAAACGGCCACCGGACCATTCTGCCCATACACACCCTTTCCCAGAATGTCAGTGGCATATGCAATGATTTTAAATATTTTTAAAACTTATTTTTTATAAATTGAAGTATGGATCTGTAAATCCACAGTGGGCATCTTGCCACTGTTGTGGTTTTAGCATCCCTACTAATAGCTGACCTGCCTTGCAGGGTGGTTGTGAGGGAGAACTAGATAAGGACCGTAGGGCACTTGGAACACTGAAAGTGTGTCTAGAAATGATTCAATCCAGTTTGCTCAGTAAGGCAATAGCATCTTGGGATAAAGACAGAAAATAGCCCCTGCCCCCAGGGGCCAAGGTCTGGGAGCCTTCTCGTAACAGGCCAGATTTTTCTTCTGACCCCCTTGCCCTCCCCCATCCGGTCACTGCCATGGGAACACTCAGCCCCTGCCCCTCTGCCAGCACAGAAACACAGCCTGAGAGGGGAGCACTGAGCTAGCCACTGCAGAGGAGCAGCCTGCAACCCCTGCAGGAGAGAGAAGAGTCCTCCTGCTAACAGTTGGGAAATGCCCAACGTTGGCACGATTTAGTTCACCGGCAGGATTTATTCTGTTCCCAGAGCAGAAGCTGGATTTCCTAGTTTCAGAATTTGGAAAAAAATAAATAAATGCTGGTCAGATGTAGAAGGGACCCCCAGAGGTCATAGAGTCAAACCCCCTACTTGGCTGCAGGACGACAGCCCCATCCCGGAGAGATGAATGCGATGGAAAGCCTACAGCCTCCCTCGGCAGCATGTTCCACTGCACAACAGCTCGTTCCCCTGGTACCGAAACTGAAATTTGCCTTCTTGTAATTTGAGCCCATTAGTATTATTATTACAGTTGCTTTATATCCAAGACTATTTCTGATCCTGCCCTCTGCAGTATGTCTACATATCTCTGTGCAGACAGACCTCTAAACGCCTTCAGAGCTTCAGACCATGCAGAATAGAAGAGGCTCTGAAGTGCTAAAGAACTGTGATTTTATCAAAACTCTTTTTAAAAAAAAGTGGCTCAAAACACGGAGGAGGGAAATTGTTGCTTTTCCAGTCGCTCTATTTCTCAAACAAGATGGGTCTGACTCAAATGAAAACCTACAGGACTGGCTCCAGGGGGTGGCGAGGAGGAGAGACAGTGACTATGGCTCCCTGGGATTAGATGGCATGGCTCACCTTGTCTTAATGGGGCGGTTGGCTGTATGTTTTTGTCACGGCAATGTTTAAACCGCAGGCATCCCGGAATGAACCATGGACGGGGTGTGTCTCGGTGGAATATTGACACAGGTTTAACGTGGGATTTGGGGCTAGAGAGGAATCATCTTCCCAAACCGGAATGGCGACAGGTTTGACTTTAGCAAGAGACAGAAGCAGAAGGCGATGTATTTAGGAGTGCAACAAAAGTGAACAAGAGTTCTCCCTGCTCTGTGCACAGTACATAAACAGGGCCACCCTGGGCCAGACCAATGGTGCATTCAGCCCAGTTTCCTGTCTCTGAGTGCGCAACAGGTCATAATGGAGTGATGCTGGGGTGGACCATGGCTCAGCGCATGCTTTGCATGTACGAGGTCCCAAATTCAATCCCTGGCATCCCTGATGCAGGATCTCGGGTAGCACGCCTGGGTGAGGCCTCTGCCGGGAATCCTGGAGGGTCTCGGGCAGTGCGCCTGGGTGAGGCCTCTGCCGGGAATCCTGGAGGATCTCAGGCAGCACGCCTGGGTGAAGCCTCTGCCGGGAATCCTGGAGGATCTCAGGCAGCGCGCCTGGGTGAAGCCTCTGCCGGGAATCCTGGAGGATCTCAGGTAGCGCGCCTGGGTGAGGCCTCTGCCAGGGATCCTGGAGGGTCTCGGGTAGCACGCCTGGGTGAGGCCTCTGCCGGGAATCCTGGAGGGTCTCGGGNCGCCTCATCCCTGGCTCTGCGGATCAGGAGAGCGTCACAAGGAGCCTCTGGCTCTGGAAACATTTATTCGGAGAGTCACACGGACTAGCGGCAGAGAGCCTGCCCTTCTCGGGAAGAGGAAACTGCTGGCACCCAGTACGCTCAACGCCAGTTTGTCGACAAGGGTTACAAACCAAAATACGCAGGAAACACACACCTTCAGCTACCGATGGCCCAAACACTTGCACACTCTGAAGCTCAGCACACGCTGGCTGGATCCAGGGAAAAGCTACTTTCTACTGTAGAAGAATTAGCAAAAAGGGGGAAGAGGCAAGCCGTGAGGCTGCCTCAGACGCAGGGTGGGGCGCTGGGGCCTCGGGAGAGCCGGGCAGAGTTCGAAGCTTAAGCCACCGTCCTCCGGAGTAAGTGGTTTGTGTGACCAGGTCAGGTTAAGCGGTGCTTCTTGCCTGCTCCCCATCTAGGAGGGGAGAGTCCCGCTCTGCTGCCTTGAGAGGGGGAGTTAAAGCTTGTTAGCCAGTGCGAGAGGGGAGGATACCCCAGTGACAAGGCGCGCACACACGCACAGCGGGAGTGGGAACCTGCCTTGCTATTCATGACAGACAGAGCCCCCTCCTAATTCTTGGGGGCTGAGGGTGTCTCGCTAGGTGGTTTTTGAGTCTGCCACCTTGCCGAGGTCCCGGGTCTGGGGGCTAAGATGGCGGCGGCTGTGCCTGCCCCCGGCAGGAAGTCCTCCTGCGTGGGATGGGGATGGAGTCACTGAGGTCCCTCTCACGCGGAAAAGCGAGCAGTGGGTTTAGGGGGGGAAGGTGTCCCGGGTGCCGTGTCTGCCCCTGCCGTGCGAGAGTCTCTGCGGCGGGAGCTTCTCTGGCCAAGGCGGCTCCCCCTCTTCGTGGATGCGCTGGTGCCCCACCAGGTGCTGCTTGCGGGTGAAGCTCTTGCGGCAGACGGGGCACTGGTAGGGCCGCTCGCCGGTGTGCAGGCGCCGGTGGGTGAGCAGGTGCTCCTTGCGCATGAACGTTTTGCTGCAGTCGCCGCACTGGTAGGGCCGTTCGCCCGTGTGGATCATCTGGTGGCGCAGGAAGTTGGAGTGGTGGTTGAAGCTGCGGCCGCACTCGCCGCAAATGTAGCAGCCCCCCTTCCTGCCCCCCGCGTGCGTCCGCTGGTGGATGCGCAGGTTGATCTGCAGCCGAAAGCTCTTCTTGCACTCCGCGCAGGTGTGCAGGCGCTCGCTGGCGTGGCAGAGCCGGTGCTTGCTCAGGCTTGACTGGTGGGCAAAGCTGTGCCCACACTCAGGGCAGGGGTAGAGCTTGCCCCCCAGTGGGCGAGGGCTGGGGGCGGCGCGGTCCCCTGGCGCGGGGTGAGTTTTCTGGTGCAGCGCCCGCTGCTGCTCGTACAGGAAGCTCTTCCCGCACTCGGGGCAGACGTAGGGTGCCTCGCCGGGCAGAGATTCCTCCTGCACAATGATGGTGGTGAAGTCACCAAAATCCACCGGGACTGGAGCAGGCTCCTCCGGGTCGCCCTGGTCGGCCCCTATCAACCCGTGCTCGGGGAACCGGAAGGGAGTCTCCTCCGTCTGCCCCGGCAGCATGCTGTACAGCGCCAGGCCGTCCGACACCATCACCTCCTCCGTGCACGGCTCCATGGCACTGGGCACGAGGCCCTCCTCGCCTGCAAGAAAAGGAAACAGATCTCACTCAGCCTTCCGCCCCTTTGGCAAAATGCCGGCCCTTTACGGCGTGCCGCCCCCCCCCAGCGGACGGGAACGGGTACTAGGCTTAGCCAGCAGGTCGTTTGGGGTCAGCGGAGCTCAGAGAGCAGCCGGGGGCCTGGCCAGGGCCACCCTGATGAGAGGAACTAACTCGCCCAGAGAGGGAAGGAAACCGGCTTTGAATGCCCTGGATGGGAAGAAAGGAGGCAGTATCGTTTTACGGGGAAAGCAGTGTTTCCCAGATTTTTGATACCTGGGGCACACTTTTTTTCTGGGTTCAAAATGGCAGCACACTTCACTCTTACACCCAAAAAAGGTAGGTAGGCAGGTAGGTAAGTGTGTGTGTGTGTGTGTGTATTATAATTATATAATTTATATTATTTATTATTACTTATATAGCACCAGCAATGTACCTGGTGCTCTACAATTATTGATTGTATATATTATAATGTATGATATATATTATATAATAGACATGTAATAATACTATAATATGAACATATTATAAATGTTTAAAATACAAAACAAACCCACCCAAAACCTATCATTTTTCAAGAGAGACTTCCACCGCTCTCGCGGCACAACCCTCCGGGAATCCCTGGGGTAAAGGACATGGGGAGACGTGGAACAGAGAAATCCTTGACTGGATCCTAAGAAACAGGGAGGGCAAAGAAGCTTGTTACCAGCTGACTGGATGAAATCAAGCAGTTTGCCCGAACTGGGTGACAAAGGAAGGCAGAAAGCTGGGGGAAGAGAAGGGGGAAATCTTTCTCCAGCGGGGAGGATGGAGGACAGAGAGAGGCAGGCGGGGATGCTCACGAGGACACTTGTGCTACAAAGGTTAACAGCCAAACAGCCTAAAAGAGGGCAAACGGGATTGACCGCCTGGAGCTTCTTGGGCCTGGGAGACCAACTTATACACATCTAGATGTGTATAAGAGACAGAGCAACGCCTGGGTGAGGCCTCTGCCGGGGATCCTGGAGGGTCTCAGGTAGCTCGCCTGGGTGAGGCCTCTGCTGGAGATCCTGGAGGACCGAATTTGAAGCCCTACTGCTGTGTCAGGCTGTGACAATACTAGGCTAAGATGGGCCATTGGTCTGACTCATTCGGCAGCTCCTTCTCTCCAGCCCCTGCTGTTCACTCCCAGCTTCAAACAGTCAGAGGTCCAGGTCCCCTGAGGCAGGGCTGTCCAACGGGCAGTAGCGTTTAATCTGGCCTTAAGAGCCAGTTTCATTATGTATCAGTATTTTCTAGATCAAATATAAAACAATGATTTCATGCAACAACTCAGAATTCTGCCTGTTTATCTCGTAGAGTTCGTGTTGCTAGGTGTGAACCGGGTTGGACGCCCTGGGCACTATACAAACACCGCCCGCCGGCTGCACGATGAGAGTTTAGGGGCAATCTGGCCCACCAGGAAATCGTTGCGAAGCCATTTGTCTCGTAGTGGCAAAGAGGCTGGACGGCCCTTGGCTAAGGGCTGTGAAGCTGCAGAGCGATCTAGGTTCAATTCCCACTCCCCATCTTCAATTAATGTCTTTGGGGCTGTATTTCAGGGAAGGGAGATCACTCCTGGCTCCTTGCAGAACACTAGAAGCTGCTCCCCTCAATGCAAGACCCAAGCTGGCGGGGCGGGTGGGGGGGAGAATACTAATGTTTTGCCTGGCTGGCAACATTGGCCAACACTGACCCTGACTGGTATCCTGCTTTCCAAAGGCATTTACTGAGGAACTCGCATGAAGGGATTCCCCCCACCACCCTGCAAGGAAATATTCAGAGTGTGCCAGCCCCACTCCTTCCCACCGGCACTCAGGTCCTGTCCAAAGGGGCCCCTCAGAGTCCAGGGCCTGGGCTCACCTCACCGGCCTCGCTCTGAACAGAACAGCATCTCGCTGCTGAAACCTCCCGCCTCATCCCTGGCTCTGCGGATCAGGAGAGCGTCACAAGGAGCCTCTGGCTCTGGAAACATTTATTCGGAGAGTCACACGGACTAGCGGCAGAGAGCCTGCCCTTCTCGGGAAGAGGAAACTGCTGGCACCCAGTACGCTCAACGCCAGTTTGTCGACAAGGGTTACAAACCAAAATACGCAGGAAACACACACCTTCAGCTACCGATGGCCCAAACACTTGCACACTCTGAAGCTCAGCACACGCTGGCTGGATCCAGGGAAAAGCTACTTTCTACTGTAGAAGAATTAGCAAAAAGGGGGAAGAGGCAAGCCGTGAGGCTGCCTCAGACGCAGGGTGGGGCGCTGGGGCCTCGGGAGAGCCGGGCAGAGTTCGAAGCTTAAGCCACCGTCCTCCGGAGTAAGTGGTTTGTGTGACCAGGTCAGGTTAAGCGGTGCTTCTTGCCTGCTCCCCATCTAGGAGGGGAGAGTCCCGCTCTGCTGCCTTGAGAGGGGGAGTTAAAGCTTGTTAGCCAGTGCGAGAGGGGAGGATACCCCAGTGACAAGGCGCGCACACACGCACAGCGGGAGTGGGAACCTGCCTTGCTATTCATGACAGACAGAGCCCCCTCCTAATTCTTGGGGGCTGAGGGTGTCTCGCTAGGTGGTTTTTGAGTCTGCCACCTTGCCGAGGTCCCGGGTCTGGGGGCTAAGATGGCGGCGGCTGTGCCTGCCCCCGGCAGGAAGTCCTCCTGCGTGGGATGGGGATGGAGTCACTGAGGTCCCTCTCACGCGGAAAAGCGAGCAGTGGGTTTAGGGGGGGAAGGTGTCCCGGGTGCCGTGTCTGCCCCTGCCGTGCGAGAGTCTCTGCGGCGGGAGCTTCTCTGGCCAAGGCGGCTCCCCCTCTTCGTGGATGCGCTGGTGCCCCACCAGGTGCTGCTTGCGGGTGAAGCTCTTGCGGCAGACGGGGCACTGGTAGGGCCGCTCGCCGGTGTGCAGGCGCCGGTGGGTGAGCAGGTGCTCCTTGCGCATGAACGTTTTGCTGCAGTCGCCGCACTGGTAGGGCCGTTCGCCCGTGTGGATCATCTGGTGGCGCAGGAAGTTGGAGTGGTGGTTGAAGCTGCGGCCGCACTCGCCGCAAATGTAGCAGCCCCCCTTCCTGCCCCCCGCGTGCGTCCGCTGGTGGATGCGCAGGTTGATCTGCAGCCGAAAGCTCTTCTTGCACTCCGCGCAGGTGTGCAGGCGCTCGCTGGCGTGGCAGAGCCGGTGCTTGCTCAGGCTTGACTGGTGGGCAAAGCTGTGCCCACACTCAGGGCAGGGGTAGAGCTTGCCCCCCAGTGGGCGAGGGCTGGGGGCGGCGCGGTCCCCTGGCGCGGGGTGAGTTTTCTGGTGCAGCGCCCGCTGCTGCTCGTACAGGAAGCTCTTCCCGCACTCGGGGCAGACGTAGGGTGCCTCGCCGGGCAGAGATTCCTCCTGCACAATGATGGTGGTGAAGTCACCAAAATCCACCGGGACTGGAGCAGGCTCCTCCGGGTCGCCCTGGTCGGCCCCTATCAACCCGTGCTCGGGGAACCGGAAGGGAGTCTCCTCCGTCTGCCCCGGCAGCATGCTGTACAGCGCCAGGCCGTCCGACACCATCACCTCCTCCGTGCACGGCTCCATGGCACTGGGCACGAGGCCCTCCTCGCCTGCAAGAAAAGGAAACAGATCTCACTCAGCCTTCCGCCCCTTTGGCAAAATGCCGGCCCTTTACGGCGTGCCGCCCCCCCCCAGCGGACGGGAACGGGTACTAGGCTTAGCCAGCAGGTCGTTTGGGGTCAGCGGAGCTCAGAGAGCAGCCGGGGGCCTGGCCAGGGCCACCCTGATGAGAGGAACTAACTCGCCCAGAGAGGGAAGGAAACCGGCTTTGAATGCCCTGGATGGGAAGAAAGGAGGCAGTATCGTTTTACGGGGAAAGCAGTGTTTCCCAGATTTTTGATACCTGGGGCACACTTTTTTTCTGGGTTCAAAATGGCAGCACACTTCACTCTTACACCCAAAAAAGGTAGGTAGGCAGGTAGGTAAGTGTGTGTGTGTGTGTGTGTATTATAATTATATAATTTATATTATTTATTATTACTTATATAGCACCAGCAATGTACCTGGTGCTCTACAATTATTGATTGTATATATTATAATGTATGATATATATTATATAATAGACATGTAATAATACTATAATATGAACATATTATAAATGTTTAAAATACAAAACAAACCCACCCAAAACCTATCATTTTTCAAGAGAGACTTCCACCGCTCTCGCGGCACAACCCTCCGGGAATCCCTGGGGTAAAGGACATGGGGAGACGTGGAACAGAGAAATCCTTGACTGGATCCTAAGAAACAGGGAGGGCAAAGAAGCTTGTTACCAGCTGACTGGATGAAATCAAGCAGTTTGCCCGAACTGGGTGACAAAGGAAGGCAGAAAGCTGGGGGAAGAGAAGGGGGAAATCTTTCTCCAGCGGGGAGGATGGAGGACAGAGAGAGGCAGGCGGGGATGCTCACGAGGACACTTGTGCTACAAAGGTTAACAGCCAAACAGCCTAAAAGAGGGCAAACGGGATTGACCGCCTGGAGCTTCTTGAGCCTGGGAGACCAACATACAAAACACACACGTAACGTAGATGTTTCTGGTAGGAACACTCTAGGGTCACATTTCCTATAAGAATGACGAGATGAATAAAACCCATCATGGAAAGTGTGTGCGTTAAGAGCGACGGAGCGAGAATACATTCAGAAATACACCGTAAGCGACGTACTGAAGGTAAACAATCAAACAAACGGAGAGACGGTGAGCCCGCAGCTCTGCCGGGGACAGGTCACCAAAACAAAAAAAGGGGGAATGGATGTGGCGGAAGGTCGTGGCGGATGAGATCTAAGTGAGGTAGAGGACACGGACGCTGGGGAGAAACGCCGGGAAGGACCATCAGGAAACTATTTAAAAAGCCATCGACAGACAAAAGGCGAGAGCTTCATCCTGGCAGAGACTGACTCTGCAACAGAAGCACGAAACCGCGCCCAGCCGTGGACTTTGCTGCAGGCCCCCTGCCCCTTCCTCTGAGCCACCAGGGACTGGACGCTGGATTATCCTGGCAGTCAGGGGTGCTTTGTGGGTTTGATTGGGGTTTTTTTAAATGAAGGGAGGCATGCCCTCAAACCGGCCCCAGCAATGGCAAGAGTCAGTCCCTGCATCTCTGGACAGCCTGCACCGCGCTCTCGGCGCTAAGAAACACGCTGCACAGAGATGGAGTTACCAACGCTGGGGAGGGGGCGGCCAGGACTCCTGGGGGAAGGTGGGCTTAAAGGGCAGGTCTGGGGACGATTATTTCTCGGAGCAGGAAGGAACAGGGCTAAGAGAGAGAGCGAGCACAGGCACCCTCGGTTTGCTTCCACTCCGTTACTCACCCAGGCCGGGGTCTGCTGGGATTTCCCTCTCTGCAGAGTCCCAATCGCCTACGACACAAGGCCCCTCTTCTTGCTTGACCCAGGATATAATGTCGTGCGTAGCCACCAGGGGTTCTGTGCGCAGCAGGAGAGAAGCGACAACCCGATTAGCTACTGGCTGTTGTTTCTAGCCACGTTGGCACGTTCCGGAGTATTACAGCAAAAAACCCCACCAGCTTGTAATGAGCTTCCGGCGTGGGGCAGGCAGGGAGAGGCGAGAGCCGGCAGGAGGTTTGCACCGAATAAGGCAATGCAATTGCTTGCTTGTTTGTGCCGTGGCTCATTGCGATTCCTGGGTTTTACAAGGATCAAGAGTGGGAGGGAGTCAAGGCTGGATTGAATGGCTCGGATATGCTTAGCAATTTCATGCAGACCAAGATCCCACATGCCTGATCTGCCCAAACCTGACCAGGATGCCAGCGGCTTCCCAGTCCGGAACGGTTTGCCACAGTGGCGGTGGTGGCGCTCTGCCGTTAACACCCACTGTCTCTCGCTTTCGCCTCCCAGTCTGTAAAAGAGGAGTAATAACCACCAACCCCGCGGGGGGGAACTAGAGAAGATTGTCAAGCATTCTGAACAATGCAAGCGCTGCAGAAACGGTAAACAATTGACATTTTGGACAAACAACATCATTTCATGTTTAATTTTTTTTTCTAATTTGTGACTTTTCCTTTCTGATTCTGAATTCCTGGGAGGAAATCTACTGAATATTTTTCATCAACTTTTTGGTTCACTTTTTGATTTCCAAAATGTACCAGAATCCAACCATCCCAATTGCTGAGCGCGCCTGACTCCGTTAGGGCCTGACCTGAGCCCCTCGCCTGGTTGGCCTTGGCCCTTTCCTCAGACCTCCAGGATGGACCTTCATAAGGGGGTGGGGCTACATCAGAAAAGGGGCAGGGCTAAATACTTTCCCCGCCTCTTTTCCCACAAAGCCATGAAGTCAGGGTGCTCCATGGGAGGGCAGGTCATCCCAGAGTTAGGGTACCCAGCCTGACCCAAGAACCCAAAGGGTTTGGGCAGCGAGTGCCCCTGACTGCCCCCAGGTCCCATCAGGCTCTGATCAGGTTGTAGGCCTCTAGTGGGCAATCCTGAAGGGTAGGCTATATACATGCTCCATCCCAGGATTCCACACGTCCTTGGCTTCACCCTGCTTCTCTCCTGTCATCTCACCTGGAAAGCCTCAGACAACTCTGAGGGCTCGACACTCAGCAAGCCACCCCCCCTCCCTTTGCTGGAGGCAGCTCCCTCCCTGCATAAGAAAGGTCTGTGTCCAGCTTCCTAGTCTGCCTCTGGACGATACGGCACACAACACACCTGCGGTGATGCACACCGGGACCGCCTCTCTCTCCTCGGAGCCCGACAGCTCCACCACACACGGCTCCTCCCCAGCGTTAATCCGGGACAGCAGGTCGGGTTTGGAGAGCGCGCAATCTTTTCACAGGAGAGAAGCAGAGAGGTGGGTTTGTACAGAGAAATGCCAGGGGCTTTAAAGCACAAATCACTTAGGAGAGTCTGTGTGCGCGCGCGTGCCCTTCATCTCAGTGAGGGGTGAGCAGAGAGAGAGAGAGACACAAATCTGCACCACTGACAGTGAGCAAGGCCTCATTTGGGCGTCACTGCTGAGTTTCCTCCCCAGCAAAAGATTCCCGCTAGGGCTAAAGCAAACAGCAATTTTGCTGCTTGCAAGAATTCTCCTAATTCCAGGAACCAGGATCTATTTCCTGATGCCCGACCAAATTCTCGGGCAACAACATAAATAATAAAAATAATACAATTCATTGCACACGTGTAAAATGGCCATTACCCTTAACCAAAATGGTGGCATCACTATTGCCGCCATTTTTGGTTAAGGGCAGGAGACATTTTGCAAACGCACAATGAATTTTTATTTTTTATATTTTTGCCTGGGAATTCAGTTGGGAATCAGTGCTCAGTTTGTCTTGAGACAAACCAAGAACCGGGATTTTGATAAGATTTCTCGTCTTTGAGAAATCTCATTTCAGAACTAATTCCAGCCTCAGGAGTCTCCAAAAGCAAAGCCTACATTAGGCAGGTTAGAGCTGCACTAAGGTCAGGCTCAAGGAATCTAGGAGAGCTCAGAACAGGCAGAGGATCCCATTTTTAACATGTAGATTCTACGCAATCTACTTTGAACAGCATCTTCCTGAAACTCCTATGGGTGGAAGTTAGGCTGTGGGCAAAGCTTAGAAGAGCATCATCATGATGATAAAGTATTTATATAGTCCCAGCAATGTACCTGAGGCTTTACGATCGTTCATTATAAAGAGTCCCTGCCCTAGTGAGCTTATTATGTCAGAGAGACAAGGGATGGGAGGCAAAGGGTAGAGAACAGAGGGAGAGACAGGGAAACATTTGTGAAGTTGAGAAGTCACAGGTGCCACATGCTTAGCCGAATTCCAGGGGAGAAGCGGATGTTGGATAAATCAGGAAGAAGACTATGGGGATGAGGAGCTGGGGCGGGGGGAGTCTGATGGAAAAGGTAGGTTTTCAGGAGGGATTGGAAGGTTGAGAGGGAGGGNCCGTTCACGCCCGGGGGGAGTCTCAGGATCCAGAAGTTCCTGTTCTTCAGCAGGTTCTCCATGTTCTCCAGCCTCCGCTGCAGCAGCCCGTACTCTGTCTCTTATACACATCTAGATGTGTATAAGAGACAGGGAGTAGAGTGAATGTGTTCAAGGAGAGAGTTCCAGGTATGGGGGGGGGGGGGGTAGGAAGGGAGAAGGGGCAGTGACATTTTGAGGAAGCGGGAGAGTTCTGGAAGAGCAGCGCTCCCGGATGAGAGTATCACTCCCACCCTCTCCTCTTCCCTCCCATCGTCAGACAAAGAAGAGCGGAGGCCTCCATTCCAGCAGCCAGCCTAGAAAGAAACTGCCCAGCGCCACAACTGAGCGCGTGGCCGTTGCAAGCAGAATGATCTGCCAGGAAAGTTCTTCTCTCAAGCACAGGGACAGAATGGCATGCGAGGAGGGAGTATCCCAGAACTCCCTTCCCCTGGAGATTTGCTTGAGATGGAGTCTGAGCATCTTCCTGAGGCTGTATAAAACGCTTCTGTTTGGTAAGGCACTTGGCAGGTGGGGATAGGCACGGCATGAAATTTCAGATCAAACTCCAGGAGCCAAGGGGGGGGGGGGAAATATATCAGTCTCCAGACTTTATCCTGATATCAAACCATTCTTGTCCCACCACACCCCTGAACCAGTGGCCAGCCTGAGTTTTCTGGGCTTCAATGGCTCCCAGGTGCCTGCAAATTTCGTGCCCTGGGGTAGGGATTGGTTGGGAGGTTGTGGGTTGGGGGGAGGGGTTAGGGAAAGTTTTCAGAGGGGCAGGATTCCTGGGGGGGGGGGGGGAACTGGTTTTTACATATATATATGTTCAGGGGTTTTAATCAATTGTAAGCCGCCCTGAGCCATTACGGGAAGGACGGCATATAAATTTAAATAAATAAATACCCAATGGACTGTTTTTTCTCTTCGAATTCAAGCATCATAAGATAAGAGAACAAAGGCTCCGTTCCTCGCAGCCCTGACCCAATGCAAGCCCCACTCAGCGCTTTGAGGACTGGAGCGAAAGACGTGTGCAATGAGTTTCCCAGTCGTTAGGGGTTCCTTTTGCTGGAAACAGGAAAGCAATCATTTAAAAAAGCTTTAAGTTAGATCTGAAAGAGTCAAGCTAACAAAGACGCCCGGGGGAGGGGGGGACCCACAATGTTAAGGCTGAGCATGTATCCTTAATTTACCAGGTTTTTTTTTAAAAAGACACATTACCAGGTTGTTCTCATTACCACACAAACCAAATGTTAAACTCAGGACAACGGTTTTGAAATGCCATTTGTCCTACCTCGGCTTTGCAGCTATTAAGACATTTTAGGTTTTGTAGCCCCAGTTTAAACTAAAATGAGTTTAGCTGCCTCTCCTTGACACGACCCCCCAACATCAATGAGATGCTGCTATCAACTTAAAAGCTAATTGCTTCACACGCAGTTTCATTAACATGGAACGTTTGGAGAGTCTGTTATTAAAACGACATGGAAGAAAGGAGAATGACAGGGGAGAAAAATTTCTTAAGCGAGGGTCCATTTTGAAATTAATTTTAGGTTTAACGTCGTCAATGGATTCACTTTTAAATCTTGGGAATATTAATTCCATCCCCAACGATTTAAGCATTCTAGATTTTGGGGAGGCTACATTGCATTTCCTACGGGGACATGAGGATTGCCAAACGGGACCGGATCCACGGCCCATGGGGTCCTGCATCCCCTCTCCGACAGCAGCCAGGATCCTAGTACTTCAAACACCGAGAGCTGGAAGAGTCGATCACAGGCCAATCTCCAGCAGCGAGGGGTTTGGTGTTTGACCATGACCTGGACCTGTACTTCTCTTGAGGAGCTGGCCACTGTCGGAGACAGGATGCTGGGCTGCCTGGACCGCTGGTTTGACCCAGCATGGCAGTTCTAGTGTTCTTAAACTGTAGCCAATCAGGCTAATTCTACAATCATCCAGCTTCTACCAATGGAATGAAAACAGATCATTACCCAGTGACACCAGTGATTCATAATTTCCCTTCATCACGTTCTTGTAAAGCTCCTTCTGCCATTCATCTAGATTCTCCCAATCCTCCGGTGAGAAATAGACAGAAACGTCATCGAACGTCACTGGCACCTAGAATTACAAGCATGAGCAAGAAAGAAAGGAAACTTCATTCTAACAGGACAAGAACAACAACAACAAAACCACACCACACCTGGCCCCCTGATCATATACCCAGAGAGGAGGGGGGAAATCTTCCCTGCAGCAGGCATTACATTACAAAGACCCTTTGCTCCAGCCCCGGCAGCAGGAGAAAGAGAGAGCAACTAGTCCAGGACTAGTTAAAAGAAATTAGAATATGCTAGTGACAATGGTTGAAAAAGACTTAACAATTTGATAAAGAATCTTTAGTGATTTGGTCTGTTTCATTTTAATCAAAGGAAGTAAAATAAAACATCAAAGCTGGTCTTCAGCTCCTAGATGCCGCGCGGCCAACTGCACAAGGGCTGGCTGTCTGCAGTTCTGCAGGCTGCCAACAGAGTCACGCCTCGCACCTGCAACGCAGCGTTACTCTCCATTTGGAGGCGTTTGCAGCTTTGCTTGCGCAATACTGAAAAGCGAAACGATGCGCGTCGCTTCCTTGAGACAATCCGGAACCAGCTTTTACACCGAGCGTCCGAAAGCCTCTATTGAAACACCGTATCTTAGCACTATGCCCGCGGCAGAATATTTTTTAGTGTGGGCAGGCCTGAATTAATCTCACGCAACCCCAATGTGAACGTGGAACTAAAGTGGAACACGGAGTCAAGAAAGCAGCTTTTATATAGAAAATGCCTTCAACGGGGACTAAGTCATTTTTCTGGATTACTAATACTGTCTATTTCTCTAGTGCCACTAGGTGTACGCAGCACTTTACAGTAATAGATTTTCAGAGACAAGTCCCTGTCCCAGTAGGCTTACAATCTAAGATGGACACGGGTGAGGGGAACACAGGGAGAGACAGACACGCGCACAATCCCATTTTTACAGATGGGGGAACTGAGGCTGAGAGGTTGTGACTTGTCAAAGGCCCCCCCCAGTGAGTTCCTGGCTAGCACAGCCAGCAACTCTGTTGCTAAATCCTGTCGCTTCTCCCTCCATAACATTGCTAAGATTCGCCCTTTTCTCTCTGTCTCGTCTGCCAAAACTCTTGTTCATGCTCTGGTCATCTCTCGCCTCGATTACTGTAACCTCCTTCTCACTGGCCTTCCCCGGTCTCACCTTTCTCCCCTCATCTCTGTCCAAAACTCTGCTGCCAGGGTCATCTACCTCGCCAGTCGCTTCGACCATGTGCAGCCCCTCCTCTCTTCGCTTCACTGGCTTCCCCTTCCTGAACGAATCCTGCACAAGCTCCTAGTCTTCACCTATAAAGCTCTTCACAACCTTGCTCCCCCCTACCTCTCTGCACTTATCGCCCTCCATACTCCAGCCCGTGCACTTCGCTCCTCCTCTGTCCCTTCTCTCACCCTTCCACGCCTTCCCTGCTCCCCTAAGCGCCTTCGTCCCTTCTCACTTGCTGCCCCCCATGCCTGGAACTCCCTCCCTGTCCACATCCGCCTTGCCCCCTCCCTTCATACCTTCAAATCTCTCCTTAAAACTCACCTCTTTCGCTCTGCTCTGTCTGACTCTTTATCCTGCTGAGCCACTATTCCTAGACCTACGGTCTGTTTACCCCTATCCTTGCCACATGGACCTGCCTGCTGTCATTCTCATCGTAACCAAGCCAAGTACGTGCACCTGAGACCTCGCATCTTCATGAATGTTAGACCCCTTGTCTCCCCCTCTGTTCCCCTTCCTAAGTCTCTCCCCCAGCTCCCGTCTCTCAGATTGTAAGCCCTAGGGGCAGGGACCGTGTCTATATTACTTTGTAAAGTGCCAAGTACACTGCTGGCGCTATATAAATGTTTGTTAATAATAATAATAATAGCACAGGATTCAAACCCTGGCTTCCCAGCTCCAAGCCCAGCACCGTATCCACTACAGCACACTGGCTCTCACACAGGGTGGTGGAAAACATTTTATTTTGTAAAGCACGTCTCTGGAAGGTACCATGCCAACCCTAGCTTGGAAGCCTTGTCCCTGCCTGTCCCCGGAGAGGCTGCCACTGTAGGCAGCAAGGCTGGTCCTCCTAAAGAACGAGGCCTTAGGAGCTCTCCTGTCTTGACTCGCTTTATGGCTGGCCCTGAACACCCACCAACAAGCCCTTACACACTCTTCTCTCAACGTCCAAGAGCCTTTCTTTAGAAAGCGACTTCAACCAGCAGCTCAGTCCCAGAGACGCAGCTAGATTGCAACCAGAAGATGGAACGGGCTGCATCACCGACTCTTTTCCTAGCTGTACGAGGGCGGGAGCGTGGGTGTGTGTACCACCTAGTATAGTTATGCCCTTGCTTGGTACCTCTGCCATTTTAGATTTAAGTTCTCCTCACTGCGTTCTCCTCTTAGGACCCGAAAAGCCAAATCCGCAGGTAGACAAAGTCCCTGCCCTGAGCAGTTTGCAAGAAGAGTGAGAGAGAGAGGGAAATAAAGACCCAGGGAGGGAAAGTGATTTGACCAAGGCCCCCACAGCAGGTCAGAGGCAGTGGTGGAATCAAACACAGGTCTTGGTGTAGCCCAGTACCCTGTCTGCTACCCCAGACTGCCTCCCTAATGACCATTCTGGTACCCTTGGCGCCTGCCAAGTTATCGCTACCTTGGGGACTTCTCCGTTCACGCCCGGGGGGAGTCTCAGGATCCAGAAGTTCCTGTTCTTCAGCAGGTTCTCCATGTTCTCCAGCCTCCGCTGCAGCAGCCCGTACTC
>QEPC01013379.1:101546-115598 GCA_003113815.1 Sphenodon punctatus
TTATATCTCCTGGAGGAAACTCTTAGTGAGTTCTCCAGGCTTCTAGAATTCCCTTTGTTCTCTTATCAGATTTCTCTGCCTTGCTGCACGTAGTCGATGGCTACCTGCATTAGCATTGTTGATGTCCCTGGCCATCCGTCTGGGGCCAGGGTCCCTCCAATACACATCCTTGTCTCCTTGTATTTGCTGTAGGCTGGTGATGTGTAAAAGCTCTATCTCAAGTTGTACAATTCTCAGAGTCCTAATTTTAGTTTTACAGTTCTCAATGTCAACATTACAAACATGTGGAACCTTTGACATCACATAGTGTACATGTATAGCAACATTACATACATGTGAAACCTTTGGTGCCACACATTTACCAAACATGTAGTCCCATGTTACACGTGTGTGACCCCATGTTTCTCCATGACAGGGCATCTCCCCATTCCCCCAATTATGGGGTTAAGGAATAAACTTGCCGTGACGACGAGTGAGAAGCACTGGAGTGAATACAGACCCAATGGGAGTCGGGGAGCTATTGGCAATTCATTACCCCCCCTCCCATTGCCACTTCTGGCAGTTTGACCCCATGACTCCCATAGGCCAAATTGGGAGACTTGGGGTCAAACCCGTAGAAGTGATGACCCTCTTAAGACCCAGGAACGAACTAGGAATAGCAACATGCAGGGAGCCCCATCCCCATCTCTATTTAACTGGACAGTGACAATTAATGATGGTGGGCCAACCTGATTGTAACCAAGCCAAGCACACGCACCGGAGACTTCGCATCCACTTGAATGTTTGTTTGTCTTCTCCCCTGTCTCTCCAACTGTCCCCTCTCCCGGTCTCCCCCCCTTTGTCTTTTAGATTGTAAGCCTCAGGTAAGGACCGTATCTATTTCTATGTTCTGTACAGTGCCAGGCACATGACTGGTGCTATATAAATGTTTATAATAATAAATAATAATAATAATGCTTTGCATGTATCAGGTCCCATGTTCAATACCTGGCATCCCCAATTAAGGATCTCTGGTAGCAGGCCTGGGTGAGGCTTCTGCCAGGAATCCTGGACGGTCTCAGGTAGCACCAGAGAGCCGGATTTGAAATCCTGCTGCCATGGCAGGTTGTGACAATACTTGGCTAAGATGGACCATTGGTCTGATTCAGGCAGCTCCTTATGTGGCTAACACTTTCCTTATTCTGATGGGGGGGAGTGGGGGTCAGCGTGCATCTGTCAACCATTCCTATATTAGTAAGGGAACCACACACCAATTTTCCTGAATCCTGCATGTAGGGTGGGGTGGGGTGATTTTATGCACAAGAGACCCATTTCCTCCCACCCAAAGTACATTCTTGGTTAAAGCTATATGGGAGGGATGGACAAAGCTTTCTAATCACAAGAGCCATGTCCATTCACCACAATGGGGCCAGCGAGCTGCACATGGCTCTAAACCCCCAGTTTGCCAACTTAGGCTATAGGGGATCTTGAGTTCCTGTCAAAAGAGGCTGTGGGAAATCGATTCAATGGCCTGTGGAGAAGCTCTTTCTGTGCAATCTATGCAATTTATTCTGCTTACAGAATCTGGGATTTTTCCAGTTGCCAAATAGGAACATAAGAACATAAGTAGTGCCATACGGGGTCAGTGAAATGGCTCAAAGTCCAGCATCCTGTCTCTGACAGTGGCCAATCTCTTTCTCTTGGGAGAAGTACCCAACAGGTCCCCGTGGGCAATCCATTCCAGTGTTGCAGCCCCCAACAGTAAGAGGTTACCGTCCCAAAACCTACTTGGCTAATAGCCATTCATGGACCTATCCTCCAGGAACTTACCCAATCCCTTTTTAAAACTAGCTACACTACTAGCCGTGGCCCGTGACCACTTCTTCTGGCAGCGAGTTCCACAAGTTAATTGTGCACTGAGTGAAAAAATACTTTCTCTTATTTATTAAGGGACCTTATAGGAATATGTTGCTGTGCAATACACACCACGCCCTGCTACTAACTCTCCCTGACTTCACGTAGAAGGGCGGGGGCTCTGTACACCTGGCAGTCAGCGAAACCCAAGCGGGGCGTGGGAGCAGCACCCCTCTCGGTCTAATCCGCAAGGCTGCTACAGCCCAATTAGCCAAAGTGGTTCAAAGGATCTCTTTTATGAGACCAACCGTTGTTGTTGGAAATAAGCAAGCTTTTAAGCCACACCGAGCCCTTTCCTCAGGCATGGAGGAGGCTGGGTCTTTCATTCATGCAGTAGGAACTCTCCAATATTTGAATCCTAGTCAAAAGCATCCTTGAGGATCTTCTAGTTCCACCTCCCCGCTTGGATGCAGTTACATGGGACGGAGAATGGCTCTCGAGGGTCTCTGTTTGATCTCTCTCACAGACATCCCTATAAATGCCAAGAATATCCAAACCTATCGTCATGAATGGGAGCAGGGGGAAGAGATTGAAAATTGCCTGCTTTGCAGCAAAGCCAGTTTCTACATACGAAGGGTGAAAACCTTTCCAAGATGGCTATTTCTGCACTGGCCTAGCGAGAGGGGTTTTGTGTTTTCTGCTAAAGCATCGGCAGCCTGGGCAGGATAGAGCTGCTGCTCCCCTCTGACAGTTTTGATGTCAGCCACAGATAAGGGCATCTCTAAGACCAAGGTTCCCCAGCTGTGGATCAGGACTCTAAATAGGGCCATGCAACGTATCGATGGGGGTCATGAGGCGGATAGAAATTTGTTACACCTTGTAGGGCTGTGTTGCTCTCCAAGCTCACAGGGATTAAGAATCAGAAATGGGGTCACCCAGCAAAATGTTTGGAAACCCCTGTTGGAAGCTGTCTCCATCCATGCCAAATCCAGCAGAGTTGGGTTTCTGGAGATGGATTTGCACAACCCTGCAGTGACTTGGGAGAAGCAGCAGAAGGTATTCTTGTCGTGACATCCACAGCCAGCATAAGACTGGGAAGAGTGACACACCCTTGGGAGGGCAAGATTAGCATTTTAAATTCTCTGGATAAATTGGAGCGCTGGCCCGAAAACCATCAGGTGAAACTGAATAAAGACAAATACAAAGCTTTTAGAAAAGAAAAATATCAAGGCACAAGTACAAAGTGGAGGGGAACTTCTGGTAAGAGCACCGTTGAGGAACACAGGTCAGCCTTAGTCACCAGGGGAATGTGCTCGGAAACAAAGCACAGGGCACTTTGGGCTGCATTAAGAGAAGAATTGCAATGCTGTATCCTTAGAGAGCCCAGTATCCTGTCTCTGACAGGGGCAGCTTTAGTTGCTTTAGAGATGTGCCTAACAGGTCATGAAGGAGTGATGTTTTCTCCTCTTCACTCCCAGATAGAGGTCTCCTCCCAACACACTTGACTCAATAGCCGTGTCTCATAACAACTTACCAAATCCATTTTTGAACCCAGTTAGGCTAGTGGCCTTTGCAACATCCCCAGGCAAGGGGAAAAGTACTCCCTTTTTGTTTCATCGGCTGTCCCCAAAGCTGTTCTTTTGTGAAAGGGTAAATAACTATTCCCCCGTTATTTCTTCCACACCACTCATGATTTTACACTTCTATCCTACCCCCTTCAGTCATCTCCCAACTGAAGAACCCTAACCCATCAAGCCGTACAGAAGCCATTTCGGAGCGTTGATCATTTTTGTTGCCCTTCTAACTTTTCTAGCTCTGTCTTCTTTGAGATGGGGTGGCCGGAATTGCACATAATATTAAAGGTATGATTGCACCAAGATTTAGAGAGTGGCATGATGATATTTTTTAGGTTTTATTCTCAATGCCTTTCCCAATAATTCCTAACGTTTCGTTTGCCTTCTTAACCGCTGCTGCGCATTCAGCGGATGTTTTCAATAAACTGCTCACGACGACGTCAAGCGCCTTTCCCTGACATTAGAATTCTTTTCTCCTGCCACCACAGCCAAGTCCCCACTTTGGGTGTTTTTAGATGCTACCCCACATGGTCATCCAGGAGCCGATGGCCCAGCTGAAGGGGGAGCAAGGGGAGGCATGAGCCACGGAGCCCCCACACATGGCCTTGCACAAAGCACGGTTGGAAAATCCAAAGAGCTCCATGGCCATGGAGCCACTGCCCATCTGAAGGAGAGCAGCCAGGCGGGTTCCCCGCTCAGAGGCACCGTGCGCGGGGGGACACAGCCCTGTGCAAGTCACAAGAACTGGCCAGGAGAGGTGAGGAGCCCGGTTCCACAGCACTCATGCCGGAGGCTTAGTTATTCGGAGGGTTAGTTAACAAGACAGATCATCAGCCCGAGGTGAGTCAGTGGGGCGGGTGGGTGCACACACACACACACACACACACACACTTCTCAGGTCTCCCTGCCGTGCCTGGAGCACAGGTTACAGTGTTCGGATGCCACCGCTCCTTTCTCTTGAAGGAGAAAAGCAAAAAGGATCTGTGCTTGCTGAGGTGGCATGTGCTTAAATCCCAGGCCTGAATTCTGCGCCCCCACAACCGCACCGGAACCAGGAGCAGGCGATGCGCTCGGATGCGGAAAAGCACGAACAAAACCTGAAGCTTGTAGCGACTGGGAGCAAAGGAGCCGTGCAAGGGAAACACAACCGGGAGGTAGGGCCTAGCCACCGGGGCAGAGGCTCTGTCGCCCCCATCCCACACGGCAATGCGCGGCTGCAACCCACCAGCCTGCTTGGGGCACCACAACGGCAGAAGCCAATTGGTGACCTCATGGGAAAACGGCAGTCTTGACAGTGGGGGCGGGGAGCCTTCAGCCCGCTGCAGTTGGGGCAGAACGTGGCGGCCTGCCCTCGGTCGGGGAGGCGGCGGCCTCCAACGCCTGCACTGGCTACCAATAGCTTTCCGGGCACAATTCAAGGGGCTGGTTTTAACCTATATAAAGCCCTAAATGGCTTGGGCTCCAGGTATCTGAAAAAACGCCACTTCCCCTACATCCTGTCACAGCTCTGAGGTCAGCTGGGGGCTCCCTCCTGCCAGTGTCCTCTGCCCACGAAGTTGCTACCTTGGGGGCAGGCAGGGAGGGGGGGGGTGTTCTCAGTTGCTGCCCCACAATTACGGAACTCCCTCCCTTTGGAGGTCGGCCTAACTCGAGCCTGTTCATCTTCCGGAGACTTAAGCCCTTTTTGCTTGGCCAGGCATTTGGCCGGCAGGGACAGGGTTGGGTGGGATTGGGTAGAGGGGCAGAGGAGGACTGGCGGGTGGTAGGTAGGGGTTAGAGATGGGTGGGAGGATAGGCTTTTAAAGGATTTTAATGCATTATTGTCATTTTATATTTTGTTTTTTAATTTCAATGTGATGAGCTACCCTGAGTTGTCAGAAGGGCAGGGTAAAAATGGAAAAATAAAAATGAACTTTTAAAAAAAATTTGGCCCCTCTCTTGGTCCCGGCTCTGGCTCCAATTACTACTCTCAAGCCCTGAAAGAGCGAGCTCCGAGCAAGGAAGCAGAGATGAGGGCATGCGCACAATACAAGGGCCATCACGACACAGACCTGCGATCCGAACCCTCTTTTTCTCTCCCCCGGAGCGGTGACACCCTCTTCACCCCCCCCAACTACTCTGCGCGTCTGTGAAGTTGGTGTTCACTTTCAAAGTGGCTCCCAGGAGGGAAGAAATTCCCCACAGCTGCCTTACCGCCCCGGGGCCTTAATGGGCAGCATGGGCACGAACGGGACAGATTACACCCCTCGTCCCAGAGCTGCTGAGTCCAGCAGGGATTAGAACCACGCATGTTGGAGGTTCTCGCTAAACCCAGAAATATATATAGCTTTGGAAAGAAAGGTGAACAATGAACCCCAACCCCCCAGGACTGAGGTCTGCTGGACAGGGCCCACGATTCACCCGCTCTCTAGCCGCAGGGTAAGAATTTTCTTTTCAGCCAAACATTTGGCAGGTGGGGGTGGGTTTCCAGGGGATTTTTATATATCGTTTGTATACCGTTCTTATTTTGTAAGCCTCCCTGAGCCTTAGGAGGATAGGGTATCAGTTTGAACAAATCAAATAAATTTTCAGCTTGGCCACAGCATCCCTGGGACGTTTTGGGCAAGACGTTCCTTCCTGCTGGGCCTCAGCAATTTGTCTGTATAATGGGAATAATAATTATTATTAATAATATTTTCAACATATATCATACCACAACTTTCTCACCAAAGACTCGGAGCGGCTGACAAAATAAAGGAAATATCATACAATAAAATTACAAAAGCCCAATTAAAAAAAAAATTAAGACTGATAATCTTTGTCCCCCTCACAGAGTGGTCAGAGGATAGCGCCCCCCCCACCCCATCCCACCCCCATCCCCTCCTACACAGAGGGAACGGGGTAACACAGCCTTGTCCTCTCTCCTAAGGCGGGATACAGTCGTGATCGAGGGTCACGGTGGGGAGGCGCTGAGCTGGCAGATGGATCGCTGGAGGAGTGCCTCGGAATAGAAACACTGTATTGACACGTTTTGCAAAAGGTTCTTACAAAAAAACACAACCACAAAAACCAAACACCAGACGTTACACAGAGGAAGAGACACAGCTACGGCCACCTCATTCGACACTGACTGCAACAACACTTAAGTTCATAGATAATTCAACCAATATTTACAAAGGATGTTGGTTTGCTTTTGTTTTTAAAAAGGGAAACACGGGCCGGTTGTGACCTGGCGCTTATGGGGCGCTTTTGACATCAACCGTGAAATACATTGCCTTGTGTTTCGCTGTAACTTAGTACGAGACTACTACCCTAGCAGCTGTATAGCGTTAACCAAACAAGCCAACCCTTTCATGGGGCTGAGCGGAAGCGGCTCTCACTTGTACAAGCTACTCCAGCAAGTGACCAAACGTGGCAAAATCACCTTCACGAAGAAGAGTTCATACAAAAGGATGGCAGCGGCGGCCTCTCCAAGAAGGTCAAGGGGCCGGCCCAGTGTCGAATCCTGCCCCTTCCGGGCTGGAAGCCAGAAGAGGCTCTTTGAAGCTTTATCTGCTGCACGGCCCTCCCTCCTTCCCAGTCCCAAAGCTTAGGTCCGGGAGTCCAGCTCACGATGAGCCGGCTGGAGTGACAGGCCCATTGTCTTGGAATGGGGCTCCCCGCTTTGCCTCCGACATCACAACAAAAGAAAAACCCAGAGAACGCTTGGGTGCTGGGTATTTCGGGGGGGTGGGGTGGGGGGGGAGGGGGGTCACCTGTTCAGCACCTCCCCTTAGTGTTGTCCTGGAGAACAGCTCTCGATTACTCTCCAGGGATCAAACTGACGTGGGTGCAGGGGAGATAGGGGGAGGAGGCCTACAAGACCCACAAGGCCTAGGTACCAGTTCAGCCCCACGCTAAGCACCTCCTGCTAGCCCATCTGCATAGGCTGAATTCCACCCTCATAGTCTGCAGGAAGAATTCCACCCAAACTTCAATGCAACGCCCAACGCGGCACGGTCCCGGGGATCCAGTGCCCGTTCCGTTCCTTTTTCCATCCTGCTGAATGTGGCTTGCGTTGCCATGAGCGTGAGACCCTCCCCCTCCCCCCGCCAGCGCTACTGTTTCTCTTTCTTGATGACGAGGCCAGTCTGGGTCCCCACCCCGGTGGGCGGCGGGTTGCGACTGTGGATTTTCTGGTGGCAGTTCAGAGACTCCTTGTAGCGGAAGTTCTTCCCACAGGTGGCGCACTGGTAGGGGGTCTCTCCGGTGTGGACGCGCCAGTGCTTGAGGAGATGATCCCGCCGGATGAAGCTCTTGCCGCACTCGGTGCACTGGTAGGGCCGCTCTCCCGTGTGGATGCGTTGGTGCCTGACCGCTTTGGAGAGATCGCGGAAATCCTTGCCGCAGTACGTGCACGTCAGCGGCCCTTCCCCCTTCCCCGTGTGCAGCTTCTGGTGCAGGAGCAGGCTCACCTCCAGCTTGAAGCTCTCCTTGCACTGGCTGCAGTTGTAGGGTCTCTCCACCATGTGGTTGACCGGCGGTTTCACCGCGTTGGGTTTCTGATCAAAGCTCTTCTCTGGGCCAGGCCGTTTGGGGGGTTTGGGACGGGACAGGGGCTGGGCGAGCTGGGGAGGGCTCGGATTGGGTTTCTGTCTGAAGCTGCTGCCTCGGGGCTGCACCGGAGGGTAGGTTCCTCCTTCGGAGTGGCTCTTCTGGTGCGTGGTGAAAAGCTGCTTCTCTAGGAAGCTCTCGCCGCATTCGCAACAGATGTACGGGCCCGTGTCAGCTTCCACGGCGACGGCAGAGGCGGCGGCGGCAGCGTTGTTCCTCGCCTCCCTCCTGCAGGGAACAGACCGCCGCAAGCTGCTCCCGGGAGCCTTTGCCTGCTTCGGCGTCGAGCTCTGCTGGCTCTCCTTCTTAAACAGCTCCTCGCCGGGACTCTGGGAAAATCCATCCCAGGGGCCTGCAAAGATCCCAGGTAGATCTAGGCCTTCGGGGCCGTCCCCGGGGCTCTGCTGTTCATCTGGCAAAAGGAAAAAAAACAAACAAACACAGACGTTAGTTTCCTCTCCTCCAGCCCCGAGGCAGAGTCTGCGGGCGAGCGTTTGGGCCACGCAGGATGGTAGAAGTCAGCACTGTCCTATTACGGTTGCACGCGCTCGCCAACAGAAATTTGTCCAATAAAAAACCACATCGGAACTCTTTTTCTCGGTCTCTAAACAGCGGGGAATCCAAAGCCTACAGGCCCTATAGTCTAGTATAGGGCAACCCACACTGCAACTCCTGAAAAGGGCAGGATAGCACCACCCACTTAGGCTCCCTAAGCTTTCTCCTTTCTCATCCTCCTCTTTGTCCCAGTAGCTCTCTACGCAACGCCCTCGCTGCCTTTCGTTCTCCATAGCCAAAGGCCGTCCCCATCGCCCCGCCCTTTAGGCTTACTCCATTCTCAGCCTACTCTCTTGCCCTTTTCGCCACAGGATTTTTACTCCCAGCATCGACAGCTTATCTCTGTAAGAGATTTCCCCCCTCGTTGCCTGGTGGCAGGGATATTCCCAGGCCTAGCTCTCTGCCGCGCTGACCCGGCCTGCAAGGAACGCTCACCCATCCTGGAATCGCCAGGAATCTCCGTGTCTTCCAAGTCCCCCTGACGCTTGATCGGCGATGCTACGTCTGCTTCAATCCAGGAGCTGTCGTTGTTGGTGCAAAGGGAAGAGTCTGTTCAGAGGGGAGAGAATTGCGTCAGGTTTGTCAACGCTCACTGCATACAACGCGCAAACTCCTGGGCTTCGCTTTCAAAACCTTCATGGCCTTGCTCTGCCCTCACCAGCCCCACAGTATCCTACTACCTGAACCATCTTTGTCCATTTCCCCATTCTGCCCCCTATGCCTGGAACTCCCACCCTAAATACGGACGCCTCGCTCTCTCTCTCTTGACCTTCAAATCCCTCCTAAAACCTCAACTCTTCCTGCACCAGGCTTTCCCTAGCTCACCGATTGCTTCTTTATGCTTCCCTTATATTGAGTGTTACCAGGCGAGACGAGGCCCCACATTGGTCCCCCTGCAAGAAGAGCAGCCACCAGATATTTCACTAGGGCCGGAACGAGAATGGGAAACCATTCTCTCATACGCAGTGCTGTACAGTCCCAGATTTTGGAGACAGGTCCCTGCCCAGTGGGCTTACAATCTAAGCTCAACAAGGATGAGGGGAACACGGGGAGAGACAGACAGACAGACAGACACACACTCCTATTTTACAGATGGGAACTGAGGCTGAGAGGTTGTGACTCGCCTAAGGCCCCCCCCCAGTGAGTTCATGGCTAAGGCAGGATTCGAACACTGGCTTCCCAGGTCCAAGTCTGGTACCTTATCCACTGCACCACTTGGGGACAACTCCAGCAAGATCTCACACATTCGTGCAAAGGTTCTCGAGAATCTCGCTAGATTCTTGAGAAACCTCAAAAACGCTCTGCGCATGCACGAAACGGCCCGCCGCAGCCATTCCGCGCGTACGCACGTAGCCGCCCTGTGGCCGTTTTGTGAGATTTCAGAACCCTAAACCCATCTGCGCATGCACAAAACGGTCCGCCGCAGGCATTCTATGCGTACGCACATAGCTGCCCAGTGGCCGTTTTGTGAGATTTCAGAACCCTAAACCCGTCTGCGCATGCATGAAACGGCAACCGGGGGCCACACGTGTACAGACTGGCCGCAATGGCCGTTTGTGCATGCGCAGAGCCAGTATTCGTCCGCACGAAGATCTTGCAAGAACGGGTCAAGGATCGGCCGATTCTCAACCTGTTCTCGCAAATCTCAGCAAGAACCTGGTTCTTGCCGAGATTGGCAGTCGACTGGGGGGTCCTTTCTCGAGGTCCCCTGGGTATCCGGGGGGGGCGACGATGGAGTGGGTGTTCTCGGTGGCCAAACCAAGGCTGTGCCCTGTTGGCCCCGGGCTTCCCCTCTTTTCGACGAAAATGTAAGATCTGGCCGATCTGCCAGGCGTTTGGCAGGGGAGATGGATGCGGTCAGGGTGGGTTTTGACAACCTTTCTGTTTTATAGAGTTTTATTGTTATCTTTTATTTTTGTATATTGTAAGCCACTCCGAGCTGCTGTGGCAGGAGGGGCAGGGTATTAAATTTATTAAATAAATAAAATAAATAAATGCGAGGGCAAGTTTCAGCCCTAATATTTGCCCCAGTTTGGGCCGGGGCAGCTCCGCACGGCATCATCCCCAGAAAGGCAGAGCACGCCATGCGCAGCAACCCAGCCCAAGCCGGGACATCGCGCTGCCCCAGGGCCACCTCACATCTGACTGGGGGGGGGGGGGGCCACGAGGCGGGCCACGTTTTCCACCACTGAGTCACGGTTGCAGCCTAGAGCCATCAGAACTCTAGGATAGGCGGTGCACGGGCGGACTACGCCCAGGGGAACCGCCGGCCGGCCGGCCTGTCTGCTGGAGTCCTTGCAGAGCCCACGCAGTGGCTGCAGGGGTGTGGGGGGGCACAGAGGGGCTTCGGTGGGCTTCCAGCCTGTGGGATAAGACCCATTGTCTCATCCTTTCAGATCCAACCCCCTTCCTGCCCCTGTCACTAAGCTAAGCACGTGCACCCGCAACCTCTCAGTGTCATGGATGTCTCCCTGTCCATCCTAGACTGTAAATCCCTGGGAGCAGGGGCGTGTCTCTAATCAACAACAACAGACTCATTGTCCCTCCAGCCCGAGACCCCCCAGAAGCTACCAGACCCTGCATTAACCAGATATTGGATCGTTTGCTCTGGAAAGGTCACCTCCCAGCACCTAATATCCAGGGACTGGCATCAGCCCTGAAGCAGGAGAGCTTCTAACCCTCCCTCACTAAACATTCTAGCTCAGAATATTCCTGCCATCCGTAGAGGAGGCCTGAATCCCCCCCAAATTCCTGTGGCAGCGAGTCCCGCAGATCTATTTCACATCGTGGGGGAAAGTGTCTCCCTCGGTCAGTTTTTGACTTTGAAACCTTTCAGTTTCGTGGGAAGTCTCTTTGCTCTTGGGCTGCAAGGGAGGGAGCTACTGCTGCTCTCCTGCTTTCTGAGTCCCAATGATAGGCTTCTATCCCACCCCTCCCTTCTAAAGTAAATCATCCCAATCACTCAACCCCCTCTCCGGGCCCCTCCAGCTCAGCACTATCCTGTCTGAGATCGGGTGCAGGCACAGCATCCTCAGAATAAAAATGATGATTATTATTTTATATTTATACCCTGCAGCTAGAACTGAAACGGAGCCTTCATTTAGTACCTGGAGGGCAATAGCCACATTTTTTCAAGTATCACATCGGATACTCGACTGGCCACCCAGGTATCAATTGGGTACCTGGGAACTCAAAGAAAATAAATAAAAATTAGTAACTTACAGGACTGATTTTTTTGAGTTTCCAATCTGTATATCGGGATGGAAAATCAAAATATCAGTATGGAAAACAAACAAAAAAATTGGGACTGGAAGTCGACTTTCTTGGAGAGGAAAAAAAAACCAAACTAGGTGGCGGAAGTAAAAAAAAAAATATCGGTCTTGGAAGTTGACATTCCGGGACCTTGAGTACCCGTCGGCAGTGGATGCTGTTGGGTCAATTTGGGTACCAGATACACTTGCTTTCGTGGGGACTAGATTCAGTGGTAACTCTCCCCTATCCCCGAGGCGGCTCAGGAACACACACACACACACACACACACACAACGCAAAACAAAAACAGAGACAATCCCACCCTCTCCATGTCCAACCATCCCATCCCACCTGCTCTCACTCCTCCATCTTTCCCCCAGAGCTGCCCCCTGCCGTGCTCCCCTAACAGAAGGGGCTGTGGCTTCCCGCCCTACTCACACCTCCACCCCCAGGGAATCTCATCCTAGTCTCTCCCATCCCTCCCAAAATTCACAGAGAAAGTCTCTCTCACCCCCTGCCCCCACTCTCCCCAGAGGGTCATGGCAGTCCCACCCGGTCACCGATCCCACCTTCCCCCATTTCATCCCAACTCTCCCCCACCCCATACAGTCGGTCGAGTTTGCCAGCCCAGTCTTTCGGCAGCTTCAGGCTAGGGCTGGAGGCAGCAAGTAACGGCGGCCGATCCGAAAGGGATGTCCGTGGAGCATCTCCAGAGAGATTCAACAAGCTGGGGTGGGAGTTTCCCTATTGCCAAACTGCTCCAGGAGCGAATGAATCCGTGCTGAGTCTCAACTGCTCTCGCACGCGTGCACACAGCTGCAGTGCTGCTTCATCCGCGACTCACCCGAGCTGGGGTCTCTAGGAGTTTCACTTTCCTCACGGCTCCTCTCATCCCCGTCGTCACAGGGCTGCTCCCCGCCTTCAATCCGGGACAGGAGGTCGGGTTTGGAAATGGCAGTGTCTAGGAGTGAAAATCAGCGAGACAGGAAAACGAGTGATGCAGGGGTTTTTTATGATGCTACCAACCAAGCCCTACGCTCACCACGAAATAATGGGAACGGAGACGGGAATATGTTCTCCTACCACGGGGCGGAAGCTGTGTGTCTTGCAGCGCTGCGGTTGCTTTAGCTGGGTCGCAGCATGGCTTCCAGATTAGGAGAGAGAACGGAACGACTGGCAGGTTGCAGACACATGCTGGGTCTACCACTCAATGGGGCAGATACATATCTATCCTGGGCTGCCGTAATCTCTGTAGCTCAGTATATCACACTTACAGGGCGACCTCGTCGTAATGCACACGGGTATAGAGCAAATTTGCTATAAAGTGGTATAATGCATGGCTTCCAATTTTCAAACACAAAGGGAGCGATCGTCATTCGTTTATCCCTTTGATCAAAGGCACAGAGATTAGAGGTTTGGGATACGATTGCCTCCCCACAACCCATCAGGATAACATTGTCAAAGGGATAATGACCCATCACAGCCACTCTGCAGGCAGGGAGGAGTGTCCATTTCAAAACAAGTTTCTCCCTGCCAATCAAAAACACTGTCAAATTAGACAATGCGAGCTTTGAGAGTCTTTTCCCCGGTGGGAAATCTGTGACAACTCTTTAATCTGTCTGCCTATGTCAAAGCGACCAGACTCCCCAGCCCACTTACACACACACACCCTCCCAGGGGGCAGGAAAGCAAACAAAGAGATGTGATGGGAGGGTGGAGGGAGAAGGCTATGTGACACTTCAGCAGTCTCACAGCTCCTCCCATGGGAGTGCAACCAGAGGGAGTCTATTATTATTAATAATAATAATTATTATTATTATTTATATAGCACCAGTGATGTACCTGGCACTCTACAATCAATAATTACGGACAGATTCCTACCCCTAAGGGCAGGGCCGGCCCAAGGCATCTGCCACCGGTGCCCAGGCACATGGCCCCACAGCAGCACCGGTGGGAGATAAAGCTGTTTGTTTACAAACAGCTCGGGGGATCAGAAGGTTGTAGCCTTGTAAAGAAGTTTCTTCGAGATGGCACCTAACGTTCTCACAGCTGGGTTGTGCATGCTCACCCTGTTCAAATAATAGCCACATGATGGTCTCGAGCTTCTCTAGTATAAAAAGTGCTCTCCCCCTCAGAATGACAGTTCCTTCCAACCCTTTCTAGAAATAGAAGGAAAAAATTCTATGCGAGGCTGGAAGGGTGGGTATTTGTGAGAATGTTCGGAGCCATCTCAAACAACCTTATTTACAAGGTAGCAACCTTCTGTT
>QEPC01013379.1:121909-137961 GCA_003113815.1 Sphenodon punctatus
GGCGGGGGGAGATAAGGGTTGCTTGAGTTATTGGGTAGGGTTGGGGGGGGGAGTTTGATGGGGAGGGAAGGAATGTTTTATTGTTTTTATGGATTGTACGCCACCCTGAGCCTCGGTGGGAAGGACAACGTAAAAATTTGATAAATAAATAAAATAAATCCTTCTGGTTCTCCCCCTCCCCCCCCCCCTTTTAAGGCAGTTCAGTATGTCTAGGGATTCTTCTTGTTTTCCAAGAATTTGAGGTTTTTGTGGTTTGCCATGATTTTGATTGTTTGTTTGTTTGATTGTTTCTTTTTTGCCTTATGATCCCCTATGAATTCCTGGCTCAGCAACTTCAGGGTCAATGCCCCCACGCAAGGAGCTAAGGCTGCTTGCCGGCTGGCCGTGTGTTTTATATGAAGTGTTGCTTGGCAACATGGTCTATGTCCATTTGGCTCTTACAGGGATTGGATGGATATGGCTCTTCGAATGGGTTACTACCTAACCCCCCAAAAATCCAAAGTCATGATGGTAGGGGCCCGTAAATCCTCAGTGCAGTGGAAAATAGCAGAACAGCCACTGGAAGTAGTAACAGCATTCACATATTTGGGGGTCACGTTTTCTAGCCGGGGGCACTTGGGTAAAACATTCCCAAGGACGTGCAGCAAAAGCAGGACAATTAGTGGGGGCCCTGCTTAGGGCAGTTCGTGTTTCACAGGGAGTCAAACTCTCTACCTTCCTTCAAGTGTATAAAGTCAAGGTTCCACCCTCAGCCACATTTGGTTTTGAAATGATCCCATACCCTATAATAACTCAACTGGAGAAAATCCAGGATTTGTTTTTGCGTAGGATCCTCCAAGTGGGGAGAGAGGTTCCAGGGTCGGTGCTGAGGGCAGAGACGGGAGTTTATCCTATCCAATTACAGGGCAAATTAGCTGTCATCCGGTATTGTCTCTGCACGCGGAATCCCTCCCCAGGCTATGCCTATATGAAGAATTAGTATAGTCTGGCCCACGCGGGTACCCATGGTTAAGATATTTGGGTTACATCATTCAGTCCCAGGGGTTTTCCTTTGCTTATTTTTTTGATAAGGCCACAACAGCTATTACTAGAGAGGTCCAGACTAGACTTAAAGACACGACTCGCTAGGAGGATATGGCAGCTTTAGGGAGCTGGAGGGTTGCTCCAGGGTTCGGGACAGTCAAACTAAAGTGGGGGCTAGAGGAGTATTTGGATGTCCTCTTAAATCGCACATTGCGAAGGTGTTATTCTCTCCTTCGGTTCCATCTTGTGCAGACGGCAGTGACAGAGGGGAGATATAGGAGGACTCCTTCTGCCGAAAGAATATCCACTTATCACCTGGAAAAGGTGGAAATGGTGGAGCATTTTTTGCTTGTTTGTCCTCACTACCGAGAGCTTAGAGCCGTTTGGCTTTATCCCCTGGTTAGCGACTGGGGCCACGTAGATCTGGGTAATGGATATAGGAGGCTTCTCTCCTTATCCAAAAAGGAGGATTTAGTTGCACTTGCAGCTTTCGTACGGCTGGCCTCCCTTAAGCGCAAACAACTACGCCATGTAACGCCTCTCCTCCTCTCCCTTCACTGGCTCCCCCTTCCTGAACGTATCCTGTTCAAACTCCTGGTTTTCACGTTCAAATCGCTCCATGNACTCCTGGATCAGAGTCCCCAGCGCCGCCCACTTGCTCTCCAGCTGGTTCCCAAACTCCACCGCCGTCTTCTCGCACCCATCGAGCTTGGTTTCAGCCATCCCCATCCTGCCTTCCAGATTCATCAGCTGGGCAGCGTAGGAGTCAACTTTGCTCTCCACAGCTTGGATTTCGGCCACGACGGTCAGGGACAGCTCTGCTGTCTCAGGGAGCGCGCCAGCCGCAGAGGTTTGTTCGGGGACAGAGAGGGGCTGGGGAGCAGTTAGGTTCTGGGACTCCATATCCCACTGCAGAGCCTGTTTGTAAAAAGAGAAGTCCAAAATGGGGTCATGAACCCACCACACTGGAACCAAGTGGCAGCTGCTCTGAGGCAAACAGCTCCTCTGGTCATCGGGAACAAACTGCCCCCCGAGCAACAATGAGTGTGAAGGAGGGAAGTACCACTCCCTTGCCGACTAGCCACCTTTCAGCCTGCTGCTACCCGGCATTCAGCCTGCTCTGCCACCGAAAGGGAAACGGGGCACGAGCCCTTTGCAGCGGAACCAAGTGTCCACGGTTATGGGAGTTGACCGGCCGGGCAGGAGAGATTCTGAAAAGGACTTGGGGGGGGGGGGGGGGGGGGGGGGGGGGGGGGGGGAAGGGCTGTAATAGATGACAGACTCAACCACCCGAGGCAGCAGCTAAAATGGTTTGCACTAATTAACTGAAGCATTGTCCCTAAGACAGCTCTACTCAGCCGGGTCGGCCTCAGCTAGCGTCCTGGGTCCAATTTTTGGCCCCGCGCTTCAAGGGGGCTACTGACAAGCTGGAGCGAGCTCAGAAGAGAGTGACAAGGAGATAAAGACTGAAAGAACTGGAAATGTTTAGCCTGGAAAAAAAAAGGTTAAGGAGGGACATGGTTACAGTTTTCAAATACGTCAAAGGCTGCTCTATGGTTCTCTCTGGTCACCGAGGACAGGCCTTGAGGGGAAGTGCTGAAATTAGAGGGGAAGTGGTTTCGGCTGACCATCTGGAAGAACATCCCGTTTACCAAGACAATTAGACAGTGGAATAATTGGCCAAGGGAGGTTGCCCATCCCTGGAGATCTTTCAAAATTGGTTCTGTGGATCCTGCTTAATGCCGTCAGGATGGAGAAGACAACCTTCGGGGTTCCTCCCTGCACCAATTCTATAGCGATTTGTTCCCCTCTCAACCTGGAACCGGAGAGGGTTCGGAGAGGGTGGGAAGGCAAGACCTACAAGGAGTGGGAGAAGGAACTGGGAATAGTTAACCTAGAAAGAAGAAGGAAGATTAGCGGGGAAGGGTAGAGGAGCGGGGGGAGGACATGGTAACCATTTTTAAATAGGTAAAAGCATTTTTATAAGCAAAAACCGATTTGAGTTTTCTCCAGTAGCCCTGAAAGTAGGGCTAGAAGAAAGAAGGTTAATATTCAAGGAGAGAAAATTTATTCTAAACTCAAGGAAGAATTCCCTGAGCACAGGGACAGGAAAGGTTACCAAGGGAGGCTCCCACTATTCAAAGTTTTTAAAAATCAGTTAAACTCCTTCATTCAAAACCTGGCTGGGTAAGCATCTGCCCAGGGACAGGATATCTTGCCTTGGAGCAAAGCCTTTGAGGTCCCTGCCAAACTTACAATCCAATGAGTCTATGGTCTAGGGACAGCTGAGCCTGCTTAATGGCAAGGAATGGATAAAATGTCATTTAAAGATTTTTGTATGCGTAATTCATTGTGGAACTTGTTGTCAAAGGCTATTAAGGCCAGTAGCTCGGCTAGGTTCAAACAAGGACTGGATACATTCTTGCAGGATAGGTCCACAAATAGCTCTTAGGCAAGTAGGGTTGGGAGATGCACCCTCTGACCGTCAGGAGCTGGGAGAGGGAATGGATCACGCTGTTATGACCACGGTCCGCAGCAGGACGCTGGGCTGGGACTAGGGTCTTAAAATCCCTTCCCACCCTAACACTTTATGCTTCTGTGAAGACAATACGGCTGCTGCGTTGGCCCCAAATGTCAGAGGTGGAGACAAAATACTTCAGATGATCTTTGATACTCTCGCCAACATAAGGTGGTCCAATAAAAGAGACTGTTACCTGGTCTTTGTGCTTCTATTAAATCAGTTTCACGCAACGTGTTCAGTGTCCCCCCCCCCCCCCCCCACCCGTTTGTGGTTTCCCAAAGCGGTTTTAAACTCTCTCTTGTGGCTGTTTCAGCTCTCACAGAAACACCAGGGGAAAGTGCCTGCCTGGTGTGGGTGTGTAAAGAGACAGAGACAAGGTAGTTCAGATGATATCTTTTAAAGACCAAATTTTGTTGGTGAGCATGCAAGCTTTCAAGTTCAATAAAAGACACAATCCGAGCTAGTTTCACACACACCAACCAGCCACTTTCCTGTGTGTGTGAGAGAGCTGATGCATTAACCACAAGAGAGAGTTTAACACAGCTTTGGAAAACCACAAACATGCCTAGGGAAGACGCTGAACACGTCCTGCGAAACTGGTTTCAAAGAATCATGGAGACAAAAGCTAAACCAGGCGATCTCTGTCACTGGACCAACTCCTGTTGGCGAGAGCTTCCAGGAGAGATGATGTGAACTTTGTGTCTCCATCTCTTGAATTTGGGACCAACACAGCAATCCAATCACACACTCTCTCTCTAGACTACAACAGAAGCCGCTGAAATTCCATTTAAATTAATGGAAGGAAAAAAACCCTGATCTAATAAAAGATCTACTACTACTAATCATTTCTCTAGCGCTACCAGGGCCTACGCAGCACTTTAGTCACAGATTTTGAAGACAGGTCCCCGCCCAGCGGGTTCACAATCTAAGATTAACAAGGATGAGGGTTGCAGGGAGAGACAGACACACACGGGGAACCGAGGCGGAGAGGCTGTGAACTTGCCCAAGGCCCCCCCCCCCCAGTGAGTTCATGGCCAGGGCAGGATTCAAATCCTGGCTTTCCAGGTCCAAGTCCTGCCCCTCAGCCACTGCCCCACACTAGCTCCCCTGAACCACCTTGTCTCCATCTCCTACACTGGGGGGGGAGGGGGGGCTACACACACTCTCGACTGCGCAGAGAGAGGACAAACCAAATAAAATTCCCCATTGAAATTAACAGAAGAAGAAAAACTGGTCCGATAAAAGACCTCACCTGAGCCACCATCTCTCCATCCCCTACCCTGGGGGAGGCTGCGCACACACACACACACACACACACACACAACGCAAANGCCACAGGCAGGGACCGCATCTGATTGTATGTTCTGTACAGCGCCAGGTTGCAACTGGCGCTTTATAAATGTTTAATAATAATAATAATAATAACTAACGGAAGGATAGGATTATCATGTTTTCTCCAATGGGGTTGGGTCGTTCAGGGAAGGGCTGGAGTTTTACCAAATTGGAACCCACAAGAGTAATAATTAATATTGGTAGGGATGATACAGACTAAGGTATGTGGTAGGTTTTCATGCAAACAGGCTTCGTATTCTGAGAGCTACACTAAGGGTTGCGGTGCATCCTGTTCCCTAATGGGTTATGATTGAAGGAGATGCCACATTGGCTATTTCTTAGAGAAGTAGTGGATGACTTAAGGGTCCTGTGAACCGTATCATTTTGTTGCATGTTATGCTGATTACGAACTGTGATTGGTCAATGATGTAATTACGTTAATAAATCGTTTTTATTCTTAATCCTCACACCATTGCTAAGTTGGTTCATGCCAAACGGGGTGTATTATGATTATTTTGTTATTTTGATCAACAAATGGACCAATGACTATTGTTTGTATCTTTGATGTTTGCTAAATTGCTAAATTTTGGCAACATGCCTTGATACAACTGTGGTTGGGATGGATGTTTGTTTGTTTGTATGTCTTTTTTGGTGTTAGCCATGGCAAAAGCCCGTGCTTAATGAACTATTTCATTTGGCTCTTACCGGGATGAAAGAAGGGGAAACCTTGCTCCACAAGCATGTGTCTGACAGCGCACATGAGAATTTGTACCTAAGAACATAGTCGCTGCTGTACTGGCTCAGAACAATGGGCCATGTAGTCCTAAACCCTCCATTCTAGGCTCTTTTTACACTGGCCTCTTCCACTCAGAAATCTGCGTGTTCGTGAATGGGAGAGTCTCGTGTGAGGGACACGGCTCGGTCGCACGCGGTGATTGGGGATGCGTGCGCGCTCCCGCCTAACACGCATCCCCACTCACGGAGCAACTGAGGAAAACGGAGATTGCTCTGTGCGTGGGGCTGAGTGGAGATGCGTGTGCAGCCACTGCCCACCCACCAGCGCGCCCACGCACCCCCCGCCCGGCGGCGCCATGTAAAAACAACCCTAGCGCCAGCGGCAGAGCCTCCATCCTCTCCTCACACGACTTGTGTTCCAAACCCTTTCTCATCCTCGCTCTCCTCCTGTCTTTTCTTTCTCACTTTTCTTAAAACGGGCGGCCCAAAACCGAACACGGGGACAGACCTGAGACGACTAGAATGGCACGCTGATGACTTCCCGCGTCTTGCGTACGTCTAAACGTTTTCTGGAGGCCATGTAAAACCTATTCATTTGGGTAGGCTTTTTAAGCGGGTGGGGATAGATTTAATTGGGATTTTATATAGTTTGATATTTTTGCTGGGTTTCATGTGTTTTTGTGTTGTAAGCCTCCAGGAGCACTTCAGGGAAGGGTGAGAGAAAGAAAGAAAGATTGCACTAAATTTGTGAAATTGTTTTATCCATGAAACAATCAAATTATTGTTTCGTTCACAAAACAGGCAACACCTCTGTCTAATTCATGAAATAAGCAACACCTCTTGCAAATTCATAGCAATCCCTTTGTCTAATTCCTGCAGTCTAGGCAACGCCTATGCCTAATTCATGAGAAAAGCAGAACTGTCACCTCATTAATTAATGAAGTAAGCAACGTCTCTGCCTAATTCACGAAATAAGCAAAGCTTCCATCTATTCATTCTCCAGTAGGGGGCTGGCCAGTTTCTGCCTGTTTTCTCTGCCTGCAAAAGCAAAGCACGACTACTACAACTCGATGCTTCCCAGTCTCCAGGCCTCCGCCAGGCCCAAACCAAGCTCCTTACAACCCTTTCCTCACTAAAGAAATATGGCATCAGGATCCGAAGCCAGCAGCACAATTTCTTGTGAGCTACAGAACGCTATCGAGAATGCCAGTAACCTCTGGTCAGCTGAATTTGAAAAGGAGGTTATTGCGATCCTTAGCAATTCAACCGTGTCCCAGAGGAAGCGGCGAGACTATCACCTACGCAGTAAATACAGCCTCGTAACTCTGGGCAACACCACAAAAGTTGCGAGGAAATGCGACGGCCGCATCATGGTGACCAAGGAGTGGGCGTTCCAAATCGTGAAAGGCGTCCACTCTGCACTGGGACACAGAGGGGAAAAGAAAACGCACAAAAAAATAATGGAGCAATATGGGAATCTGCCTCTCTCCGTCGTGAAAGTGTTCATAGCTCAGTGCGAGCGCTGCGTTGAGAGGCAGAAGCAGCAGAAAAGCGGCTCTGGTGTTGCAGCGAAGACTGATCTGAACCAAAGAGGCCAAGTAGACAACTGCAGCCTTCCTGGGGGTAATTATGCCTTTATTTTACATTCAGCTAAATTCACTGTTTTAAGACCTTTAACGGCCAAACCAGCTGCTGAAGTTATTATTTATATAGTGCGAATGATATGCCTGGCGCCAAAAAGTGGTGATAGCCAGATCCCTGCCCCAAGGGGCTCACAATCTACATAGGGAGAGACAGGGAATCATTCATGAAACGGAGAATTTGTAGGTGTACGCACTTAGCTTAGAGGGATCCTGAGGACAGACAGGAGTCAGTGGGGATGAGGAGCTGGGGAAAAGCCTGATGGCAAAGGGAGGTTTTTTAGAGGGATTTGAAGGTCGGGAGGATGGGAGTGAATGTGTTCATCAGGGAGTTGCAAGTCGCAAATGTGTTGCTAAAAATATTCCTTGATTTTGGTGCTTCACATGTCCTGCAGTCAGAGGATGGGGGAGAGTTGACAGCAGCTGTTATAAGGCAGGGGTGGGAAAGCGTTTCCCCTGCTGTGGCCCAAATTCTCCACAGGCTGGAGCGTGTTGTGGGGGCATGCATGGCTGGCACCCCAAAAGTGCCAGCTCTGTAGCTGTCTGGCAGCTGGTGCGCCATTACTGGCCTCGGCCTGTGGAGTGCAGCTAGTGGGGGGTCACAGTAACTGGGTGAGGAGAAAGCTCCAGAGGCTACAGAGTATCTTGTAGGTGGCCGGGCACAGCCCCTGAATGGTCAGGACACTCCCCAGAGCAAACAGGGGGGTCCGGATTCATGGTTAGTTCGTGGCTGGGGTCAGGTTCCAGAAGGCAGTTTGAGAGGTTCAACGGAGCAGCGAGGAGCATCCTAGTCAAGTGACAGACCAAAGTCAGTGGCCGGAAGAACAGGCCGAGGGATGTAGGCGAGTGGTAGCCGGATTCATGGCTGGAAGTTGGAGTGGGCTGAGGATACCAAGGGCCAAGTTCCTGGCTAGAGACTGGAGCAGGCTGAGTTTGCTGTGGCTGGACTCGGCTGGAGCAGGCGTGGTAACAGGGAGCGGAGCAGAGGTATCAGCAAGCCAGGGCAAGAGATCTGCGGTTGACAGGTCAATGAAGAAATGACTCCCTTCCCCTAATCCTCCGGCATCACTCCAGGACTTCTCCTCATTGGCCAAGGACAAAGCACACGGCCCTGTGTTGGTGCTACATGTGGTGCAGTATCTTTCTGGCTAGTGGATGTTAATTCCAGCCCCAACATTACCTGGGTTTCTGCACCATCCCGACTAGTGGATGACATTTCCAGGGCTGGTGCTACCTAAGACTCTGCACCATCCTGGCTAGTGGATAGCACCACAGTAAGTGGCAGAGCAGGTGAAAGTGAGTGTCCGCATGGCACAAATGGACCATGGGCTGGATGTTCCACACCTCTGGCCTAGATGGAATGACCATAGGTTGGGTATGTAACTGATAGAATGACCACAAACAAAGGATAATAATTAATGGATTGGTGTCAGATTGGGAGGCTGTCTTAAGTGGGGTTCTGCAGGGTTCTGTTCTGGGTCCAATGCTGTTTAACATTTTTATTAATGGTCTGAATGAAGGAATTGAGAGTATACGTGTGAAATTTGCAGATGACACAAAATTAGGTGGAACTGCAGACACTGGAGGATAGGATACAATTTTTAAATGATCTGAACAAGTTGGAGAACTGCGCCAAAACAACAAAATGGAATTCAATAAGGACAAATGTAAAGCAAAGCTGTACTCATAGGGCAGCAAAAACATAGGCATGAATACAAGGTGGGGGATAACTGGATCGGCAGTAGCACAGCAGAGAAGCTGTAGGAGTCATTGTGGATCACCGACTGAACATGAGACAGCAGGGGTGATGCTTCAGCAAAGGCTAATGCCATTTTAGGCTGAATCGAGCCTTGTATATGTTACACTAGATTTGTGAAATTTCTTTATTCATAAAATAAACGAAACATTGCTTCATTCATGAAATAGGGAATACCTCTACCTAGTTCATGAACTCAGCAAATCCTTTGCCTAATTCTTGAAATAAGAAATGCCTCATGAAACTGCACAAATTAAAGCAAAGTCTCTGCCTAATTTATAAAACCTGCAACCCTCTCATCCAGGCCATATTTCTCCATTTTCTATACGAGGATGTGACCTGGAATGGAAGCATGTTACAAGCCTTGCTAAAATCCAGGCAAATTATATCCATTGCTCTCCCCTTACCCACCAAGCCAGTTATCCTGTCAAAGAAGGAAATGAAGTAGGTTTGGCACGATTTGTCCTTGACAAACCCATGCTGGTTGCTAGTCATTGCCTTTGTCCTCCACTTACTAATTGACTATTTTGTAATTTGCCCTAGTAACTTCCTGGCCACTAAGGTCAGACTCCCTGGTCTGTAATTTCCTGGATTCCTCCTCCCCACTCCCAGTGTTTTCCCTTTGCTCTTAGCTTCTGGGAGTGAGGTTCAGTCTCCTGGCCAACTTGGCTCACAATTATGAATGGTCCTGTCCTTCATTAACATAGCCAATCAATCCTGTATGGAAAATGCAGCCATCAAACAGAGAAGGTGTTACAATTAAGAAATCATAGATATCAATAGAAAAAAATGAAAAAACATATTACGCTAAAATTCTTGTAAAATTTAAACTGATTTTTTTTAAAAATACTGTGTTACTCAGAGTGATGGGTACATCAGTAATTTTGTCACAACGGGCCCAGGTATTTGAAAGAACATAAGTAGTGCCAGACTGGGTCAGACCAATGGTCCATCGAGCCCAGCATCCTGTCTCCGACAGTGGCCAATCTCCGTTGCTTCAGAGAAGTACCCAATGGTTCATAATGGGGCGATTCATTCCCTGTTCCCTCCCAGCTCTCGACTGTCAGAGGTTAACCTACTTGGCTAATAGCCGTTAATGGGCCCATCTGCCAAGAACGTATCCAGTCCTTTTAAAACTCAGCCATGCTACTCGGGGTGGGACTACCGGATCTACCGGTATCCGATACTGCCCGGTATTTGGTGTACCGGTAGTATCGGATTAAACCCGGTAATCCGGTGTAATTTACCAGATTCCCCTACCGGATTTTTTTTTACATTGCGGCCATTCAAATGAATGGCCGCAATGTAAAAAAAAAAAAAAAAAAGCCAAACACTTTCCCTCCCCGAGTCCAGGCTGCGTGGGTGGAAGGGGGGACACCCCCCCTGCCCAGCCTGCCCAGCCTGGATTTAAAGTTAAACAACAACAAAATTTTCCCCTAAGTCCTGCGGGCTCCGGGCCGCCGGCGGCAAATGCGACCCAGAGCCAGCCAGCCTGCACCAGCAGCAGGTAAGTGTACCGGTACTGTACTGATCCCTGGGGTGGGGGGTGGTTTAACACCCCACCCCACCCCACCCCACCCCAGGGATCACCCTACCTCCCCACCCAGGGATCGCCATTGCCTACCTTGAGCTCCGGGCGGCGGTGGTCCGGCGGCTTCAGCGTTGGCTTTGGGGCTGCCGGCTTCAGCACGCTACTAGGCCTTCTGGTGAACTTCCAGGTTTCCCCAGAAGGCCTAGTAGCATTCTGAAGCCGGCAGCCCCACAGCCAGCGCTGAAGCCTCCGGACCGCCGCCGCCCGGAGCTCAAGGTAGGCAGTGGCGATCCCTGGGTGGTAGGGTGATCCCTGGGGTGGGGTGGGGTGGGGAGTTAAACCCCCCCCCACCCCAGGGATCAGTACAGTACCGGTACACTTACCTGCTGCTGGTGCACTGCTGGCTGGCTCTGGGTCGCACGCACCGCCGGCGGCCCGGAGCCCGCACTAGGGACTTAAGGGAAATTTTTGTTGTTGTTTAACTTTAAATCCAGGCTGGGCAGGGTGGGTGGGGGGTGTCCCCCCTTCCACCCGCACAGCCTGGACTCAGGGAGGGGGGAAGTTTTTGGTTTTTTTCATTGATTTCAATGGGGACAGTTCCCCATTGAAATCAATGTAAAAGATCCGGTACCGGTAAACCGGTATTAATCCGGTAAGCCGGTTTTTTTAAATCCGGGAACCAGTAAAACCGGTAGCCGGTATTTCCCCTGATGTCCCACCCCTACTTGCTCTGTAGATAGGAATGCAAATAGCTGGGTTGCTGGCGGCCCTGAGGACTGCATGGTAACTTGCCTGCCTGGTGCAAAGGTAGCGGACCTCACATGACAAATATTTATTTATATTAAAATTGATATGCCACCCCATCCTGGTTCAGGCATCTCGGGGCGGCTCACAACATCTTAAAAACATTTTAAAACATTCAAATAAACAGAAATGATTACAATGAAAGCAATATAAAACCCCATCCTTCCCTCCCCTAACCCAACCCACCCAGCCCATCTCCCTCGGGAAAGGCCTGGTGGACCAGCCGGGTCTTACATTGTCTGTGGAAAGAGGGGAGGCCGGCGGCCAAGCGGATCTCCGAAGGGAGGGAGTTCCAGAACCGCGGCGCAGCCCCGGAGAACACCCTCCTCATAGTAGACACCCGGGAAATCCGGGGAACCCCGAGGAGGGCGCCCCCAGCCGACCGCAGGGGTTGCTCCAGGACCCGGAGGGTGAGGCGGTCCTGCAGGTAGGCGTGGCCAAGCTGTTTAGGGCTTTAAAGGTTAACATCAACACCTTGAATTGGGTCCGGAAACCCACCGGCAGCCAGTGCAGAGAGTGAAGCACCGGTGTAATGTGCTTGCGTCGGCCCGTCCCCGTCAAGAGACGGGCCGTCACATTCTGCACCAGCTGCAGCTTCCGAGCCAGCACCAAGGGTAGCCCCATGTAGAGCATGTTGCAGTAATCCAGTCTCGGGGTAATAAAAGCATGGATGACCATGGCCAGATCCGAGTCCGAGACATACGGCCTAAGCCGACGCACCAGATGTAACTGGCGAAATGCTCCCTTCGCCACAGCCACCACCTGAGCATCCAGGTGGAGCTGTGGGTCCAGGAGCAGCCCCAGACTCCGGATCTGAGAAACCAGGGGGGGACACCACTTCCTCAGTCTTCCCCACAACCATCACCTCCGTCTTGTCAGGATTTAGCCTCAGGCGGCTCGCCCTCATCCAATCCCCCACAGGCACCGAGACTGCCGGGCCTGAGTCGGAGGAAAATGAGAGCTATAGTTGGGTGTCATCAGCATATTGATGACATCTCACTCCATACTCCCTAACAACCTCCTCCAAAGGCTGCATGTACACATTGAACAAGAGAGGGGATAAGATGGAACCCTGCGGGACTCCACACGGGAGACCCCGGGGGGGAAGATGAAAACTCCCCCAGCACCACTCGCTGGGTTCTCCCGGCCAGGAAAGAGCGGAACCATTCAAGAACAGTCCCGCCAGCCCCTGCCCGGTCCCGCAGCTGAGTCACCAACAACTCATGATCAACGGTATCAAATGCAGCCGAGAGATCTAACAGGACCAACAGGTTTGAACGACCCCGGTTCAACTCATGGGAGAGGTCGTCAGCCAAGGCCACAAGTGCAGTCTCCGTGCCACAACCCGGACAAAAGCCCGACTGCGAGGGATCGTGAAAGTTAGCCCGGTCCTAGCTGCTCGTTCAATAACCTTCCCTAAAAAGAGAAGGTTAGAGACTGTCCGATAACTGGCCGGGGCGTCAATGTCCAGAGATGGTTTCTTGAGCAGGGGCCGCACCGCCTCCTTGAGACAGCCCGGCACCCTGCCCGAGGGAGGCGTTGACTATCCCCTCCAGCCACGGCCCCAGTGTCTCCCTGCTAGCCTTAATGAGCCAGGACGGGCATGGATCTCATTCACAATAGGTGGCTTGAACAGTCCCAAGAGCAGCCCCCGCATCTCAGGGCGACACCGCCCAAAAGTCATCTCATAAAACAGGACCAGACAGGGCTTCTACTGCCTCTGACCTGGTTCTCTGCTAAAAAAGTCGCATCAAACCTGTGGTGAATTTGAGCAATTTTATCCGCAAAATAGTCCACAAACAAACCACAGCGAGCATTTGATGGTTCTATGTCCAGGCGGAGGGAGGCTGGACTGACCAGCCCCCCTCCCCACCTGGAACAGCTCAGCCGGGTGGGACTTAGCAGACACAATGAGGGCAGCAAAGAAAACCTTCTTTGCTGTCCGCACCGCAACGGCATAGGCACATAACCAGACTATGCCGTAACCGGTCAATTTCAGTACGCGAATGATGCCACCGTCGCTCTAACCACCGCCCTTCCTGCTTCATCCGCCGCAGCTCCCCGGTTATACCACGGGGAGCTGCGTTGTCAGCAATTCAGGAGCGGACGCCTGGGAGCCACACAGTCGATGGCCTCCGTTAGCATGATATTCCACCTGGACACGAGGTCATCGAGGGAGCGGCCATCAAGGTCAGAGGAAACATCCCCTAGAGCTATTAGCTTCCATAAGCCTTCGGGGGCAAACCAACCGAACTGGTTCCACACCCTCCCGGGGCCAACATGCGCCAGGATATCCGGCTGGAGGAGATGATGATCCATCCACGATAAGAGCACTGTTGATACCTCCCCCACCAACGGATCCCCCGCCTCAAGGCGTGTGCAAAGTATCATGTGTCCAGGGTATGTCCTCCAACATGTGTGGGGCCCACTACTCTCTGAGATGGGCCCATGGTTGCCATGGCAGCCATGAACTCACGCTCTGCCCCTCCAAGACTGGCGTCGGCATGGATATTGAAGTCCCCCAGAACTATTGTCCTGGGGGACCGCAAGATCACCCCCAACACCAGCTCAGTCAGTGTGTGCAGGGAGGCTGCCGTACAGGTGGGTGCCCAGTATATCAGCAGTACCCCCACTCTGTCTCCGGCCAAATCCAACCCCAGATGGAGACCCTCTATATCCATGATAGATCGCACAGGAAATCTCCTCACAGACCAGGCATCCTTACAAATAATGGCTACACCGCCCCCCACCCCCATCCCTCCAGTCGTGGCTGACGCTGCACAGAGTGCCCAGCTGGAACAAGATCAGCCAATATAGGCCCTGATTCATTGTCCAGCCAGGTTTCCGTGACGCATGCGAGGTCGGCCGCCTGGTCCAGGATCAGCTACTAGACCGCAATTGAGTTATTAGCCACCGACCTCGCATTTATCAGCATCAAGCCAAGACCAGGGGCCCTCTGAACCCCAGTCACCTCACCACCTGCCTGAGGGCCAGTGAGTGGGACAGAAACACACCATCTGTCCCGTCTCACAGGTCGAACCCGCCTCCCAGAAGAACCATAGCTCCCCTGACCCAGAACGACCCCTATGGTTGCAGACCCTCCGGATCCGCTCCACCGAACCCCCCCCGGGGGCTGCCTCACCAGCCCCCCGAGGGGGATCCCCACCCCCCAAAACACCCCCTATCCTCCTCTGCCACTGGAGGATCCCTACCTCTCAAAGGGCTGCACCCCTCCCTCACCCATAGATAGAATCCTAGAGGGTGCTGGGGAGGAACCTGTTGTTGTGGTCCATGTTGGTACCAATGACCTAGGTAGATGTAGGACGGAGGTTCTGGAGGCCAAATTTAGGCTTCTAGGTAGTAGACTCAAGACCAGAACCTCCAGGGTAGCGTTCTTGGAAGTGCTGCTTGTTCCACACTCAGGACCCCAGAGGCAGGCAGAGCTCCGACGTCTCAATGTGTGGATGAGACAATGGTGCAAGGAGAAAAGCTTTAGATTTACCAGAAACTGGGCAGCCTTCTGTGGAGGGGGGAGCCTAGACAGACGGGATGGGCTCCACCTTAACCGGAATGGAACCCAGCTGCTGGCACAAAAAATTAAAAATGTGATAGAGCAGTTTTTAAACTAGAACCTGGGGGAAAGCCGACGGGTGTCTGTGGAGTGCACAGTTCGGACTGCGGCATCTGTGCAGGAGGATGTTAACTTAGGGGATTTAGAGTTGCTTAAGACTGAGGAAGGGATAAAAATTAAGGGACTTCAGGTGGAATTTGCTGGAGAAGAGATCAATAACAATTCCAGGGTGTCTGATACAGTCCCCTATAATGTGCATAGTAAGAAGAATAAAAAGAATACACATAAATGTCTCTATGCAAATACTAGAGGCCTAATAAGTAAGATGGGAGAATTAGAGCGTATGGCGCTAAATGAAGATCCTGACATTACAGGCATCACAGAGACATGGTGGAACGAGGAGAACCAACGGGACACTAATACCAGGGTACAAACTATATCGGAATGACAGAGTAGATAGAGTTGGGGGTGGGGTGGCTCTAGATGTAAAAGACAACATTGAGTCAAGTACAATTCAAATTTTAAAGGATGGAAACTGTTCCCTAGAATCTCTATGGATAGAAATTCCAGGTATCAAGGGGAAGAGTATCGCAGTAGGGCTGTACTATCGTCCCCCTGACCAGGACGGAGAGACTGATAAAACAATGCTAAAAGAGACTAGAGAGGCTACTAAAGTCGGCAACGTAAGGGTGACTTCAATTACCCTAATATTGACTGGGGGAATGTTTCCTCGGGGCGGGAGGTGGAGGTCAAATTTCTGGATGCCGTAAATAACTGCTTCCTAGAACAGCTGGTTCTGGAACCAACGAGAGGAGGAGCTATTCTAGATCTAGTCCTGAGTGGCACGCAGGACCTGGTGCAAGGAGTAACTGTGGCGCAGCCACTAGGCAATAGCGATCATAATATGATCACATTTGACATAATTTCTGGAGGGAGAAAGACAAAACAAAAGTACAGCAGCAGCATTTAACTTTAAAAAAGGAGACTATGACAAAATGAGGAAGCTAGTTTAAAAGAAACTAAAAAGCACAGTTGCAAGTTTGCAAGAGGCATGGAGGCTGTTTAAAAGCACCCTTCTGGAAACCCAGATTAAATGCATCGGGGAAGTTAAAAAAGGAAGCAGGAAGATGAAAAGTCTT
>QEPC01013379.1:151332-173791 GCA_003113815.1 Sphenodon punctatus
CTTTGTAGTTAATTATTCCGATATTCCATTTAGTTCAATAGGTTTTAGAATAGTTAATAGCAGTTAGATTTAGTGTAGAGATAGATATATATAAAAAAAGAAACAGCCACTCCAGCCCCAGGACCCGCCGTCAGGGTTCTGGGGCCAAGTTACAGGCAGGGAGGGCTGTGGACAATATCCAGAAGCTGCAACTCTAGCCCCAGGACCCACCATCATGAATCTGGGGCCATCGTTCCTCGCACAGAGGTGATGTAATTCCACCAACACCACACCAAGAAACAGCCACTCCAGCCCCAGGACCCAGCATCAGGGTTCTGGGGCCAAGTTACTGGCAGGGAGGGCTGTAGCCAATATGTATCTAGAAGCTGTCACTCTAGCCTCAGGACCCACCATTATGGGTCTGGGGCAATCGTTCCTCACACAGAGACGTGTCTTTCTACCGCATCAAGAAACAGCCACTCCAGCCCCAGGACCCACCATTAGGGTTCTGGGGCCAAGTTACAGGCAGGGAGGTCTGTGGCCAATATCTAGAAGCTGCCACTCTAGCCCCAGCCCCCACCATCATGGGTCTGGGGCCATCATTCCTGGCACAGAGGCGTGTCTTTCCACCACATCAAGAAACAGCCACTCCAGCCCCAGGACCCACCATCAGGATTCTGGGGCCAAGTTACAGGCGGGCTGTGGCCAATATGTATCTAGAAGCTGCCACTATAGCCCCAGGACCCACCATCATGGGTCTGAGGCCATCATTCCTCGCACAGAGGCGGTCGTTCCACCGTATCAAGAAACAGCCACTCCATCCCCAGGACCCACCATCAGGGTTCTGGGGCCAAGTTACAGGCAGGGAGGGCTGTGACCAATATCCAGAAGCTGCCACTCTAGTCCCAGGACCCACCGTCATGGGTCTGGGGCCATCATTTCTTGCACAGAGAGCCTTTTTCCGAACAGCCGAACCAAACCAAACACGACCGAACTGAATGGCTGAACGCGGTGACCAGACCGAACGGCCAAACCGAATGGGCAAACTGAACCAGACCAAACCGAACGACCGAACCCAAATCACGATCTGTTCGCCCATCCCTATTCTTCCTAGCTGCCCCTCCCTAGCTGTCTCCCTGGAACTTCCTCCCTGATCACATCTGCCTCACCCCCTCCCTTTGTACCTTCAGATCCCACCTCAAGACCCACCTATTCCGCTCCGCCCTCCCCAACTCCTCGCTCCCCTCACCTAACTCCTGCTGATACCTTCCATCCAGTTCGTTCTTTACCTGAAGTCTGTGTACTCATATCCCCACCACACGGACCAGCCAGCTATCATTCTTGATGCAACCAAGCCCAGCACATGCACCTGGGACCTCGCATCTTCATGAATGTTACACTCCTTGTCTCTCCCTCTGTTCCCCTTCCTTTGTCTCCCTCCACCCCCCACCCCTCTCATCTCTCAGATTGTAAGCCATAGGACAGGGACCGTGTCTATTCCATTACTTTGTAAAGTAAAGAGCCAGGTCCACTGCATGGGCATGGGTGGGTGCCGCCCGTGTAACCATTGTGGCGGGTGAGTGGGCATGCATGCTCCCGCGACCCTCCTATCTTCATCCATTGCCCATGCACAGAGCAATTGGCCAAGATGGTGACTGCTCTGTGTGTGGTGTTGTGGGGGAGATGGGTGTGCATCCATTACACACCTACCCATGTGCCACCCCCACAATGGTGTGCACACCCATCCCACCCACCCGCAGCCATGACCCATTTTAAAAGGGCTTAAGATTTCCTGGGCTCATGTAAAGTTCTGGATTCATGGCTGTAGTAACTGGGATGCATTATTGCTCCAGAACATGGAGTTGTGGTTTCGGTTTATCTTTACCTTGCAGATGTTTCTGACAATGCTGGATGACAAACCAGCCTCAAAGGATTTCCATCCAATTCTGTTCATGTTCAGGGCCTTGCACAAGGCTGTAGGGAATTCTCTCACTCTTGCACAAGGTTTGTGCTTCAGTTTCTCACAAATAAGGCACCAAAACATACATTCAGACCACTTTAATCTTCAACTGTTAATGTTTCAGTGTTTGCCTGTTTTCTGTAGGGCTCCTGTTGTTGCAACAGATTCATATATCTACATCATCACAAAGAGGTCTCCCCAAAGGGCCAGCCTTACCACAGGGCATAGGGATGGGCGAACAGATCACAGTTCAGGTTCGGCCGTTCGGTTCGGCTGCGTTCAGTTCATCCGTTCGGGTTCGGCCGTTCGGTTCATTCGCCAGGTTTGGGTTCAGCCGTTCAGTTCTGGTTCGGCCATTCAGGAAATGTTTTTATATGGGGTTTTTTTGTTTGTTTTTTATATGGGGTTTTTTTGGGGGGGGAGTTGGATAAAACGTTTTTTTGGTTTTTTATTTTGTTTTTTTGTTTTTATGGATTTTTTTTATTTAAATTTTTAATCTAATATTATATATCTATCTATCTACACTAAATCTAACTGCTATTAACTATTCTAAAAGCTATGGACTAAATGGATTATCTAATAAGTACATAGGCCTACTCCTACAAACACTAAAACTAAATCACTAACTCTATCTCTATCACTAAGCTAGCTCCTACATCTATCTATCTATCCAGCTATATGGGATGGGGTGGAAATCACAAACAACACAAGGAGGGGTACAAAACTGAAATGAAACCTAAATCAATCTAATAATCCTACTCTAAATGAAAAAACAGGGGAAGGGAATCTGGGATAGAATATATGGGAGAGGGAAAGGATTAAATGGAAGGAGGAAGGAATATTGAACACAGGGAACACAGGAAGGGGTAATAACACAGGCCTTTGGGGAGGGTGGGAGGGTGGGGTGAGGGGTTTTATCTCCCCCACCTAACTTATAACTTTTATTTATATATTGTTAGCCCTGTTTTAAATATTTTAATATTTTTTTTGTACTGAGTGTTTTAAATTGTTTTTATTGTATTTTATTGTTGTAAGCCTCCCCAGGCTGCATGGCAGGAGGGGCGGGATATAAATCTGTTAAATAAATAAATAAATAAATAACACCTAAATTTATCTAATATAATCTAAATAAATGATAATATGGAGGTAAATGGGTTGGATGGGTGAAATAGGAGGACGATGGCAATAGATTAGGAATAGGAAGGAACAAAAACTGCTGGGAGAGAGTTAGTCTTCTGAAACGCCTGCTGTTCAGGAACAGTGACTAGCTCAGAAGGTATTGGGAAGCGGGGAGGCAGAAAGTTTTGTTTCTTGCTGCGCCTGCCTCATCGCAAGCCCCATTGACTCCGTGCAGCCTAGCCCGTGGCCAATCGCAGACTGCGAAGCCAGTGGTCTGAGGCGAAAACGGATGGTGATTTGACAGGCTGGCTGCTACTCCAAGCCTCTCTACCCCTGATGCCTAGAAGTCTGATCCTCAGCTGAATACCCCTCCCTGTCAAGTTTGACCTTCCAGTGACACTTTGCCACCCGAACGCAATCCGAACTAACCGAACTGTTCGGTCAGTTTGACGTTCTGAAGTTCGTTCGGTTCGGTTCGGTTCGGTTCGGTTCGGTTCGGTTCGGTCAGTTCGTGTTCGTGTTCAATCATCCGAACAGGCCGAGTTCAGGCCGAACTCCGAACTTCCGAACCGTGTTCACCCATCCTGAACAGGGTAACCCAGGAGCGAGATTCATATATCTTCACCATCACAAAGAGGTCTCCCCAAAGGGCCAGTCTTACCACAGGACAACCCGGGGTGACTGTTCCAGGCCCTGCTGTTTTCTCTACTTCCAGGGACCCTGCAGTAGCACCATTTATCACCAAGGCAGGATGTGGGGCCCCATTCTCTTTCCAGCTGGGCTCCAAACACAACTACCTCTAGGGCTCTGCAGTGATGTGGGTTTTCCAGAAAATTTTGAATCAGAAAAATTTCCAATGCAAATTTTCTGAAACAATTTCCAATACCCTAAACCAATTAGGATTTGATTTAGCATGTTTATTTGACTTGTACTTAGTAAACATAATGCAAACAGTACACTACGTTAATTATGTGCTGGATAAATATATAACGTTTTTACAATAGCCCAAAGTAGTTGAACTGAAATAAATTAGGGGGGGAAATTCAATAAATCGCACTTAATGCTGTTTAAATGCTCAAATAAACTCAAAGCAGTTTGAAATTATTTTTATTGGAATTAGGTATTGGTATCCATTCATTACGTTACTAATTAATTTTATAAAACAATGCATTTTTAGAACCAGAAAAAATTCCAGAAAAGAATTTCAGGCAAATTTTCCATTATGAAAAATGGAAACATCATTTCCCTGAAAATTGCCCCACATCACTGGGGCCCTGTAGAGGGTGCATCAAATGGGGCAGGACCACAAAGGCTTCACATTTTATCTTTGCCCAGGGCCTCACCAATTCTGAGGCTGGCCCTGCTCTCAAGAACTCCAGGGATTCCCTTCAAGGCCCTTCCCTGATGTGGAACCACAATTCCTCCTTTACTCTTGGCTCTTTTCCTAGTGACCTACTTCTCTGCTTTTTATTCTCCCTCAGTCGTCAGCTGACTTCCCCAGCTACAAATGATGATTAGTATCATCTCCCTCCATTGCCTATAGCTGGGCTGGCCAGAAGCAGGGGAGCTGAGCCCATTAACCCTTGCAGGGACAGCTCACCCTGACACAGGAACAACAAGCTACTAGAGCACCTTCAAGTTGTGCATAACAGGCTTAATTTTGAGCTGTCCTATGCTCCTGCAAAGGGAAGTTACAAGCCCCTTTGTGGGTGACAATATAGGGAGTACAGAATGTGCTTCTTGTAGAGTTGCCACCTTCAGTTGTTTTTTACCTGACACTTCCATTTTGGCCTATGGGAGTGTCAGGTAAAAAACCACCATAGGTGGTAACTGTAGCTTCTTGGCCACTACTATCACTTTGGTCAGCTGACCACTGTGGGTCTGGAGTGGGCAGAAATTTGGTTCTTCATTTCTCCCCCCGCACCCTCTCAAATCCTTCAGTCAGTGCCTTGGAGAAACAGGGATCAAAATTGACTCTCTGTTGACAGTCCATGTTCGGTTCCTTAATGAGAAGCAATGGTAAGCAGCCAAACTAGCCTTAATCAGTATGTCTTGCATCTATCGTGTGTTGTTCTTTCCTCTTCCTGACCATATTCTTGTTTTCATGGGAGAGGAAAAGTTGATTCCCTCAGAACAACTAAGGATAGCCAAAGTGCTACACTAGCTTTAATATTCCCTGTAAGCATGACTTTGGGTGTTTTCAGACGTTACGGGGCTGCTTGGCCCCGTACCGAAAACAACCCATTCATTCCCCGCCAGGGTCACCCCGTCACGCCATATCAGACGTGCCGGGGGGATCCCGGTGGGGAATCTGGGAGGGGGCGTGGCCGTGTAGTGCAACGTGCGGCCGCACGGCCCCGCCCCCTCCACGCACCCCGCCATCTGCCCTCCGGGGAGACGGGCGGGTGGCGGGGCCAATGTGGCCGCCGTGTCGGGCCGGATTCGCCACGGCCTGGGATCCCGCCGGGGATTACGGCCAGACGTTACTTTTTTTTGGTCACCGCTGGGGATCTTTTTGACCACGCTTCCCGGGACATTCCCCCAGCTAGCCCGGGAAGTGTGGTTCAAATTGACCCCATGTGCGGATTGACCGTGGCGAACATCTGGTGGCCGCCAAACAGACGTGCGAGACACATTGACCACAGGTGCGTATTCACCGTGGTTCACTGTGATCTCGTAAACGTCTGAAAATACCCTTTGCCTGAGATTACCCCAAAGGAAAGGCAGGATTTGTTCACTCAAGCAGTTTTTACAAGATCATTATCCCTTCTCTTGCTGCACCCTCACTTCTGTTCATACAAGTAGAGGAATTAGTAAGGGTAAAGGAGGAGGGATGGGGCGGTAGTTAGTTACTTCTGAAAAGAAGCAGGGTTAATCCAGGAAGGAAAGGATACACTCTAGAAAAGTGGTTCTTAGCCTGTGGCTCGTCTACAGAGCATGTCTAGGGGGGTCTACGAGAAACAAACTGCTTCTGTTCTGCCTGACTCCAAAGTGGTCCCTGCCTCCATACAAACGTTTTTAAGAGTCCACAAACAAAAACAAGGTTGAGAAGACCTGCTCTAGAAGATATGATTGTATGAACAGTTTAGAGGCAATAGCCCTATGTCAGTAGGGTGGCCAGATATGCAGATGTTTACAGGACACTTATGAGAAATACAGGTTGCAGGGCCACACCAGAAACATATACACTGACATAGCACCCAGGCAAGAGTTCAGGAAGCAGGAACAGGAGAGGCTGGAAGCATGCTGTTCGGGGCTGATGCACAGGCCAGCTCCCTGTCTAGTACCTCAAAGCACGTTGATGTCCAGGAAGTTATAGAAAGAGTTCTGTCCAATTACAGCAAAGATCAGTCCATACCAATCAGAACAGTGCCAGTGAATCTTCTGGACTGAAACTCCCACTGCACTGCTAGAATGCAGCTATGGCCATGGAGTAGAGACATGCATCTGCCTTAGATGCATTGGACCCTAATTTGAGTACTAGGGTCTTGAATACTCTTTCTCAGGGTGTTTTCTGACAAGCACCTCCCCACCCAGTACCCACTGTGCTTGTGGGAAAACCCAGCTGATGACCAATGGTTAGGGCTACGAATTTGTCACGGTGCTGACAAAAGTAACGTTGTTAGTGTTTTTTACCCCCCTCCGTGACTGCCGTGATTTTCCCAAGTTTTTCGAGATTTCCTCCAAAGTGAACAGCAAAGCTGGCAAGAAGCTGGTGAGAAGAGCACATGCAATGGTGCTAAGATGATTCACAGTGTCTCCCTGGAGTTCCAAACCCCTCCTCAGTGTTATTTCTACTGGAGGGCAGAGCTTTGGGTGTGATCAAGTGCCGGTGTGATGTGGCGGCAGGATAGGAGGCAGAGAATGTTACCGTTGTCAGAGTTTCAAGAGACGCCCAGGAGGAGACGGCAGCATTTGTTTCCTCTGCCTTTATCCCCTGCTCAGGCTTACAATCTAAGCCTGGGGCTTTCAAAGGGATTTACAATCCCTGGGTTTACAATCTAAGGGGTGGAATTTCCCTTCTTCTATTCTGTGCTGGGAGGGTTACAATCTGTGCTAGGGGGGCACAGTCTGTGCTAGGGGAATTATAATCTAATCCCTAGGTTTACAATCTAAGGGTAGGGGTGGGGTTACAATAGTTATACAATATTGAATAAAAGTTTTTAAAACTTACCCGTGAGTTTTCCGTGACTTTTTCTCATTCTTGCCATGACCAATTCGTGACTTTTTAAGAAAATGTCCATGACAAATTCATAGCCCTACCAATGGTTAACCAGTGAATATATCCTGTTAGACCTCCCACTTCCCAGAATGCACCTCTCCTTCTGGTTTCCTCTCTGTGTCTACCTGTGACACCATTGTCAGACATGTTACCCACCTATTTGGGTAGCAAACACACAGCATGTTATCCTATTGCTTCGTTCTCAGCATTCACCTGCAAATGTTCCAGGCACACAATAAGGAGCAGGTCCTTACTCATAGCTGCTGTTACACCTGGTAACAGTGGCTATGGGCAAGGTGAGGCGAGAGTGCTGGGTGTGAGGGGGTGTAGGGCTTGTCCCAAGTCCCAACATGAATTGGAGAGCAGCAGCATCAGTGGAGTGTCACTGGGAACAGCGGTGGCATCAGGAGCATCCTGGGAGCCAGGAGCAATGGTGGAGGGGCCCTAGGAATACAGTGGCAACACTCTTTGGTGCCAGCATCAATGCTACCGGAGCCCCACCTCCAAAGCTCCCAGAGCCTCTTTGCTGATGCTGCCAATGCTGCCAACGCAGTGAGAGACTTGCCATTACTGCTTCTGGAGACTTTTCACTGCATCTCACAGCAAGTACCCCTCATGCCCACCTCCTATGAGGTGGCATACACTGACTGAGTATATCATACTGACTGTGTATTACATGAAGTCACTGTTCACTAACACAGGATGGATTCATCCCAGGATCTGGTAACACCCACTGTCTGTTAGCTAGTTTTCCCCACCCCTGTCGCAATTGAGCCATTTTTTGGATAAGACATGGTATAAAACAAAAATAATAATTATGACAACAACAATAAATAATAGTTGCCAACCTCCTGCCCAACAAGCAGTAAAGGGGGAAAGCAGAATAAAGAAGAATCTAGTTACTTTCTGGCTCTCGCTGGTTGCCTGAATAGAACCTGAGGGAAGCAGTGGGTGGTTTTAGGCATTAACAGTAACCAATCACAATTGAGTCGTGATTATTATAACGCCTAATTACTGCCATCAATTTGGTGGTGCATCATTGTTACAAACTACCCATTCACAAGGGGAGGGGTCTTGTGGCCATTGTGGGCCTACCATGAGTACAAAGTACTTGCACGTGGTTGCTGTGAGATCTAAACAGGGACTGCACAACGACGTTCAAGAAAGCTGGGAGAGTGTCTTCCTAGTGGCAGCAACTTAAACAGTTGCAGGAAATGGACTGGGGGCTTCCCTGTCCACTCCCCACTACTGCTTCAGTTGCTGCCACTAGGAAAGCAACAACAAGCAGCAGATTGGAGAACCCCGGTCCACTCCCTGCCACCACTTCAGTCGCTGCTGCTAGGAAGCCACCCACTGCAGTAGAACAAGCCCCTGGTCCAGGGAGCAACAAATGAAGGGGGAGGCTGTCGCTTGCTGCTTCCACAACAAGCAACCCAATCGCCCCCAACAGCTTGCTGGGTTGTTGATGGGTATCCAGCAGCTACCCATTGACCTGTTACACATAAATAAGCACACAACCAAACTACGTGTTCAGAATTGCCACATGTTCCTTCACGGTCTTGGCCCCTCATACCTCAGGGACCGCCTCGCCCTCCGTGCCCCAGAGATGGCTCCTTTGGTCTGTCGGGGGTGCCTTCCTGGACATCCCCTGTGTTAAGCAGGGGGCCACGATGAAGAGGGCATTCTCGGTGGCCGGGCCGCATCTTTGGAATTCTCTCCCGGAGGAAGCTCGCCTGGCCCCAAGCCTCCTAACATTTTGGCAGGCTTGTAAAACCTGGCTGTTCGCCCAGGCTTTTTGGGAGGGTGGGATAGGGTTTTTATTCTCCCTGCCATTTAAAAATAAAATAAAATTCTTATCCCTGGATATTTTAATTGTTGATGTTTTAAAGGAACAAATGTTTTTATGAATTTTAATTGTACATCACCCTGGGATGCCGTAGGCATATGAAGCGACTCATAAATGTAAGAAAATAAAATAGATAAAAAATAAAATTATTATTCCTATTTTACAGATGGGGAACTGATGCTGAGAAAGAATGACTTGGTCAAGGCCACCCAATGAATTTATGGCTGAGACAGGATTGGAACCCTGGTCTTTTAGGTCCAAGTCCACCAACACACTAACACTTGCAGGAGAAAGCTGCGCACATGAAAGGGTTCTTGGATCTAGTAGAGGAAGAACCAATGGTTGGGAGTTAAAGCTGGGAGTTAAAGCTGGACTAATTTCCATTAGCAATAATGCATGGACTTTTTAGCTTAGAAAAGAGATCGCTTAAAGCAGGGGATGGGGAACCTCTGGCCTGGGGGCCAAATCCAGTCCTGAGCTAGTTTTTATTTGGCCCCTTTTCAGTTCCTGGATCTGGCCCCTGGATCTGGTTCCTACCCACAAGGACTGAATTAGGGATATGCATTTCGTTTTCGTTATTAGGATAACAAAAATGAAATTTTTTGTTTTGTTTTTGTTATTGCAATAACGAAAATGACAAATAATAACGAAAATGAATTTTTGTTTTTGAAATAAAGGGAAAACACTGAAAAAATGTATTTCCGCTATAACTTTTTGTTTCTTATTCACTTCTGATGAAACTTGGGGGGGTTGTACCTTCAATGGAGGTCACAACGAGTACCAAATTGCAAAAAGATTGGATAAAGGGAACCGATTTTAGAAGAAAGTGAATGTTGTGATTTTAAGAAAAGCCCCATACACATTCCTGGCTACATCTCTTTTATCTTCCATCCAATTTGCATGAAACCTGGGAAAAATATGTCACTCCACTAGTGTACCAATCCTGACAAATTTCAGAAAGACTGGATAAAGTGTCCTGATGTTATAAGCTATTAACTTGAAAATACATTTCTGGCTGTAACATTTGTATATTCCATCCTGTATACACATAATTTGGCAGGAATGTATCACACACCTTCCCTGTTATCTCTGCCAAATTACAGGACGATTTGATAAAGGAGCCCAATTTTATAAGCAATTGAGGTTATCCCCTTGAAGACCACTATTCAGATAAATAGCAGCACATGCAGTGCCAGTCAGAGGCAAGCACCTGGCATGGCAGGGGGAGGAACCCAACAGACTGACAGACACATTCACTGGCCAATTACTGCATGCTTCCAACTTTACAGGACCAATTGATGGTGGCTTTGAGGCGGGTATAGGAGGCGGCCCTGATGCGGGCATAGAAAGGGCATAACTCGGACTTTGGAGATAGCATCCCAGCAATCAGGAGACATGGTTTACACATCCAGGCTGGCCAGCTGTCATCACAATCCCATCCTGCAGCACAGTGACAGAGGACATAAGAGAATCTCTATTGGCTCTTTCCTAAACAGATGCTTCCAATTTCCCAGTAACAAGTGTCGTTGCCAGTGTCGTCTGCAAATTTGATCACCTCACTCTTAACACCCTTTTCCAAATCATTAATGAATACATTAAACAGCACCGGTCCCAGTACAGATCCCCGTGCACACCACTTTTTACATCTCTCCATTGTGAAAACTGACCATTTATTCCAACCCTTTGCTTTCTATCTTTTAACCAGTTTCTGATCCCATGACTTTTTAACTTTTTCAAGAGTCTCTCATGAGGGACCTTATCAAATGCTTTCTGGAAATCCAGGTACTCTATATCTACTGGGTCTCACTTGTCTACATGCTTATTTACACCCTCAAAGAATTCCAATTAGTGAGGCATGACTTTCCTTTACTAGATCTGTGTTGACTCTTCCCCATTAAGCCATATTTGTCAACATGCCCTGTAATTCTGTCCTTAATGATGGTTTCCACCATTTTGCCCGGCACAGACGTCAAGCTTACTGATCTGTAGTTTNTCATACCCTACATTTTACCTTCTCCCTTTCCTTGCCCTTCTCCCCCATGTACATTATATAGAGATAGGTAGTAGAGATCAGATATAGATATATATTATAGACATGTAAATTAGATTAGTTATATAGATAATTGATTAAATAATAGATAGTTTTCCTTTCCCCTTCCTGTCTCACTTAGATCTAGATAAATATTAGTTATGCACAGGAAACAATAATGCTACTGATACCAAAATAAAATCTTTGTTTGAAATGGTACCAATAATGATATCAATAATGATAATGAATATCGATACCGATAACAAAAATGATACCAATATCGATACCGATAATGAAAATGATATCAAAAACAATAACAAAAATTATAACAAATATGATAACGACACAAAAACAAAAATGACATTATCGTTAATAATAATAACAAAAACGACAATTGTGAATAACAAAAATGAAAAACGAAAATGACATGGGGGCCTGGTGCACACCCCTATTTGTTTCCCCACCAAGTAATACTTGATGGAAGTGACCATTGACCATTTTCTACCAGTTATTCACATCTGGTGAGCATATGTTTGCTATTTAAAGTAGCTGAGAGGGAAAGAGGCAAAGAAAAAGATACTGGGTTGAGCAAAATTCAATTCAAACTGCTATTACCATGCATAGTTGCACTTAGATTTCCGCTACAGGCAAGATGTAATTTGACTAATTATTTTTGAATGAAGAGACTCTTCTACTAAGAGCATTATTATAGGGGCAGACTGCACATTTTTCTCAGAGCTTTGGAAACTGTTTCACCTTCTTACTTTTCCTGCCCTTCAATTATTAAATTGAATTCAAACAACCAATACTCCAGCAGTAATCCAATGGAGCTGTTCAAGGTCCTGATCTGAACAGCCCCAAGCAGTATGCAGTGGGACCTTTATACCAGGAAAGCAAGTTGGAACCTGGCCCTTATTTTAAAGGTCAAGCGTGGGGGAGGTGCAAATAAAGAGGCGTTGCTCTGACCCCTCAGATTAGTATTTATATAAGATCCAGAAGTTACTTCCCTGTATTTTGGATACTGGTTTAATTTTGCTGCACGGTTTCCTTATTTATAAAAAATATTGACAAACAACAATCCATAAAACACGTATACTCGCTTTTCTATACATTGAGTGCATGGGTGAATATATCACTCTGGTTCTCCTGAACATAGAATACCCTGAATGCTTGGGTGTTTCTTACTTTTAAAGAAAACAAACAACAATTGAAGTTGCCTATACTCTTGCAACACCATACATGCAAATGATTTATAGGACATTCTGTATACATGTATTATATGTAAACGCTGTACATTTTGTAAACATATATACTTCATGTATTCCCTTGCTTTACACATGAGCATACATGCACACGCATACATATATGCTGGAATGTAGCCAGTTCAGAAGATGATAGGAAACAGCATAGGAAGATGATAGGAAGAAGCATTCATATTAGTTTTATTAAATAGTTATATTTTATTTAGTTATATAGTTAAATAGTTATATAGTTATTTAGTTATATAGTTATAGTTATTATATAGTTATATAGTTATTTAGTTATATAGTTATAGTTATTATATAGTTATATAGTTATTTAGTTAAACTGACTTCAACTTGCCCATGTTCATGCATCTTTGGTGTTTACTCGATTGTTTAATTTCTTCACATTTTTATACCACCCTTACCTCAAGGCTCAGTGCAGGTTACAATGCATAACTAGAGCATAGATTACTAGACTATCACTAACGTGAATACGAGAGATTCAACATTCCTTTGCAACATTCAAGATTTCATAGTGCATTTTGACATTTCTAGCCCTTAAACAGAAACGTCCAGGCTGTGATCCACAAACCACTTATTCTGGCGTAGAAAGGAAGCCCAATGGCTTCAATGAGACTTCTCCAGAATAAGTGGGTTGTGAATCATGGTTTTGGCCTATACAGTTCTACTGTTTGTTTCCCCACAAAATTCTCTGTAATGCTACAAACCGACCAGCCACAAAGCTTTATAATATCAGATCTGATTACTTAGTATGGGTAAGATTTTTGGTTGACCTTTTTAATTTTTGGAAAGGACAGGACTAAGCAAAAAAAAAAAAAAGAGGGTGAGAGCAAGAGAAAGAAGTAAAAAAACTAAGCTAAAGTAGCATTGCAGTGTCTCAAGACTCATTCACAGGAATGCTTACTCTGAAGTCATCAGCCCTTCCATCACTCAAACTCTGCTTTAGTTCTCATGAACACAGTGCTTGAAGCAAAGTAAGAAGGAGTACCTACTGTAGAGAAGCTTACTGCCAAGAGTAAGAGAATGATTGCATGAATAGGGAAAGGATGTTAATTGTGTGTGGTAAATGCCATAATTAATACCCGACTGCTCACACAATCATTAACTGCCTGGGGGTTGTCTCCCACACAATAATTACTTTGCCTTAGTTTGAATGCTTGCAAAGTGGATTATCTTCACTGGAATAAGTCCCCAGAGGAAGGAAGAAGGGTTTAGCTTGTTCGTGTGAATACTGCCTTAGCAAAATATAGCACTGAGAATTATCACAGGATCACAAGTTTGGTGGAAATGAACAGAGAAGGGAAATGGGCTATGGAAACTTACCTCTGATTTTCCACAAACTCCCAAATCTGAGCACTTGGAGTAGCCAACTAGAGTCAGTTCTTATGTACAAAACTGATGGACACCCAGTTTCACTGGTCCCATCAATTTTCTGCATGGAAAAATCTGAGGATGTTAAATTCAGCCGCTGATTGTAAATTTGGATTTTGTTGTCTAAAGTGCTCACCTAGCCTAGTTATGCAAAATCATGAGCAAAACACGTCCCCTATTTATATGCAAAAGACAATGACCATTTGATTGAATCAGCACCACGCCAAAACCTTTCTCCCCCAACCCTTTGAAAACATGACTGTTTTGCAGAGTTATTTTGTATTTCTCTAACTAAATTGCTCAGAAATATCCAGATACCTTAGACTTTGGGTGCTTTATTATTATTATTATTATTATTAGCATTAGCATTAGCATTAGCATTAGCATTAGCATTTATATAGTGCCAGCGATGTACCTGGTGCTTTACATAGAATAAGATAGACACGGTCAAAAGTGATCAAAAGTGTACTTACACGTTTGGTTGGCGGGACATGAATGCAAATTAGGCACGGTTTTGATAATGTCCGAATGCTGTGCCATACATAATTGAAGCTTTTTGGTGCATTGACAAGTGCACTTGACCAAGCTGCAAAATCTAGGTTGGTCAAGCACACTTCTTAGTGCACCAAAAAGCTTTAATCATGCACGGCACGGCATTCAGACATTATAAAAGCCATGCCTAATTTGCATGCACATCCTGCCACCCCAACTCAGAAGTACACTTTTGATCATGTCAGAAAATGACCTTTGTAACTCTGACTTGATTCTAGATTTTCTTGCAGTTTGGATCCATTAGGATAAAATTAAGGTAGGCATTGATCTATCTTTGACTTGTCAAAGCAAATCACCTGGAAGTCAGTTTGGGTTAGTGGTTAGACCAACACACTGATAATCAAGACACACAGGTTGTAGCCCATACCCTACCACTGACACTGAATTATGTTTTTTGAGCATCATTGTCCACATCTATAAAATGAGAGTGTTGAGATAATCAAGTAAAAATCCCTATTTAATAGAGTTGTTCCAAGTAGTATTCTCTGAGGGTCCAAGGAGCGGTCCCAAGTGTTCAGGACACCCCTTGGACCCTTGCAGAAAACTCAGGTGAGTTTCCAAGGCCAGGGAGATGACTATTGAGGGGTCAGGGGCAGAGTGCTTAAGGGGAAGCAGGGGTCCTAGCGGGGGGGGGGGTCAGGGGGGATTACTTACCTTCTGGAGAGGTCCCACGCAATGCATGACCTCTTCCCAGCTTGTAAGATTTAAAGTTTGTGGTTTTTTTAAAAAAAAAACTGAGCATGCTCAGTAGTTGTTTTTTTCTCACCCCCTTATCAGGGAAGGGGGAGCAGGGGCTTAGCACTGGCCTCCAGCCCCTGATTCCCTGCACTCGGCTGAGGATTGGCCATGTTTTGAAGTTCTGGGGCCCTTCCCCAGAACTTTGGAACTTGGAAAATCGAGGCCAAATGCACCGGTTCTTGGTTTTCCTCAGGAACTATTATTTAAGTAGTTCTGAAACTACTTAAAACGAAAGATCAAGTTTTAGAACTGTTGTTTAAGTAGTAGAAAAGTAGTTCTGAAACTACTTAAAACCAAGGACCAAGTTTCAGAACCACTATTTAAATAGTTCTAAAATAGCTGCTACTGTTTTGTATTGCAGACAACAGAATTCTGTTTCCGGAGAATGTGGCCTGAAAATTGGAAAATAGTCCTGCAGTTCACCCTGCCCTCTTCCCTTCTCATCTTTCTCAACTGTCCCTGTAAGTTTCTTGGTAAATGCAGTAATTACCTGTTTGTGTTAATACCTCTCACGTGAGCTGTCCGGGCAAACTCCTGGATTAGTAAAACCTGGATATCAAGGTTTCACTAATCCACAATTTAAATCTCGCACGACTGTCACTGCATTCACGTCTGAATGCCAAGTTGCATGTGATCGATGTCATATTGACCTTGCTTTCCCTGGCTACCCCAACAAACAGCTGATGTGGGAGAGGGGCACTCCTCCAGCCCTCTTTCCCCCATCAGCTGTTTTTCAGGAGAACACGCACGTTCCTCCGGGTCCCCTTCCCCCCCACCATTGTTGCGCACGCAGGTTGCTTGTTTATATTTATTTAGATTTATAGCCCACCCTATCCCCAAAGACTCAGGGCGGCTCACAACAAAGACATAAAATACAAATATAAAATAAATAATTAAAAACCCAGAAAACTAAAAGCATCCCCATCACCCTCCCCCAATCTATCCCTGCCCATTGAATGCCTGGCCAAATAAAAAGGTCTTGCACTGCCTCCGGAAGATAGTCAAACAGGCTCAGATGAGCCTCCAAGGGAAGGAAGTTCCAAAGCTGTGGGGCAGCCACCGAGAATGCCTCTCTGTGGACTTGAGTCATATGAAACTGGGCCAGTGATGAAGCACGCAAGAGGGCACTCTTGGCAGATCTTAGGGCCTCAAAGGAGTATAAGGAGAAAGACGGTCCTTCAGATATGTGGGGCCCAAACCATTTAGGGCTTTAAAGGTCAAAACCAGCACCTTGAATTGTGCCTGGAATGCTATAGGCAGACATAGTTTTTGAGGCTGGGGGTCACATTGTCGATCCCCAAATGTGCCGGGAGCCACACGCCAAAATCAATTAAAATCAATTTTAATAATTAAAAACCAATTTAAATCAATTAAAAAAAAAGTACATACACAGACAGTACAAGCACAAAATATTGGCCCCAGGCCTGTTGGCCTTTCGATGCATCTGTAAGACTTGGCTGTTCACCCAGGCCTTCGGAGGGGAGGGTGGGGGGTGGGTTAATTTTTGAGGGGGGTGTTTTAAATTTGTTTTAATTATTATATTGTAGATTATTTTTTTTTGTTATGTTTAAAAATTGTTTTTATATTATGTTGGAAGCCGCCCCGAGATGCCATAGGCATGGGGGGGCGGAATATAAATAAATAAATAAATAAATAAAATATTAAAAACACAAACACACACACACAGAATATTCACACACACACACACACCCACACACACACTCTTAAGTAAGTAAAAGAAACTTACATACACACTGTTGCTGCTGCCACCAATGTTGCTGTTTACAAATGTCCCTCAGCCATTTCTTGAATGTGCCGTGCTGGTACTATATTTCCCAGCATGCCAGATTCAGTAAATGGCTGGACGTGGCATGGAAGGACATTTGCTGAGGGGGAGAGGTAAGCTTGAGTAAGTTTGTGCAGCCCACAAAAGTCCGCCCGGGCCACAGAGAGACGGATGCGGGAGGCACAACAATGAAGCATGGTGATAGGGTGGGGGGCCGGATAAAATTGCCCCGCGTGTCGGAGGTTCCCCACCCCTGGTTTAAAGACATTCCTACTACTTTACATGTCTGGGGGATTGGGGGAGTCTTCTGAACCCGCAAATTACCCCACTAATCTAAAAATGCCTCAAGGTGTTTGCAGATGAATAAGAGTGCTTGCTTACTCAGCCTATGGGGGCAATAGGTGACATGGATGCTATTACTATCAATAATATATAACCTATATCAATAATGTGCACCTCCCTGAAGCAACCAAAGTTGGTCACTGTTGGAGACAGGATACTGGGCTGGACAGACACTACTTCTGCTCCCTCCTAGGAGATAAATTCCTTGACACCACAGTCTGTGCCTAGCTGAATGAGTGACAACATTTTGATCTTTGCCAGGTGGCATGTTGTGCTGTCCCTGACCAAACTGCCCACAATCCTGCCTGGGCGTTTGCACATCTCTCTACATTTTCTCACTCTTTTGCTGCTCTGTTTCACTGGACAAAATGGAAATAAGCCAATTTTTGTTAGTTTGAATTGTGTTGCATTTAACGGCACAAGTGAAACTCTGGGCTTTGTATGACTTTAGGGTTTCTGTGTCAGCCATTAATCACTTGAGCTGCTCTTCCTGGGCTTCTGATTTTGACAAAACCCCTTTCATTTGAATTATGTCCTTCTTTCCAGCAGTGGGTCCATGTATTATCCTATATATAATTTTTAAATATAAAGACAAACAGCATGAAACAATTAGAATCTATTGCTTTGAAGTCAAGCTCTCTTATAACATAGGCAAACATAATGCTCTTGACTTTAACCTATGGGTTCCACTTTAGAGGGGGTGTATTTTTCATACATCATGTCTTTTTATAAATTTGCTAGAGCGTGCACCAGACTGACTTTGCCAGAAAAATATAAGGAAAACAAATATGTCAGGGTAATGATGCCAGGACTCTGCCTTATTGAAAAAAGCAGTTTATTAATACCTTATTGCTACAAGCTAGATGTTATTATCATCTTGGGTCATTTAGAATCTTATTAGGTATTCTGATGGCGGATGAATAATCCTGTGATAAATTCTTTGCCATGTCCTTCACAGTTGTCATACCAGGATCATAAACAGCATTTATAACAATCTAGCCTAGAGGAAAAGGCTTACAATGGTCTGTTTAGCATGCAGGAAATATTCAGATGGGCAGTGTCTGGTTAGACTCGAGGCCCACAGGAGGGATACCAAAGTTAAATGTAGCATGGGCTGCTCTGAAGATTAGCTCTGGAAAAAAAGGCATTGGGTCAGGGACATGGGGACTGATACCAGCTGCGTGGCAACAAACTGACTCCTTCTAACAAACGCTATAGAAAATTTAGAGAAAGGGTAGGTGTTATATGCTAGGGCCTTATTGGCAAATTGACTCTTGAGCCAGTTAACCCATCCTGAGCCCTAGGGGTAGGAGAAATATACATTATATTTGAAAGTAAGTAAGTAAGTAAATAAATAAACAAAACGTTAGAAGAGGCAGTGGAATAACAGCAGTCCAATGTGTGTGAGAGAAACACAAACACACATAACCCATCCCACATCTAAACCCAAAGCCCTGCCCCTTGGCCTCACTGAAATGACAGTAGGTCTACCCATTTGTATACTATACAGTATCCAGGAACTTAGTCCCCTCCTTAATTTCTGCTTTCTTACAGGAGCCACTGTTGTTAAGGACTGAAATTAAGGGAGGGACTGTTTCCTCCACCTAAAAGTCAGAAAGACACTGTGGCAAGGAATGAGGCTCGGAACTGCCTGGCCCTTTAAGGGGCACCGGCTAGACAAACTGCAGGGGCAGCTTGGAGGAGGATGCTGCCGCAGCAGGTGTCAAATAAGCTGCAGGCATAGCACCATATAGGACAACGTCTTAGGGTGCTTTTAAACATGCGCTCTCCCAAGCGCGTTTGGAGAAGACGGCTCCCAAGCATGTTTGGGAGAAGATGGCTCCCGTGGTGAAGCCGCCTTCTCTGTCCCAGCCAGTGATTCAATTTAATCACTGGCTGGGGGCTTTATAGGGGGGAGGGGGTTTGCCAGCGCTGCCCGGAGGAGGCAGTTTTCGCCAGCTTTCCCCCATCTCCCCCCCCTACTTGCAAACCGGGGAAGCCACAATTAACCACGCGGTTCCCAGGAACGGAAGTGAGGGGGCAGGAATCCTCAGTCGGTTTGATGCAGGAAAGATCCGGCATCAAACCGGGCCAAGCATTTAAATGATCACAAAGAAAGGCGGCTGATTAAAGGATCAGCTGCGTTTTTTGTATCATTTAAAAGCGCCCTTAGTAGCCTACAGCTAAGCAAGCCACTGGGCTGAGTGGCTAACTGGTTCCAGCTGGGCCTGGACATTGTTATAGAGGGAGCTGAGTAATGGAACACTCCCGGATGGGGCAACCAGAAGGGATGGAGCCACAGGGAGAGAGCGCGTGGGGACCGGCAGTCGGAGGGAAACAGGCAGCGAGGAAGCAACTCCTGTGTGAACTGAGATGCAGAGGAGGCCCAATAAAGATCCTTCTTTAACTTGGCAATTCCTGAGTCACTTCACTTCAATGTTTCATGGTGGCAGCAGTCTACTGAACAGCCGCGTAGAGAACTCGGTGAATGGAGTCAGCATGGCGCAGTCAATCAAGCCTCCAGCCGCTTTAGATTTCAATGGCAAGAACCTGGCACAGGAATGGATTCGCTGGAAGCAAGAGTTTGAGCTATACACAGAGCTTGCAATGAACAAAGCAGAGGTAGCCACTAAGGTAAAGCTGCTATTTTACTTTATCAGAGCACAGGGGAAGAAGATATTAATGGGCAGGAAACTAATGCAGGCATCCCCCCCTGTTGGCTGTACTGAATGCGCTAGAGGCCCACTGTGCACCAAAATGCAATGAGACAGTGGAGTGCTATATGTTCTTCATGAGGGACCAGAGTTATGGTGAAGGCCTGAAGGCCTACATGACAGACTAAGAGCAAGCACTTGTAAATTCGAGAAACTGAGGATTCGCTGTTAAATTCAGAATAGTGTGTGGCACTGGGGACAGTCAGCTGAGGGAGCAGCTGTTCCATGAAGGCGAACATAGTCTGTCTAAATGCCTGGACATGGTGCAGGCTGCAGAGGCTGCCAAAGAGAGGCTGAAAGTCCAGGGGCTCGGGCAATAGACACAGTGCAGCAGTACAAGACCAGTAACGAAAAGAAACAAAGCAAAGAGAGCCACAGCACAGTGGGTGGTGCACTTATTGTGGGAGGCTACATGAGATGGCTAAAGAGAAGTGTCCCACATTTGGACAGCGATGTAATGCTTGCAACAAGCTTAATCACTTCAGCATGTGCAGGGCCACTGGGAAAAAGAAAAGGGTGCAACTTATGCAGGAGGAAGAGGCAACTACTGCATCAGAGAGTGAGGAAGATGATGCAAACATGATGACTATTACTGTAATGTCTCGCTTGCACCATGTGAGGGCCATAGGGACCACAAGGCAAGCGGACTTCTTTGCCTCCATGCAAATAGGAGACAGAAGGATACGCTTCCACTTAGACAGCGGGGCATCCTGAACGTAATCCCTCAGGAAAAACCTAGACCAGACACACTGATCAGGAAGACTAAAAGGGCCCTGATCATGTACAACAAAAGCACCATTCAGCTGGTGGGTAAATTCTACCTCACCCTGAAAAAGCCCAGAAATGGGAGAAAATACGACTTAAAGTTCGTGGTGGTGGAGGGACAAGACCAACAACCCCTACTTGGAGCACAAGCAATTCAGATCCTGGATTTGATCAGAATGCAGCACCAGAATTTTGTGCATGCAGTCAAGCAGCAGCAGATGAGAGGAACGATGGACAAACAAGTCAATCAGAAGCAGATGAGAGGAACGATGGACAGTGTCCTAATGCAGTAGGAGGATGTTTTCAAGGGAGATGGATGCTTCAAAGGAAAGGAGTGCCTTGAAATCGATCCTGCAGTGCCACCAGTGTGCCTGCCGCAAAGGAAAATACTGNACCAACAACCCCTACTTGGAGCACAAGCAATTCAGATCCTGGATTTGATCAGAGTGCAGCACCAGAATTTTGTGCATGCAGTCAAGCAGCAGCAGATGAGAGGAACGATGGACAAACAAGTCAATCAGAAGCAGATGAGAGGAACGATGGACAGTGTCCTAATGCAGTAGGAGGATGTTTTCAAGGGAGATGGATGCTTCAAAGGAAAGGAGTGCCTTGAAATCGATCCTGCAGTGCCACCAGTGTGCCTGCCGCAAAGGAAAATACTGATGGCACTCAATGAGCCAGTCAAAAAAGCAGTAGCAAGCTTATGCAAACGAGGCATAATCAGGGGTGAGCAAGCAAACACCCCGTGGGTGAGCAGCATGCTGGTGGTGAAGAAACCATCAGGTAAACTAAAAATCTGTATCGATCCAAAGCTGCTAAACAAGGCTCTGAAAAGGGCACACTACCCCTTGCCTACCACAGAAGATGTACTTCCTGAGCTGGCAAAAGCATGCTTTTCATGGTCTGTGATGTACAAGATGGTTTCTGGCATGTTCGGTTGGATGAAGCATCCAGCAAACTAACAATATTTGCAACCCCATTCAGAAGGTACATATGGCTACACATGCCAATGGGCATCTCCCTGGCTCTGGAGATCTTCCAAAGATGTCTACACCAGGCCCTGGAAGGTCTGTCTGAGGTAAAAGTCATCGCAGACAACGTCCTCATATACAGGGAAAGCGCCAATGATGATGAGGCAGAACAAGCTCACAATGAGAAACTATTCCGATTCCTGTCAAGATGCAGAGTCAGGAATGTGAAATTCAACCCAGGTAAGATGAAACTGAAGCAACGTCAGGTGACATGCATAGGACACATACTGTCTGCAGAGGGACAAAGACCAGACCCCAAGAAAGTCAAGCTATCGTGGAGATGCACCCCCCTAAAGATGTGAAGGGAGTACAGAGACTGATAGACATGGTAAATTACTTCTCAAAATATTGCCTGAACCTGGCCACTGAGGCAGAGCCAATAAGACAACCGACCTAGCACCACATAGCCTGGGACTGGGGAGAACTGCAACAAAAAGCTTTCCTCAGGATATGAAAGCACTAGTCCTGCAGTACTTCAAGCCCAGTCAACAGCTCATCCTGCAGTGTGATTCCTCAGAGAAGGGCCTAGGGGCAGTCCTGATGCAGGACAGAACCATCAAATATGTCAGTCAGGCACTCTCAGAGATGGAACAGGGATACGTGCAAATCGAGAGAGAATTGCAAGCAGTGGTATTTGGAGTGGACCGGTTCCACCAATACACTTTTGAACACCTGGTAGTGATGGTCTCGGACCACAAGCCACTCAAGACCATAATGACCAAACCCCTGCTTGGGGCATC
>QEPC01013393.1:11287-24838 GCA_003113815.1 Sphenodon punctatus
CCCCCCCCCCAGCAGCGCAGAGGCGCCCGTGGGCCCGGTTGCTCCAGGAGACGGGGGGCGCCCCCACCGACTACATTGCCTCCCCCGCAATCCCCTCTTGTGTGGGGCAATCCCCCCCCCCTTGGGGGAAGGGGCAGCGGTGTCTGTGGGGCGGGCAGCTTGCACCAACCAGGGAGGCTTCTGGCTCCCCAGGTGGGTGCAGCAGTCTGAGGGCTGGGAGGGGGATCCCCATGTGGGCGCCTCCCCAGTCTGTCCGTCCCTTGCAGGGTGGATGCTCCAGGCATCTGCAGAATGCACCGGCCTCTTAGCTGCCTTGTGTGTCTCTCTCGGCCTCCTGGCTCCCATCAGGCTCAGCCCCGGGTGGGGTGCGGGCAGCAGGCTGAGGACCCCTCTGCAGGAGGGGGGGGGGGAGGAGAAGAGGCAGGGGGGCTCTGTGCTGGGGTGACAGTAATGGACTCGCCCAGCGGCAGCGTGGGAGGAAATGACATTCAGTTACCGTGCGAGCGGAGTCTGCTACAGGGTGTGGCTGCTGCCTGTGGGGAATGGAGAGAGAGAGACTGGGATGGGGGGCAGCCAGGCTGGCATGTGCCTGGGTCTCTGCCCCCCTCTCCGGGGTAGGGAATGCGACTGCACCAGGGGCCCCTGGCATCGCCTGCCCCTTGGCAGCACCGCTCTGTCCCCCTTTAGCAGGTGCGTTCAGAGAGATTTGGGGGCCGTTTAAGTGTCCCCCCCCCCGCCCCCCACATCTCTCCGTCGCCTAGGGGCTGCAAAACCGATATCTGGAGAGCCCCGTCCTCAAGTCTCTCAGAGATGAGCTGCCCGTCACTTGCTATATGCTGATTTTGAGTTCAGGAAAGCTGTGGGTTCAGCTGTAGTCCAGTTCCCTGGGATCCAGCCGTGTCGCTGATCTGGGGGTGCAGGGGCTGGTACGGTTGTCCCCCCCTTCTTATCAGACCTCCTCTTCCTATATTGAGAGCGCCCCCAACCCCCGTCCTCCAAAGCATCTGTTCTTGGCTTCCCGGGAGCCAGGACTCCAAGCTGGATGGGGCAGCAGCCTGAGCTAGGTGATTTCATTTTTAGTTATTTTTTTTAATGTTTAAAATGTTGCTACCCTGCCCCTCCTGCCACAGGCCATTCCTGTTTAATGCAGCAAAGCAAGCTCCAGAGTAGAAACCCGGGGCACGTTTCCTCTGCCTCTCCTCCCAGGGGGTTGTATGTAAAGTGGAGTCTCTGTAGTGGCAGGGGGAGCAAAGCTAATCAGACTTATTGCTGTCATTGTACCTGCTGCTGCTCCTTAACCTGGCTAGTCTTGGGAAAGCTTCCTGTGTGATTCTCTTTCTGCCCCTGACAGTCCTGAGCATGTTGTGCTAGACTTCAGACGAGAGAGGGAGGGCAAGGCAGCCTCCAAGGTGTGGCTCTCTCCCTACAGGCAGCAAGGGGCATGTGGAGATGGTTTTGCAATCCGGGCGATAGCCCGAGGATCAGGTTATCAGCTTGATGCATGGGGCTATGAGCCTCTCCTTGGTGCTTAAGAGAGTTGTGGGAAGGAAGCCAAGGGCCTTCAGCTGTGTTCACGTTGCCTGGGATCCGACCGTGTGGCTTGTCTGTGGGGGACAGCTGCTGTTTGTTCATCTTGCAGAACTGGTGTCCGGGCCTCGTGCGGAAGCCAGTCGCTCAGCGGAACCCATCTCTAGTAAGATTTCGCCGTATTGTGGTTTGTGAGACCTCCTCGACGCAGGAAGACGGTCTCTATTTTCACCCCTATCTCTGTCGACAGGCAGGGCTCTTGCCCTGTTAATTCTAAAGAAACGCTGCCAACATAAATGTCCCATGCCTGCTTGTCTTAACGTGGGATTTCCTAGCCCTTGCCTCTGCAAGGGTTTAGTTTTAACTTAGCCTTGTGTCTGGAGTGGCGCTTGGCCCGGAGGGGTGGTTGCGTGTCTGTGCTCATTGCACATGAGCAGCAACGTGTGTGGCTTGGCAGCTCTGTGTGTAGACGAGGCTGTCGATGAAAGCTGTATTTATCGGTCTCCTCTTGACATGACTTGTTTCGCTCGGCATAAGCAGGCTAACCTTCTTGATTTCGGTCTCTGGCTTTCACATGCTAGCACCACCGGGGGAGTTCACCGTGCACGGTATCGGGGGCGGCATCAGTGAAACCAACCCAGGCTCTGGGCCCGCAGTTTTGTGTTTGTCGAACTTGATGTTTTTTTAAAGCTGTAGCTTTGCTTAACTTCACTTCGTTGAACCAGATAAGGCAGACAGCAAAGCTTTTATGCTGGGGGGTTGGGAGTGGGGGGGGAGGAGACCTTTTCCCACCTCCAAGAAAATTAGTACTAGTCCCAAGGGCTGCATATAAGTTAGTGCAGGGATGCATTCAAGAAAAGACAGGTCTGGATCATGGTTCTGTGCCTTGGATCTGTCCTCTATCCTTGTGTGCATGCCCCCAGCTCAGCTCCCTTTACCTGAACTCAGTTTTTTCAGTGGCTGTGGATAGGAAATGGATCCATAAACCGGAAATGGGCCGCATTTGGGCCCCCTGGGACTGAGGTTTCATACTCTTTCCAGCTGACGTGGGTTCAGTCAGAGAGATTATCTCCTGATCTGGGGGGCCTGCGCAGCAGCAAATAACTTTGCTACGGTGAATAAGCCTGTTAAGAACGTGGGAACTACCAGCCCAGGTCAGATCAATGGGCCGTCTAACCCAGTGTCCTGTCTCTGACCATAGCAGCTCTGGATGTTCAAAGGGAGCGAGTACAAAAGGTGTCTATGGAGGGATGGGTTTCCTGTTGTTCACCCCCAACTTCCTGTAATCGGAGATTTCACCACTTGACTGAACTGATCTCGGTGAGATTGTTTGCAGTAGTAAGCGTAAGCCTTTAGGCGAGTGTGTGGCAGGGCTGGGAAGTTGAAGAACAGGTCCCCGTTGTTCTAAGCTGCGGCTGGCCAGATTTGTGGTGCGCACAATGCAGTTGTTCAAGGTGTCCACCTCATGTGATCTACCATGACCTCTCCCCCAGGCGTCTCTGGTGGGGAGGAGCACTCCCTTTTTGGAGAGCCTACCCTGAGGCAGTGGAGGGGTTCTCTTAGCCGGTCTCCTCCCTGGGGTGCCAGTTCCACTCTCCTCCGAGAGGTGATCTCTGAGGTACTGGTCCCACTCCCCACACTGTGGCCTACTGGAATCTAGACACCGACACACCGACACACCGTTCACAGCCCTGTACAAATGCACACATGGTTCGTCCTGAATCCACGGGACCATGCCTGCTAAGTGGGGTTCGTTCTCTCACTCTCCACACACGGGGAAAGGCTTCTTGTGCATACTCTTATTAACGGGGCTGTATTTGCAGAGGCAGGGTGAGGAAGTGTCAGACAGTGATGGGGATGAATTCTGTAGACCTGGGTCAGCCCCAGGTGGGCGGAGAGAGCTCCCAGCCAAACCAGCTTTGCCGTTGGAGCAGCTGCTAGTTGCTCTCTGTCCTGGGGGGCATGGAAGATATTTTTTGGGTGGGGGGATGCACAGGTAGCAAACCCCAAGCTCCACTCTTGCTGAACTAGGGGAATTTCCAGATTGCTGCGCTAGCAAGGAGGGGGTTGGGGGTGGAGGGGCAGGGAAGGAGAAGCAACAAGGGGGGGGGGGGTAGATGTACCACAGACAGGAAGTGGAGGCAGGGGGCAACTTAAAAAGTTTGAGCTCCACTACAGTAAGTGGCTGTTGTGCTGCTGAAATCCTAGAGAGCGAATCGGTCCTGCTGGTGTCCTGAGGTGCCCTCTGTAAGATTATCTGTCGAGTGGAAGGAAAATGCGTTTCCCTCCTCCCCAGACCTCTGTCAGCTGTCAGACTGATCTCCTTGGGGCATGTCCCTTCCCTTGGCTGTCTGGTAAATGCCTTGTGTGTCGTGGGCGTTGCCACAAGCACCCGGCGTTGTGAGAGTTTGGTGTCTAACGGAGCCATGCGAGTGCTCAAGAACGAAGAGACAGTGGGATAGAGCAGTGTGTCGGGGAAACTGAACGAGACGGTAGCCCGCTGGAGGCCGTGTTTGGTCCATGCAGCCCCCCACGATCACATGTTTAGCATGTCTTGCCTAATCCAGTCAGCCCCCTGCCTATATTTTGTGTGCTTGTGGCAGCTTCTCCCCTGCAACTGCCTCTCAACCATCTCAGCTGAGAGGTGCACTAAAGATCTCCCTACACCCACAGTCTCCCTTCCTGCCTCTCAGGTGAGAGGTGCACTAGAGATCTCCCTACCCCCACAGTCTCCCTGCCTTTCAGGTGAGCGGCGGCCACGGGGGAGGGAGATCTTGAGCGCGTGCCCCAGGTGAGAGGCGGCCACGGGGGAGGGAGATCTCGAGCGCGCACGCCCCAGGTGAGAGGCGGTCATGGGGATGGAGATCTCGAGCGCGCGCTTCTCAGCTGGCCCTCAGCGCTACGCAGGACTCTGATGCTGGCAGACCTGGATGCCAATGAGGCTGCACGTGGACCTAATTGACGAGACAAGGAACATGAGCTCCCGTTAGCCTTGCCTAGCCCACACAGCGGACCTGCGATGTCCGTGGACTCTGCTGTGAGTGGCGGCTCTGTGGAGGCCACATGGCAGGTACCTAGTAGATGGGTACGCAGCCACGCGCCTGGTGAAGCCCAATGTGGGCTACAGCCTCTTGTTTAATTCCACCCTTAGTTAATGGACTTGCTGCATGACTAGCATCTGGTCAATTCTGCACTTTTGTTTTGTATTTTAAATGGTCTGCTCCCTGTTTTCTGCCCCTAGTGAAGCTGCCCCTGCCGGTCTGCAGCATCTTAGCCTGCCGCACAAAACAAAATTAACGCTCTTGACGTGGCTGATCATTTTGACTCCCCTTTTGGGACTAGCTGGGCCTGCCCTTGCAATGAGGAGGCGGAGGGCAATCTCGTTACCGAGGAGCATTTAGTTCCAAGCGGCCCTGCTTTTTCTGCCAAATGCAAAAGGAATGCCGGACTCCTTGCTTCTGTGATAATTATTTACTTATTTAGACTTCTATCCCGGCTCAGGGCAGCTTACATAAAACACACAAAACAGAAATACGCTAAAACTCCCTTTTTAAAAACTTCATTAAAACAAAAACCCGCCCATGTAGCATAGTCTCGCCTCGAAGTAATGAAAGCACGGATGACCGTGGCCAGATCCAAGCCAGAAAGAAGAGGTCGCAGCCTCCTCGCCATATGGGGTTGGTAAAAGGTGCTTCTGGCCGCCGCCGCCACCTGAGAATCCAAGGGCATCAAGGGGGCCAGAAGCACTTGGAGGCTACCAACCTGGATAACAAGAGGGGGCTGTTCCCCAAAACAGGATTCCTGAACCCCTCCCAGACACAAGATCAGCCAGCCCTCATCACTTCAGTCTTGTCTGGATTCCGCTTCAATCGGCTCCCCCTCATCCAGTCCCCAACAGCAGCCAGGCGTTGGATAAGCACGGAGACTGCAGGACCTGGGTCGGATGAAAGAGAGAGGTAGAGCTGGGTGTCGTCAACGTACTCATGGCACCTCACTCCAAACCTCGGAATGATCTCGCCCAGAGGCCTCGGATACACGTTGAACAAAACGGGAGGCAAGATAATCGAGTGAACTCTGCAGTGAGGCTTTCCCTGTGACGAGCACATCTGCGCGTTAGAGGAGCTGCTGCTCTTGGGAGACTTGAATCACATTTACCTCGTTACTGGGAGCGGCAGAGATTACAGGTTAGGTTTAATTATTAACCGTGGGTGAGCAGGGGTTACATCGAGAGAGACCAACTGTCTTGTCGGATAAATGGGGAGACAGTACTCTGCCCGATGAAGGACCCTGTGAGGTACAAAAGCTTGCATACTTCCGCCAACTGTAGTTGGTCCACTAGAAGAGATCACTTTACTACTGTCTCTGTTGCCTATATTTGGGACCAACACGGCAACTTTCTCTACACTTGTTGGCTAAAGGGACTCTCTTTAGTTCGCAACATACTTGGGAGGATCTTGGACGCTTAAGGGCAAAGAGAGAAGAAAGAGGAGACCATGATATTGCCCCATTTCCCTTCTGTGCTCCTGCCCAATCTCGCGTGTTGTAAGAGTGAAGTGAAATTGAACTCCTCTGGCTGCAGATGGGAACAGGAAGCCAGGGCAGTTAGCAAACCTACCCTCCGGCATCTGAGCCAGCAGCTTCTGCCCCTTTTTAGGCAGCCAGTCCTCTGTGGATTGCACAGATTTTCCATCGTTCAAGGCAAGGCGAAGCCTGTGTTCTGCCTTTTAAAGCACTCTGCTGCTGCAGGCAGCACACCTTCATGCTGTAGTTAAAAATAAATAAATAAATTAATCCCTGCACCTTCAAAACCCATGTGTTCACAAATACCCAGCCTCCAAATCTGAAATTGGTTAAGAGAACTGTATTTTTAAAACATTAAATTTGGGGTGGTTCTTATTTCTGAGCTGGGAGCTGTCTAAGGGACACTGCAGTCCAGCCTTCAAATGTTTGTCTTCTGGGGGGGTTGGTTCTGCTCTTTTAGTAAATTTTAATGAGTTTTAAATTTTGAGTGGTGATTTTATAGTGTTGGATTTTGCTGTGAGTCGCTCTGAGCTGCTGTGTGAGCAGGAGGCCGTGGGTTACAAACGTTCCGAAATAAAATTGGAGTTTTAAACTGAGATTTCTCAGGGTGATCTCGTATCTTGAAATTTTAAGTTTGAAGGAAACCTTCAACGTCCCAGCACTTGTGTGTGTTGACAATCCAGCCTCCTGTGTTTGGCAGGATGGCTGTATTGGGTATGGGCTTCAATAGCATGCTCGTGGGCCACCAAGGCTGTGATCTACAAGCCACTCGCTCTGAAGTTAATGGATTGTGGGCTGAGTAGCTTAGCAAGAAACCCTTTTTGAACAGCATCCTAGGAGCACGCCATGGTGCTTCACTAAATAAGAACTGGGCTCTGACCCGAGTTGTTGTTATGGTGCCGGCAGCAACCAGATGGCCCAACGTACTTCCCAACCACATGGGATTATGGAGGAGGGAGGGAGAGCACCTAGACCACCTTCTTCCTGTTCAAGCGAAACCCAGCGCTGGCCTGGACCAACGTTCTCCTAGCCTTCCCAGCCCTCTGTGTTGCCCGTTTCAAGCCTCCGTTGCCACTCTTGATCCTGATAGCTCGGCTGTAGCAGCTTTGAAAAGAGCCGAGTCCTCCTAGGCCTCTGTGTTGCTCGGAGCTGCCAGGAGAGTGTAATGAGCATTGATTAGCGAGCCTTTGCTCCGGCCCTGGGAAGGGCTGGCTGGAATGAGGCAGCGGCTCTGTGGTGCAAGCAGATGCCGCAGATGGAGTGGGATGTTCTGCGTAATGAAATGATGGATTTTTCAGCTGACTTACGTGCCGTGATCAAAATAAATGAGCAGCAAACAGGATGACTCCTGATTGTTCTCAATACGTTGGGGGGGGGAGATAGTGCTGAAATCTGGTTAATCGACTCTTTCTGTTTTCAGTGCTCACTTTCGCATGCTCTTGTCAAGTGGGTAGAGGCCCATTTTCTGAGCATTGAGTGAACACCTTGCCACTCTTGTGTGCCTTGATCAGCCTGCGTTCTGTCACTCGGTGCAAATGAGTGGCTTGGAAGAATGACGGTGCATGCACGCAACCCCCCAGAGTGGGGGTAGCCAACACCAAGCACAGCTCGTACCGATTCCTTAAGATGGGTTGTTGGCCGTGTGAAAAGGGTTTGCAAGTTAACACTGGCTGCACCCTCGCTCCCCTTACACTGGGGCTTTTGTGTCACTGCACCCTCGTTTTCACACCGGTGCCCCAGATTTTGCTTGACTCCATTGTGTGACATGATTCCCAGAGAGCAACAGAAACATGCAGTCAGGTCACCATCCCATCCGTACATGGCGTGACCCCCCACTTGAGTCCTGACTTTGTTTCAGAGCCTCATGTTCTAGCAAGTGGTAATGGTGTTGTGTGATTTGATTAACCCAGGACAAGCTCCGATCCCCAAGGTGTCATTCCTGCCGGGTCACTTCTTAGATGAGTGACCATAGAGGCATGGCCCCAGACTCTGGATTCCCTTCTCGGTTCCATGCTGCTTCTAGAACATTGCATGCAGGGAATGCCAGAAGTGCATTCCTCCATGCTATTTGCATTGTGAGAAATACCCCCAGGAAGTTGGGGCTATACTTAGGGCTGAACTGGCCAGGTTTTCGATAGCATCTCTGGCTAGTAAGGCTTAGGTAAGATACTGGATAAGACTTTTAGCCCAGCAAGAGGAGACGTTTCCTCTCTTATGCTTGAAAGAGGAGCTTAGTCATGAGGGAATACGGGCATACCCATGGTTACTCTATCTAGAAAAACTATTGAGAGGATTGGGGTTCTTCCAGTATTTTAGTGAGGTTGCGATAGCCTCCATCAGATTGCAGATCCTGACAAGAATTCAAGACGTTGCGTCCCAGGACGATCTAGCCCGCGTAAGGGCATGGAGGGTGGCTCCCACCTTGGGTCTAATTAAGGACCGGTTCCTTTTTGAGCCTTATCTAGATATCCTAGTGAATCCTAAGTTACGTAGAGCTTACACCTTTTTAAGATGGCAGCTGAGCAGGACCGCAGTTGTTGAGGGGAAGTTTAGGAATATTCCTAGAAATCAGCGGTTATGCTCATGCCATACAATGGAATTAGAGACCGTTGAACATCTTCTAGCAAGTTGCCCGCATTATGAGAATCTTAGGCTGACTTGGCTATTCCCATTACTGCCTCGAGGCCATACTTTTGAATCTACTAATTGCTATGTTTTTTTCTTGGGGCTTTCAAATAAGGAAGCAGTGTTGACTACAGCTTCCTATATTCAACTAGTTTCTAAGAAAAGGTTTTTGATCTAGGATATGGTCACGATAGCCACTAGTCTATCTTATTGGGGCCTTTGGGTAGTGAGAAGGTACCTATTGTTAATCGAGGTATCTTCGTGACCTGGATTACAACAAAACTGAGAAGTTACTTGAGCCAGGATGGGGTGCTTAGGGATTCTATGTTAAAGGGGAGTTTAGATTTATTTCAGGGGATGAGCTTTGCCGTGGTAACCCCCATTGAAGAGCTAGGCAGTGCTACATGATTTAGGCTCTTTATTAGATCTAGATATAGTAGATGGGGGGGATATAGTGCATCCTTTTGCGATGTCTTCAATTGCTGCATCCATTTTGCCATGGAGTTATATAACCATGTGGGGTTCTTGAGAGATATATATATATATATATATATATAAGTACTATTTGTAATAATAAACCAAATATATCTCAAGAACCCCACATGGTTATATAACTCCATGGGCAAAATGGATGCAGCAATTGAAGACATCGCAAAAGGATGCACTATATCCCCCCATCCTTTTGCCCCCAACTACTATATCTAGATCTAATAAAGAGCCTAAATCATGTAGCACTGCCTAGCTCTTCAATGGGGGTTACCACGGCAAAGCTCATCCCCTGAAATAAATCTAAACTCCCCTTTAACATAGAATCCCTAAGCACCCCATCCTGGCTATATATATATAGTATTGATCTATTTTATTCTTTGTATGTTGTCTGTCTGGGCCATGGTGAGAGCCAGCACCGGCAATAAATTACTACTACTACCCCCAGGAAGTAGAGAGAGGGAAGGAGGGGGTGGGGGAATCTACAGTTGTGTGAATACATTGCTACTAGACATGGCAGGTGGCTGGGGCAACGGGCCCTATAGAGTGCTTTGAAAACAGCCCAGCTTGGTCTTGTTTAGGTTGGGTCTCCTTCCTTGAACCAGTCAGTGGCCCCCTGAAAAGCTTTGCCCTGGGTTCTACGAGGCTGCAGCAGTGGGAGCATCTCCTCTAACCTGGCTGCCTTGGTAGGTCCTAGACAGTGAGGGATTCCTGACTCCAGGCTTTAAGCATTGGGTGCCTTGAAACCTTGGTTTGACTCGGAGGAGGATGTAATTAAATTAAAAAAATACTGGTGTGACCCAATGTTAATGCCTCCCTCTCTCGCACCAACAGTAATTGGTCCGCTAAAAGATCTCATCTGAACTCCTTTGTCTCCATCTCTTATTTGGGACCAACATGTCCATCTCCCCCCTTGCTCATGCTTTGGGTATTGAAGCGGACGACGTTTGTTTATCCACGGCAGAGTGGGCGCATTTGAGGTGCAGCCCAAATGCTGCGGCACGGAGTACACCCAGAGGTTGGAGGTTAGGACCGATTTTCAAAGCATTAACAAGAGCAGAACAAATGATGCTTGTGCGGAGATCTGCTATGAAAGGGCGAGAGGTTTTGCTGGGGACTGATTGACTTTTCTTGGCCATTGGTAACACAAGCTGCCTTCCACCCTTCTAAATATTCTCATTTCTACCGCCTTGCCTGTTCTGCCTTAGGCTGCGGCTGCTTTTTTTTTTCCAGCCTCCGTTTCTGAGGGTGCCGTGTTCCAGTCCTGGACAATCCTGAATTCCCCAGAAGCTTGCAAGCTAAAGATACTCTCCTCCCTGTAGCGTAGAGCCTTTCTGTGTGATAAACACGCTAATGGGAAATGTCTGTGGGACCCTTGGCAGCTGTTGCTGAGAACACGTACCCTTCAGGGACCTTCTGGCCTCCCCTCCCTGGAACATGGGGACAGGATTCTAGTGTGCTGCAGGATCCCCATCTTAACACTTAGCCAAAGGGAGCTAGCATTTATCTAGAAAGATTTTCTGTTTTTAAATGGCATTTCCCATTTGGCGGCTGCCTTCAAGACCAGTGCCGTTCAACGGCCAGTTCCTAACACACAAGCTCACACACACACACCCAAATAGCTTGCATTTTCTCTTGTTCTCCTTCAGGATGGAGGATGGGTGCACAACGAGAGGGGGAACTTTGGCAGAACGTGTCTGCAACACGTCCACGTCCCCGCAGACTCTTTGGGGAATCAGATGTGCGTACTCCTAAATAACAGCTGCTGTTTTAAAGCACATGGGGCCACGCAGCCCAGTTTGAAATCTCAGGATGATGCAACAAGAGCTTTATAGACCTTGATAGCATTGGTCGCCGGCACGGTTGTGGGATGGCAGAGTGATTAGTAGCTACTGAAAGATGTTTGTTCCTAACATGGTTAAAGGTTGGAAACTGTTCTCCTAGTGGAGATGGAGAGGAGTTGCAGCCGGTAAACTGCAGAGCAAGTGTTTTTTCCACTGGGGGTAGGGCACCGGGACGGCTATGGGGGTATGGAGGCGGTGAGGGGGATTCTTGGGGTTGATGGTATGAGCTGGAGAGATGAAGGGGCCTGGCGGTAAGTGGGGGAGGCTGAAGGGGTGGCTGGCAGTAGGGGGGGGGGATGAGGGGATATTTGTATATGTCACTTATTTGTATTTGGTTTATAATCTGTCTTGAGTGTTTGGCGGTAGGGTGGGGTGCAAGTCACTAACGCTCATAGTAGTTCTGCTGGGTATTCCACCACAGCCCTCCCCTTCAGCTGCAGGTGACTTTCCACAAACATTCCTGTTCTGAAGGCTCTAGGCCATTGCAGGAGTATTCAAGAGAACCACAAATGTACAAGGAGTTCTAGGATTGTGGCTTACATTGAGTGCACCATGGGAGAACAGGCTCTCCTTCCCCTTGAGGGTTATGTTTCTGGCACACGTTTCCAACAGGAGAGCTTCCGCGATGAGCTAAATGAATGTCCTGCTATGAATCTGGGCTTATATCTGCAAGGGCGATTGCTGCTCATCTCCTTGGGACCGTCCCTGTGGGGGGTCTCAGAGTTCTTTCTGTTCTGTCCCGCCCGTGTTGTTCAATGTCTACCTGAGGCCGCTGGGCGAGGCCGTTAGGAGGTTTGGGGTGAGGTGTTGTCAATATGCTGATGACACTTGGCTCCACCTCTTTCATCCGAACCAGGTCTTGCAATCGCTGTACTTAACCCGGTGCCTGTCGGGGACTGGATGAGGGGGAGCCAGCTGAAGCTGGTGGTGGCTGGCCGGTCTTGTGGCTTGGAGAGATTGGGACACCTCTTATTTGATGGGGTCTGGCTCCTTCTGGTCACTCACATTTGCAGCCTTGGGGCGTTTCTGGACCCCTCGCTGCACCTGGATCTTCAAGTGGTAGCGGTGGCCAGGAGCACTTTCCACCAACTCTGTCTGGTGAGGAGGCTGCAGCCTTGCCTCTCTGAGTCAGATCTGGCTACTGTCATCCATGCTTTCATCCCTTCAAGGCTAGTCTACTGCAATGCACTCTGTGGGGCCGCTCTTGATGACTGTTTGGAAGCTGCAGCTGGTGCAGAATGTGGCAGGAAGCTCCTTTCTGGGACGAGTCGCTGGGAGCACATGACACAGTGCTCCAGAGTCTACACTGGCTGCCTAGCGCCTCCCGGTTACAACTCAAGGGGCTTTTTTTTTTTTTAACCTTTAGAGCCTTAAAAGGCCTGGGCCCCCACTTCCCTGAGATACCGCCTGTCCTACCATGCCCCACTACATCCCCTGCCATTGGCTGGGAGTGCCTCCCTGTGGGGACCATCTGTCAGCCTTGTTCCTACGCCAGGGGCTTGCAGGGGGGGCGTTCTTGGTTGTGGAACTCTCTCCCCCTGGAGGTTTGTCTGAGTCCGGGCCTGAGCAGCTTTTGGAGGTGATGAAAAACCTTTGTTTTACAGCCTTTGGTGGGCTGGGATAGGGAGTGGGTGGGAGGCTGTTGAGGGAGTTGTGGTTGAATTGGGTAGGTTTGTGGGGTTTTTTTTAAATGTGCGTGTTGTAAGCCGCCCTAAACCTTTGGGGAAGGGTGGGGCATAAATGCAAATAAGGGGCCAGCAAAGACTTGCTGGTTGCTCTGAGTCGTAGACTAGGAGAGGCAGCTCTTCCAGAGTGTATTGAGCTGACCTACTTACTTGCGTCCTATCGTGTGTGCCTGGAGGACACTTTGCACTTGCCAAGGGCTTGCTGGTAGCCGGGATTCTGGATGCCACATCCCAGGCCCTGGTGCAAGGAGTGCTTTGCTTGCCAAGCTGAATGCAACACGCCTGAGAACAAGGTCACTTGGTGGCTTGCCACTGAGCCCCGCTGCCAAAGTCTGTGTGTGTTGCCCCGTCCTCTGAAACAGTCAGGAGACCAAGAGGCTTCTGAGCCTCTCTACTTGATCAGCGTTGGGGCTTCCCTAGAGCTTGATAAAGGCACCCGAATGTCCTGTAGGCCCTTGATGATTTCTTGAGCAATAATCAACCCCCGACTCCTGCATTCAGATCGGTTCTAGCTGCCTGTCTTGGGCTCGGCTGCATTCACTGCCATAGCAACGGATTGATTAGCTTGATTGCCAAGCACATCTCGCATTTGATTTAAATCGAGAAGAATAAAATTAGGCCAGGAGCTCAGCAATGAACCTGCTTCACATCCATGGGATTATCTGTCTGCTCCATATAGACAGAGTGGGAATCCCTGGATTGTCTCAGAACGGATGTCCTGGGAGGAAGGTCCTGCCAAGAGGGGTGATAGCCAGCAGCATATTGAAACTGGACAGATGTGATTTAGGGCACCTAATTCCCGGTGGTTGTCTAGCTCTTTCTGTAGGAAAGGTGGCTGTTTGGGGTTATTATTATTATTATTA
>QEPC01013393.1:65674-89717 GCA_003113815.1 Sphenodon punctatus
ACTTGAGACCTCGCATCTTCATGAATGTTAGACCCCTTGTCTCTCCCTCTGTTCCCCTTCCTAAGTCTCTCCCCCAGCTCCTGTCTCTCAGATTGTAAGCCCTAGGGGCAGGGACCGTGTCTATTTTATTACTTTGTAAAGTGCCAGGTACACTGCTGGTGCTATATAAACGTTTGTTGTTAATAATAATAATAATAACTTCAGTTCAACTGTACTACTGACCATGACCTCTGGCAACAAGTTGCACAAGTTACTTGATTTGTTTTTATCCAGGTGGGGGATGGTGTATTGTATCAGGGCCAGAAGCTCCCTCTGCCCCTAGTGCCCGTTTCTAGCACTCATGCCCGCCTGCCGTGGCCGTGTTGGCCCTGATTCCGGTGCGCTGGCAGAGCGCGACCTGGTTTACCAGCTGCTTCAGTAACTCCTGGATGTCTCGCGCTCTCAGCGTGGGAAAGGAGTCGCGGTGAAACAGCAGGTTCATCCAGCAACTTAATGTTTCACCCGACTTATCGCTTTTCAACGATCTTGCAGCCTGCTCTTGGCAAGAGGGAATGGCGTGAGATTTTTAACTCTGACCGTGACTCACTGAGTTGCTGAAGGAAGTTCTAACAGGTCCTTAGTCCAAAGGACCAAAAGGGTGAAGGTGCAGGGGAGGGAATGGTCTCGTAGACTGAGCTAGTTCCGCAGTAACCACCAGCATTAGTTAGTGCAAACTCCCTCCCTGTCTTTCTAGGGAACCATTGTATTTGCTGTGAGACTTGGCAGCGTTCGCTCAAGACACTAAGGCCTGGAAATCCATTCCCTGCCCCCAACCCTGGCCTTTTTTTAATGATGTGAAAAGACTCGCTCGTGGGATAAAGCCGGCGTAATGCAGGCTGAATCGGAAACATTAACGCCGGAACCAAGGCCGCGTTGGTCCTTGCTAGGAGCAATGCAGAGGAGGGAACGTGGGGATATTTCCAATGCCAGGTTGCAAACTTCCACGGCAGATAGCCGAGGCGGGAGAGGAGTGGGGTGAATGGAGCCAGTGTGTACTGGCAGCCGGGGCCCTGGATCGCCTTCTGGGCCCAGCTCCCTCTGGTGCAGCTTGGACTCTCGTCTGGGTCAGCCCCCTGCAGATCTCCGCCTCTGGGAGCCCATCGCCCCAGGAGAGAGAGAATTCCACAGTCACTCGTTCACAAATGCATGCAGGGCTGAGCTCGGAGCAGGCTCCCCGTGGGGTGGGATGGTCCAAGCATTGAGCGTCCCGAGTGGCTAGTCCAGCTCCCCGTGGGAAGCCAGCGTGTGCCAGGGATTTAACACTCTCTCTCCCATTGTCTCCGCAGCACCGCATCATGAGAACGTTCCGAATCACATATGGGTGCTAGTGGGCCTTCTCAACTTCGCCGCCTACACGCTAGGTAAGCTAGGGGGCTGTTTCCCTGCCGGGGGCCACTCTGAGAATCAGGCCAAGGGCGGAGGTGCTTAAGGGTTCAGATTCCGGATCCGTCCCCTCCTCTCTGCTCCCTGCCCCTAAACTCAGCCTGTCGGTGCTTGCGGGGAGGGGGAGAGAACAGACTCCAAGAGCCAGATCCGTGCACTGGGAAGGGAGGGGTTGCACGTAGTCCTGAGGCCTCAGGTTCCCCTGCCCTGAGCTCAGGAGACTAGAGCAGAGCGGAGGGCATGGGGGGGACACAGAGAGAGAGAGAGAGAAAAGACGGCTCCATGATCCTCCTCCCTCCATCCCCAACGTCTCTGCAGCCCTCGGTGCTTGCGCTGATTTCCCCTTCCTGCTTCCGAGTTGGAAGGGACCGTGAGCCGTCTGGAGGCTGCTGCAGGCACCGAGTATCCTGCCTCTGGGGACGGGTTGGACCCGATGTCCCTCGAGACGCCTTCCAACTCTCCAGCCCGAGATTCTAGTACAGCCCCTTTCCCTGCCGGCTTCTCTCTCTCCATCCCAGACCAGGCCGCTGCGTGTCGCCTGCCCAGCGACGGCGGGGGACTCGCACAGGGGGGAGGCTTTGACTCGGCGTCTCTGCTTCCCTTCTAGATGGGGTGGACGGGAAGCAGGCGCGTCGCACCAACTCCAGCACCCCCTTGGGGGAGCTCTTTGACCACGGCCTGGACAGCTGGGCCTGCATGTACTTTGTGGTGACGGTCTACTCCACCTTCGGCCGCGGCTCCAACGGCGTCAGCGTCTTCGTGCTTTACCTCCTCTTGTGGGTGGTTCTGTTCTCGTTCATCCTCTCCCACTGGGAGAAATATAACACGGGGATTCTATTCCTACCGTTGGGATATGACATCAGCCAGGTGGTGAGTACAGGCTCGGGCTCCCAAGCTAAAGCCGTGGCGAGATTTGGGAGAACGGTCGGACCGTGTGGGCCCGTAGGGAGATGGGCGGGGTGGCTTCCCTCTAGGTCTTCGTAAGTGCCCGCCATTGAGGTATCCTGGTGCTATATAGTATTAACTTCAGTGGCAATATACTGCCACCGAACAATCGTTCATTAGAGACAGGCCCCTGCCCCAAGGGGCCTACAATCTAGGGGAGACATTCAGGAAATTGAAGTTCCAGGTGCACGTGCTTAGCCAATTTACAGGGGATGGTAGGAGGAGTGAGGACCGAGAAATCTCTGGGGGTGAGGAGCTAGGGAAAGCCTGATGGATAGGGCAGGCTTTTCAGGAGGAGCAGTGTAGAGGCCGGGAGGGAGTTCAGGTCTAGGAGGCAGCATGGGAGGAATGATTCAGGGGGAAGGAGACGCTTGGGGGGTGGGGTGGGGGGGGGTGGCAGAGGAGGAGGGGAGCTCCTGGGTGAGGAATACATTTATATATTCAAATTTGTGTGTCACCCTTCTCCTGAGGCTCGGGGAGGCTTGCAACAGAGCCGTGACCGAGGGCAGAAAGTTAGCAAGGGTGAAGGCCGTGGAGAACGGCTCCTCGATGCTTCTATGCTCGTCCCCTGGCTCAGCTGAGCGTTGGCATGACAGTGCCCCTCCAGCGCTTTGCTGATTAGGGGCCCCAGTAAGCTAGGGGGTGTGCAGGGCCTAGAGCAGCAGGCCCTCGATCCTAGCGACGACTGTAGCCACCAGGCTAGGAAAGGCCTGGCTTTCTTTTCCTCCAGGCAAAAAAAATGTTTCTTCCAGGGAACGCTTTAATTGACACCATGGTCTGCAAACCGGGCTTCAATGGGACTACTCAAGAGTAAGGGTGGGGGTGGTTGTGGATCGTGTCAATAGGAAATAAAACTCAGGACTCTTCCCCCCCCCCCCTTGTTGGCTGCTTACTCTGGGGTGTCCCCGGTGAGTAGCGCAGCTTAGAGCCCTGCGACAGAAGATGGAATGGGGCTCCTCCGACCCCTGACACCCACCCACCCCCCGGCTCATCAGTGCAGCACATGTCCCTCTTGGGTGAGGCTGTCTTGGCTTCGTGCAGTTGCAGCAGCCTGCGATGGAAGTGGGTCTGACGGAAGAAACAGGGAGCCATCCATTTCAGAAATAATCTGTTTTATTGCTTCAGTGGGGGGGCAAACCCCCTCAGCCTTTCTCTTTGCTGTTGGTTGATGAGGCCCAACTACCTGTGTGTTGCCCGAAGCAGGAAATCTTTCACAGCCTGTAACTAGCCTGTGGAACTCTCTGCTACAGCGTGCAGCAGAGGCCAAGAATGCAGCGAGATTCCAATAGATCCTCTCTGGATGACAGGATGAGCAGAGGAGGCTGCCATGACTTGCAATCAGTGAAGGACGTGGGGAGTGAGGAGGAAGCAGGTGGTGGCCCTAACGGGTGCCGCCCTATAGATCCTGTTCTCCCCGGGACTTAGAAATCTAAAACCTCCTGGCAAAGAGGGCCCCGAGCTGGCGGGCGGGGGCACATCTGTCTTTACAGCTGCTGATGCTTGTCGTGTCTCTCTCCTCTGCTTCCTTCCAGACCATTTCAGTTGTCTACATAGTGACAGCCGTTGTGGGAGTTGAGGCCTGGTATGAACCTTTCCTGTTTAATTTCTTATATAGAGACCTATTCACTGCAATGATTATTGGTAAGAAGCTCCACGGCGAAGCCTACTTTTAACCACCATCTCTTTACCACAATCCAATGTTTCACTTGTGTCAAGCTCTCAGCGTTTCTTTCCCTGTTAGCAAAATGAACTGGAATAAAGGGGATCTCTAGAAAAATTGATTTTGCTCCTGGACAACGGTTCCCCAAATTGTCACCTCCATTTGGAGACGTACAGAATCCTGTGACACCCCCCCCCCAATCCCCAGACAGCAACAAAGCCTTGCAAAGTGCATTGAGTACCAGTAAAGAGAGCAGCCCTGTGTGCAGAATGCACGACCCCTATGTGGGGCCACAGCCCTCCAGTCTGGCAAGCTCTGGCTTATGTTTTATGAGCAGTGAGGTCGGAGAACGCAGTGCCAGACGGGTTCAGACCAACGATCCGTCCAGCCCAGCATCCTGTCTCCAACATTGGCCATTTTGGGTCACTTTGCAGAAGTCCCCAACGGGGCCTGTTGTTCACTCCCAACTCCCCAGCCTACATGAGCAGTAGCCATTCTCCGTCTGTTCAGCCTTATTTAAAGAGCGTGGGGTCTAGAAGCACGTGTTGCAGGGAGGAAGCACTGGGTCCCAATGTGCTCTTTAATCCAGCAGAGGGAGACCAGACCAAGTTCCAATGTTCAAAAACTGAAGCGGGATAAATTTTTATTTCTAACTTTATGATTTTAATAGTGGGGGGGGGGGCGTTAATCCTTGAATGGGATGTCAGGGGAGGGGTGGATTTTCTGCCCCATGGAGCCTGCACATTAAGACTAGGGCTGAAGCAAGATCTCGCAAAAAGCAAGAATTGTCGAAATCCCGGATCTCGACTCTTCCGGCACGCACTGAGAACTGGGAATTTTTCATCGAGTTCTTTTCCCTGTTAGCAAATTTTTTTATTTTCTTGCCCCGAGAACTCGCTTCAGGATGGTCCCAGTTCTCAAACTAACGAGTTCCTTGCGAGAAATTTTTTCTCCCCTTGTTCAGCCCTAAACGAGATGGTTTTTCTCCAAGGCGCTTTAGCGAACTCCCTGGCCTGTTCTTGGCCAGAGGGGCAGACTGAGTGACCCCCAGTAGTCTCCTCCGAAACCCCCGCCCAGGGCCTGAGCATGGGTTCCACTGAGTGCGAGCTTGCTAGATGTCCCATCAGCTTCATCGAACTTCCCTCGAGTGGAAAGGCTGCAGCCAGGGACCTCTGTGGGGAAACCCCGTGAGCACAGGAGCTACCACCCAGTTCCCCTCTGGTAGGAAGATGAACCCCCCCCATGATCCCATTTTCTGCTGGGATGATGCGCTTGTGCTAACTAGAAAGGTGCTGCCCCAGTTGTCAGCTTTGAATTTGGAGGCCTTTGGCTGGGACTGTCTGTGCCAGATGGGCCTGTTTCCCAAACGTGAAAGTCAATTGAGCCTGCGGAGATGAGGTCAGTCTCCTGTTCCTCTGAGCGGTTGGTCCATGAGGGGAGTAGGAGCTGTGTTTGAGAGCAGGGGGCGTTATCCCGCGCCGGCTAGGAAGGATGCAGGCACTAGAGCGGCTTTTTTGCTGTCTGGTCATTGCCCCATGTATGACTCTGTATTGAGAAAGCAAACGGCTGTACTTGGCGATGTTGCTGTAACTGTGGAATTCCTGCCGCCGAGTCGGGGGGTGTTGGACTAGATGACCCTTGAGTGTCTCTAACAACTGTAGGATTCTACCCCTCGCCTTGAAAACAAATCCTCCTCCCCCCCACTTGCACTGAGGGTAAGGGACAGGAAAAGGTATGGGGTGTATGGGTGTATGGCAGGGATANCCCCCCCCCCCCCCCCCCCCCAGGCACTTACTTGCCTGCCTCCGAAGTAACCCTGTGTATCGGTCTACCTACCCCCTTAGCTGCCTGCTGGTACGTTTGCTTTTCTGCGCACTGGCAAGGAACCCACTGGCTAGAAATCTTGACTGCTGTTTAATGGTCTTCAAATATTAATACTCCTGCTTTTATCCCTCTAGAATGTGCCATTGTATTTTGAGTTGAACTGTGATACGGTGACGTTAGCAAGGAAGAGCGAGCCGTTGAGACCGCTCTCTAGGGTGTCCGTGTCTCCCCTTTAAAAGAGGATGCTTATGAAGAATACATGTTTCAGGGCTGCAATCAGTGCAGCCCTGCACCATGCGTTCTTCAGAAGCGTCCACTTTTTAAAGGGGAGGTTTGGCCGCACTGCTGCTGTCTCTGGTGTGGTCTGGCCAAACGGCAAATCATGAAGCTATCGGCTTATGCCAACAGATGTGTCTCTGGAGCCTCCCATTGTTTGTGTGTAATACCGAGCCTTCCCACGTAAATTAAAAATCCAGCACGCAAGGAGTCTGACCGTAATGGGCCCGGGAGGGGGAGAGGGCAGTATTGTTAGCTAAGCTTAGCTACTACAGTTGCTGCTGCTGGTCTTCAGTTGGGGCCCCACGAATTCTGCACAGATGTGGCTGCAGCAATTTTAGCTGAATTTGGGTCTTGGCCAAATATCGCTCTCTGTGCCTCTGGCAATGTGGATTTGCAGCCTGAGTGGGGAGAGTTGGGAGCTAGTCAATGAGTGAGCCAGGATGGTGAGCCAGAGACGTCTGTCCTGTGGCAGCCCATCCCCTTGTCCACCCACTGAGAAGCCTGTGTTGGATTGGATTTGGGGATTTTTTTTTTTTTTTAAAAAGAGACGTCTGTTGGAGGTTCTTGAACTGAGGCGGGACAGCTATCGATCAGGAATGTTGTAGCTGTGGCTTCCTGCATCAAAACAGGAGGTGGTTCAGATGACCTCTAAGGCCCCTTCTAACTCTGATTCTGTGACAGAATGGCATGCTGGGAAGCTTATTTGCATTCAAATGGTTTTTTGCATAGCTTCACCATAAACCTGCTCCCAGCCTGGATTATTTTCCACTTGCAGAATTTGGATGGTTTATTTATTTATTTTGCAGAATCCATTGGGCCCCAACAACTCGCCCCTTCCCAACATTATCACAGTGTTCGCCTGTAGACTCTGCAATGGCTTGCAAGCGTGCGGTGCTTTGTCTGGTAGAGCAATAACTTGCCTGTTTCTCCATTAGGCTGCGCGCTGTCGGTGACTCTGCCAATGAGTCTGTATAACTACTACAAGTAAGTTGTCCAGCTGTCTGCTTGCGGGAGCGTTTGGGGGGCTGGACGCCACAGGCTTGGGCTCTATCCAGAACGCTACCAATGGGGCAGGGCGGGATGACCGGCTTGAGAGAGTGTTGGGGATGCCAGGGCTGGGGCTGTCTGTGATCTCTCCTCCCCTAGAACCTGGACCCCGCCCCCAGCAGTGAAATGTAGCTGCTTTATGTTTGCGCTCCTCTTGTTCAGCACGTCACCCAGGCTGCTTGGGGGAAGCCGGGCTGCTGGTCTCTGCGGGGATCCAGGCAGCTGTGTGCCTGTTGCATGGCCCGGTTACAAACGGGCCATGCTTCTGTCTTAAGGACGCTGGAAGGAAAGCTTCCTTCTCCCCCGAATGGGGAATGTTGTTAGCACAGCGTTCACTGCCGCACAAGGCCCCTTCTGCCTCCCACCCCCCTGTCGTGTCCCGTGCTGGGAGAGCCTCCCAGGAAACTTGGTGCTGTCCGCTCAAAGCTGTGGCCTCATTCCGCTTCTCTGCTCCCTTTGCCGTCCAGAGCCTACAGAGGCAACACGCTGAAGAACGACTCCATCTACGAAACCATGCTGCCCTTCTTCTCCCCGGGGCTGCTGTTCCTCTTCTGCACGGCATGGATCTTGCTGTCGCCGTCCCATATCCTGGAGGTTCACCCCCGCTTCTTCTTCTTCATGATGGGGACGGCCTTCGCGAACATCTCGGTGAGGCCTCCTCTTTGCAGCGTGGGGGGAACGGTGAACCGGACTAACGCCAGGGCTAAGCAGGAGCGATGGGAACTGGCCTAGTCTGGATGAGGGACCCGTCTGTCTGTTGCATGAGCAGAGTCGCGGTTGCATTGGCTTGAACCAGATTTGATATTTATTACTTTATTTAGAGATATATCTCGAGGGCTCAGAGCAGGTAAAATATAGATCTATAAAGAGAACCGTCCCAAAGAGCTCGGTCTCCGCCCACTAACTAAGTTCTTGTGTTGCCTAAAAGGGCTTGAGATTCATGGAGCATCCCCCAAGGATGTGTCTCTGCTTGTCCTTGCTGTACGGTTTCGGCACAGTGATGGGACTTGTAAGGGGGTGCCCCCGGTTGGCCTTGGAGAGTACAACAGGGTGTAGGGTGGGAGACCATCTTTCAGATACCTAGAGCTCCAGCCATCTGGGGCTTTATAGATCAAAACCAGCCCCTGGAAGACTGTTGGGAGTTGGTGCAATGCCGGTGTCGTGTGCTCCCGGCGACATACCCCCGACAGCTGCACCAGCTGCAGGCCCCCTCGTTGAGTGCATTGCAGGAGTCGAGCCTCAGGTTATCAAGGCAAATATCCCATTAAGAGCACTTTGAGAGTTGTTTTTTGTGGCAGGAAAACTGGGGGTCTTAGAGCTTGGTGATCCAGCCCCGTCTCACCAAGCCAGACCCCACCCCCCCAAGAATCCATGATGTGGTTCCACTCTTGCCTTCCCCTTTGAGCAAACGGCTAATCCTATGGCCTCCCCGATTCTTAACGGGGCTGTTTTTCCGAGGCTCCCGATCGGAACTGAGTCGGTTCCGCTTTGTGACGCCGCGCCTACGAGCTTCCCCAAAGTTACAAATGTTCTAGAGAACCTGAACCTTGAGTGTGGCGACGGCAGCCCTTGCTGGCTGTCCTTCAGTTGCCCCTTTCCTCCCTGTCTGTCTGGATGAGCTCAGCCCGGCCAGGGGAAGCAGGGATGTCACCAGCCCAAGGCAGCCCTTTGGCCGTTTTCCACTCGGAGTCTCCTGCGCGAGAGGGAGTCTGTGCCGCAGACTGGGAGGAGGCAGCCCCTTTAGGTGGGAAGGCTGCTCCTCAGTCTGGTTTCTTACTCCCATCCACGTTGTAGAGTCCTCGGCTTACGGAAACCTTCCTCTAACCCTTCCCTCCCGCCAGTGCCGTCTGATCGTCTCCCAGATGAGCAACACGCGCTGCCAGGTTCTGAACTGGATGCTCCTGCCTCTGGCTCTAGTCCTCTTCCTGGTGCTGTCAGGACTGGGCCAGCAGAGTGAAGCCTTTCTCCTGTACCTCCTGACCGCCGTCCTTACCCTGGCGCACATCCACTACGGGGTAAACGTGGTAAGTCGCCTTTGACTCGTGTGCAGGACCCCCAACTGTGCTAGGGGCGCCCCCTGGATCGCCCTGCTGCTGCTCGGGGGGGAGGGGAGTCTCCTGACTGGAACGCTGGATCTCTAAGTATCCTGGATGGTAACATGCCCCTTGGGCGGATAATTTCCCGAATGCAGCAGGGCCGGTGGCCGGTGGGATCCAGGGTTTGGGCTGAGCCTGTTGGTAATTTATAGGGCTGTTTGGAGACTAGGGCATGGGCGTGCGCCATTACTCTGTGGTGTTTCCCCTCGTGTAGGGCTGAATCTCCGTAGGTCCCGGTGGCACCAGGCTGAACTTCCGGACAAATCTGATATTGACACCTCGCTCGGATGAGGAGCATAAGCCATCGGCCAGGGCTGGGGGAGCCTTTCCCCTCCCAAGGCCACTAGCGCAAGCTCTGAGGGATGCGCTGAGGTGGAGTGTGGGGCTGCGCTCAGGAACGGGAGGGTCCCGATCAGATCTCACCCCCACCTCCTTGTGTGCGCGCACGCCCGCCTCTCTGCTCCCTTCCCCCAAGCTCACTCTTTCGGGGCTTGCGGGTGGGAACTGGATCCAGGGGCCAGATTAAAAGCTAGCTATGGTTCCCTGGTCATCTGGCTCCGAGGTTCCCCCACCCTGCGCAACGCAGTCGTCCTGCCCCCAAAGGGCTTAGCCAGTTCTTCATGCCGAGTCTTTTTAAAACTTCCTTTTAATTCATGCCGACTGCAGTGGGAGCTTTACCCTGAAGGAAGTCGGTTTCGCCTCCCACCAGAGTGGGAGGAGTCACAAACGAGACAAGAATTTCCTTCTTCAGTTTTTACCCTGCCCTTCCCTCAGACTATGAGGCGTCTTACAAAAACATGACAAATGTATAAACATAAATCCTATAAAAACCAAATACACAAAAAATAAAAGTAATTTAAAAACCCCAGCCACCAACCCTCTCCCTAACTCCTCCACCCTATCCCAGCCCGCCAACACGCTTGGCTAAACAAAAAGGTCATGCATCTCTTCCGAACGGTAAGCAGGCTCAGGCTTAGGAGGATCTCCAAGTGGAGGGGGAGGAAGAGTTCCACAATTGTGGAGCAGCCACCGAGAACTCCTCTCTGTGCGCCTTCATTGTACAAACCTCACGGGCAGTTGGTATTCACAAGAGGGCACCCACTTGGCCCTGCCATCTTTCAAACCGCTTCCTGGACTACAGGAGGTGAGTGAGTGGAGATAGACGGGATTAGAGGCGTCCTGCAGCCTCTTCCTGTCCGCACTACTAGCCTGCCCTGCCGGTCCCGGGAGCTGCAGCGATAACCTGCTGTTGGACCCGCATTGTGGGTGAACGCAAGGGGTTGGGAGCAAAATCCGGACAAGAGGCTTGGTTTTATTAGCAATTTTTAAAAAAGTCTTAACAGCTTTTGCCATGATCCCCAAACGGTTTATCCTGGAGGAGTCCTGTTTAAAGCCTGGAGACTTCTGGTGTGATCCAAACAACCCCTTCCCCTAGAGGAGCCCTCTGGGCTTCAATGGGACTTCTCCAGGGGAAGGGGCGTTTGGATCTTGGCCTGACAACAGCAACATATTAAACAGCTGCTGTGATTCTGCGGTCTTGCAACAAGTCGCCTCTTCCCCTTCTCCAAGGGAGCTCCCCAAGCCCAGATTAATCAACTGCCGTGGAACGCAAATCCCATCCTGAGCCCCTAGAGAAGCAGCTCTCCAATGAGTCTCTCTCTCTCCAGCCCCGGGAGCTGGTCGGTGCCTCGTGAACGCTCTGCCTCGGGCGTTCCTGAAATGCCAAGTCACCGCAGCACACGAGGAATTCCCAGAGCCTTGTCTAGCCAGTTAGAGACGAGGCTGCTGCTGCCCAAGGAGACATTGAACGGAATCGGCTTTGGGATTGTGGCTGGAGACAGACCTTGTAGCAGCCTCTCTCCCTGCCCCTTTTAGACATTTCCCTCTGGCCTAGGTGGGGACATTTAACGTGGGGCCAAAGCGCGATCTTGGCGAAATCCCACGAGCTGAGAACTGGGACTCTTCTCGCTGAATTCTTGACAAGAAAATAAAAATAATCTTAAAAAATCTTTGCAGATGTGCAAAATGGCGGCAGTAGAGTTGCTGCCATTTTGGTTAAGGGCAGTAGCCATTTTGCACCTGTGCAGAAGAGTCCAGCCATTTGCAGTCTGCTGCCCTTAACCAAAATGGTGGTGAAGCTATGGCCACCATTTTGATTAAGGTCAGTGGCCATTTGTGTATGCGCGATGATTTGTTTTCCCCCATTTTATTTTCTTGCCCGAGTACTCGCTCCAGGACCGAGATCTTGCAAAATTTCGCCCCTGCTTCTCGGAGTCATGGATTTTCTTGCAAGAAGAACACGTTGTTTCTTGTTCGGCCCTAGTTTAATGGGCTCTGTGGTCCCCGGTCCCTTCTCGGATTCTTTGCGTCTGGAAACCATCCACTCTTCTGACATGTTGCTTGTTTGAGACCTGCACGTAGCTGCTGCACATGTGTGTCCCCAGCTACCCAGGCACCCCCTTTGCCAACGGCTCTGCTGCCCCATCTTTGCCACTTGGCTCAAATTAACCCAATCGAGCCCATGCCATCTGCTGATGGGGTTAGGATATTGGCTAGACTTGGCTGTCCGTGATCTCAGGGTTAGCTTGGAAGGACACGTGTCAAACTGGGTCAAACCCCGGGTTTATCCAGCCCAGCATCCTGTCTCCGAGATGCCTTTTTTCAGGGAAGCACATGTTCGCCTCGAGGTACAGGCCAACAAGTTACCACCTTCAGTTGCCTCGGAGGAAGAGGTAAGAACCGGTCGTAATAGGGTGAGTCATTCCCTGCTGTTCATGCCTAGCCCCCGGCAGCCAGAGGATACACACACACCCCACCAGCCTGTCCAAAAATGTTTATAGTCCATGAACTTCTCCACTCTTGCATCTCACGGCGGTGTCCCGAGGTATAAAACTGGGGAACTCTTGCATTAACCCCTGAATATTCAGCAAGATGGAGGGACAAAGGAGTTCAGTGACCCAGGGTAGGGGCGGGCGGCTCCTGGCTTGGTCCCTTCTCGCGGGAGCTGGTTTCAGCCCATAATTACAGCCGCTTCAAGAGAGCAGCGCTGAGCAGGCATCCCCTCTCGGGAAGGCAGAGCCATCTGGTCAGTGCAGAGCTCCGACACTCCCGAGAGAGAGAGCGGGGATGCCCGTGGTGGGAGCAGGCAAGGCTGTTGAGTGCTGGCTGGGAGGAGGATTGGGCTTAGATTGGCTGCTTATTTTGGCCCCTTTCCAATTCCTGGCTGTGTCCTGCAGTCGGATCCAGCTCCTGCCCTCAAGCCCTGAAAGAGGAAGCTAAGGGGGACAGACCCACGATCGGAATCCTCTCCTTCCTTCTCCCACGCTGAGCACGTTCTGTCCGACTCCTAATCCAAGCCGTGGAGCTTGCAACAAACTGTTCCAAGTTCCCCACCCTTAGTCTAGCCCCGGCTGTCGGCCAAGATTCGCTGTAACCCCCTTGCTCCGGGAGCCCCCTGGGAGCATCGCTCCCCACACCCTACACCTTGCACGCTGCTTCCGAAGCCTCTAATTCTGGCGGCTGCTGGTGACGGGGCATTGGGGCTGTTTGGTCCCGCGTGGCGGTTCTTGGGCTTGAGACCAGCTCAAACCCCTCCTGGAGTTTCCTCTGCAAACACACCGGGTGTGACCTTGCAGGCTTCCCCAGAAATTAGGGCTGCACGATCAGGTTGTGGGTTCTGTACTTGCTGGTGCAGTTTCCTCCTGCCAGCCCTGCAGTCCCCTCCAGGGACTGACAACTGGTGATCCCGGTGCACCTCTCGTCATCTCGTTCAGGGAGCAGATTCTTCCACACGCTGCTGGAGGCTTGTGAGGCTTTTCTGCTCCATTACCGGAGGAGAGGAGCTTCCCTTTGCAGGTCACTGAGCAGGGAGCGCTGCAAAGATAATGAAGACTCCATGTGATCGTCTAGATGCTTGGTGGCACTAAACAGCTGGAGTCTCAGTAATCCTGCTGCATGTTTCTTCCCAGTGACTCCTCACCCTTGTCCAAAGCCACACGCTTTAATCATAGGGGAGGGAGGGGATTTGGCAATTCTAGCAACACCTGTGCTACCAGCACAGAACCACAAGAGGGCGCTTTGCTACCATCGCTCACGCTCGGGGAAATCTCCGCGGATCCGTGCATAATGTTACTTGTAGGGATCAAGCAGGAGTATTGACTTCCCAGTTCCCCCCAGTCCACATGGGGTTAAAGAGTCAAGAATGGGGTTTTCATTCAGTGAAATGAAAAGGAGTATTAACCCTTATCAAGAGGATTCTTTTAAACTGACCTGTCGACTTCCTTTGAGAAGGGCTTCACGAGACTCCCCAGTAATGTCGGAGCAAACACCAGCCACTCGCTGGGAAGGGGCTTCCTCCCCTCGGCAGGTTACACCACTGGGGGTTTCTCCCCACCCCGCTGGTGAAATGGCCTGTCCTTGTAGCACCTTCACGCAGTGCAACGGGAACTGAATCCTCCCCAAAGATGGTGGCCAAGATTTGGCTCCTGTGGGCGGTGGTTCCTGGGGCTTGCTGCGATGGTCTCACACGGTCATTGGGCCGGGAGCAAAGTCTCCGTGCCCATCACCGGGCCTCAGGGAGATACTGGGCACAGGGGAGTCGGAACCCAGTTTAACTAAACTGGATTCACTTCACCCATTCTGTTCCCTCCTACGGCTCTGTCTGGACAAGGCCTCTCTTGGGCCGTGGCTCAGGTGGTAGCGCGCATGCTTGGCATGTATAGGGTCACAAGTTTAATTCCCAGCATCTCCGATTTAGTATCTTTGGGAGCACGCCTGGGTGAGGCCTCTGCCGGGGATCCTGGAGGGTCTCGGGTAGCACGCGCCTGGGTGAGGTCTCTGCCGGGGATCCTGGAGAGCCAGATTTGAAACCCTGCTGCCATGTCAGGTGGTGACAATACTGGGCTATGATGGACCATTGGTCTGACTCAATTAGGCAGCTCCTTATATCTCCTCTTCCGAGTAAGCATATCGGTGCTCTGATTCTCCATGGGCTGATCAGGCCCATTGAGCCACATGTGTAAGATGATTCCACCCATTTATTGGGTGTGACAGGCAGGGAGCAACCAGGTGGGCTTCTTAGAACAGGTAATAGGAGCTTCCCTTTGTGCGGAGCGTGACTGATTTCACTGCATTCGAGGGCCAAATCCTGAAGGGGGGGCCTGAGCAGCTCCCTTTTTAAGGCAGAAGCAGCCAAGGGTTAGATCATGATCTACTGGAGGATTGCAAGCCAGTCTCCAGTAGATCATGATGGGGAGGGAACCAGCCCCTCAGAGCTTGCCTCTGGGGCAGTCTCCCAGGGAGGAGGCAGGCTAGGAGGGCTCCTCCTGTGCATCAGGGAAGGGTTTCTCTAGAGGGAAGGGCTCCTTTCCACTCCTGAGACCAGTTGCTGAGGAGCCCTGAAGCTCGGAGCCGGCAGGAGGGGGCTTGGTAGATTGCCAGACGTTGGTGCCTGAATTGCGTGCACCATAGGTCCGGCCACCCTTGTGTTAAGGTCTCCCCCGTTTGAGGTTTTTGTTTATTTATTTATATTAAAAATGTTATCCCGCCCCTCCTGCTCAGAGGGCAGCCTGGGGCGGCGAACAGCAAATATATAGAAACAATAAATGAAACGGGTTGACCTGTCCCTTGTGTTTGCCCCCCAGGTGAACCAGCTGAGCCAGCATTTCAACATCCGACCGTTCTCGCTCCGGAAACCCACCACGGATTGACTAGCGGCAAAAGAGGAGAAAATCAGCCCGCAGTTGGCCGAGGTGCCGTAGGTACCTGCTGCGAGAGTCTGTACATAACTTCAGCCATCACCACGGAACTAACTCGATGCACTGGATGGACACGGGGCCTGGTGGCAGAGACGCAGGTGCCAGGCCCCCTGGGGATCCCTGGCCAAGGGAGTGGCCTTTGCCCTCTCTACTGTACACTAGACCAGCTGAATGTGCCCAGTGAAACCTCCCAAACCCGACTCTCTGGACGTGCTGCTTGGAGCCCCCAACTAGAACTGCCATTGCCCGGCTGCTGAGTTACTGGTGGTGGCCCCCGCACCTTGGTAACCGTGACGCCTGAGCGACCGGACCAGCTAGCCACCCTTAGGGGCATCGGACAGCGGTCTGGTACAATCCTAGAGAGTAGGCCGCAGACCTGTTCTGCCCCCCCACCCCCACTCCACCCCCAACGCTCGCGTACACAGAGAGCTTGGCCATGGAGGGGTTAGTGTGACAAGGGGGGAAAGCAGCATTTCCCCCGTTTTCCAGCTGTAGGCCAGACCGGCTTTGGCGAGGGCCTTCTCGCTGACCAGACGGTGTCTGTAAGCAGGTCGTCTCTTGCTGTATCCTGAGCATGGGGCGGCTGCAAGGATGGAGCCAAGTTCCTCTTGGTTTCACCAGTGTAAGTTCCCCTTAGAACGAACAGGAGGGAGGCCTGCACCTAATTATCCTCTTACTAATTATCTCACCAGAAATGAAGCTCTCCCACCACCCACCCCTCCCCAACAGCAGTCGCGCACACAATTCCACACATGCACAGTTTCGTTCTGGGGTGTGTGTGATCTTTTAAAAATGGTTTTTGATTTCGACATGCCTGTCTTGATGGCTTGTAGGCCCATCTCATCCAGAAGTTTGTCTCTGCGAGTCCCTCTTCCGACCCTTGTGTTCAGTGATGTATTGTTTTTTAATTCATTTCACTGAGTGGTGGTGATTGAATGCTGATTTTCTTTTCTGTTTGCTTTATTTAATGACTATTTTTGTGCTTGAATGAAGAGTGTGGCCTAAACCCAGAACCTGGACAGGCCTCACCCGGAAGCAACCAAGCACAGCCGGCATGTTCATATGTAATTACCATGGGAACAACCGCCTTCCTGGATGTGGGAGCAAAGGCTGCTGGGTCTACTCTAGGAAGCCGGAGTTGTTAGGATGACTATTTAACTTTTTTTTTTTTTCCTTTTGTAAACTTGAATCACTGTCTGGCGCATTCTAGGAAATGCAAAACCCAGGAGCCAGTTCACAGCATTTTGTTGTAAATAAGTTGTTTAATTTGAACTTGAATGTTGTCGGCGCTAAGGTCTACGCTGCAGAAAGCAGTGGATGCTGGTACGCGTCCATCCCGCCGCCTCCTCGTTGGGTCTTTAATCATGGGTTTATTTTGGGGCGGAGATTGATTTTTGATTTCTTAAATGTTGTCATGACTGTAAATCTGAACTGGCAGGGAGTGAATATGGTTATAGGGAAATTTTCTTTCAGTTTGTTACATTTACTTTCTACGCATTTTACTGACATTGTACAGGAAAAGCTGATTTGCAGCGGAATCGGGCTGTGCTTCAATCTCCGATGCTGAACGGAATAGAATCGTGGACAGAATTAACTCAGGTTGTCTGCCCGGGACATTAGGAATCTTAAACCCAAATCAGGTTTCCTGCACTTGTGGAGCTGAGGGAGGATTTAATTAAGGAAATGGCTGGAGAACTCCTCCCTCAGCTGTGTCCAGCATAGCAGGGGAAGGTTAAGATGGTGCCCTGGATTAACTCCCACTCGTGTTTCAAAGGCAGGGTGCCAGTGTCTCTCTTAAAACACAATAAAAAAACCCACAACAGAGCTGAAGTTTTTGTTCTAATGTGCAGACGCTTATCAATGTGGACTCCTGGAACCTGGTGCCTTAGCTGGTTGCACCTTGAGGGTGGCAAATTAGACTGTCGAATTATGCTGAAAACATTGGTTTGTAACATGACGGGTCTCCGCTGTATCGGATCCTGCTTTCCAGGCGCGTCCCACAGCGAGACTCGGGAAGTCACTTTTTTCATTTCTGATGGTTTAATTTCGTTAGCGCAGATTCTGGGGAATCAGATTCTTACTCAGAACGAGATCAGGTTCCACCGGCGGGAAGATGCAAGGCTTTGTGGTGCGGATTCAGTCTCAAGTGCACTGCATGCGGTCAGGCTGGATGTGCTTGCGGGGGGGTGGGGGGGCAGTTTCCTTCCTCTTTCTGGAAAAGGCCACATCTGATCTCCCTGCATCTTGGTTTGGCCGGAATGTCCACTTCTTTGCACGGACCCTGCTCTCCAAGAAGAGCTCAGTGATGCCGTGATCCAGGAGCCCATTCGCACACGGGAGGGGCTGCCGTGTGCATCTGCTGGAGAATGGGGTTCCTTTTGTCTGCCCTCTGCTCCTGATACTTCTCCTCTCCTGAGAGAGCTGCCCCGGTCTGGGAATTGCAGGAAAACACTCCTCCAATTAGTCTTCTGAGCTGCCGGTTGTATCCGTCACTGGGAGAGTTGGCAGCGAGAGGCAGACAGCAGGGAGGGAGTTCTTGGGGCAGGAGTCTGCCCGGGGAACAGGGCATCTTGCCTTGGTCCCTTTGTTGCTGTATCCCAGCACACAGGTTGTCCATGCTAGGGCTCTTGTTACTGTTCCCAATTCAGGGGAAAGCCGGCATCCTGAAGCTTGTGTTGAGGAGGTAGATACCTGTGGGGGGCGATCAGATGCTGTTGGTTGAAAGGACATAGTTTCCCTTGCCCACCCCTCTGCTATGGCTCATCCAGTTTGAGACTTGGGTCTTTGGGAGCCACAGCAAGCCGTGCTGACCGCAGCTAGAAATTTGACATAAGGATCTGTTTTCCCATCTGACGGCACCCTTCACAAGCAACCCCACAGCTCAGCACTCCAGCAGGGTGGGGTTTTTTAGAGACCTGATCCAGCAGTTTCCCCTAAGCTGTGTGAGTATCAAACTGCCGTGATCGGGGACGGCGCACCAGTGGGTGTGGAGGCGAATTGCAGCAACATTAGAAAATGCTTGTGATTAGAGGAACCTGCCTCACGGGTGCTGACGTATTAGGATGGTGGTAACTCCCTGGAAAAATCCCATTATTTTCCTGGCGTGTACGGCTCAGTAGCGACCTGCCTTTGTGGCTTGGGGCCAGGATGAGCTGAGCCTCTGCTGGCTTTAATGCAGGTTACAGCAAAGCCGGTTAGGAGACCCCCCCCCCCCCCCCCGGTGGGAGTTCCAGCGCTCCTGAGGATGCACTGGCTGAAATGTGGATCTGGCAGAGGCTGGATTTGCTTCAGTTTATCCCTTTTGCTGCTGGGCCAAACCTTGACTAAATCTGAGTTCCGTGCTGCAGCAGAGAGGCGCTGGACAGCCCAGTGGGCCAGCACTGCATTCCCCTCAAGCTCCCAGTAACTCGGTCGGTCAGTCTCGGAGCCCGGGAGAGCAGAGCCCCAGCACAAACAGGCTTGAATCTACTGGACTGTGAATTAACCAGTTATTTAGATGCAGAAAACTGCTGGGGTGAGGCAGAGTCTTACTCATTCCAGGAAATAAATCTGCCTCAGTGGCTCTGTTCATGCAGGGGTCTCACATTAGCACATGGTGGTGACACAGGGGGGGTTGAGTAGCAGGGATTTCCCCCTGACAGCAGCGTGTTCTGCCTTGGCGAAAGCAAGTGGGTGTGAGGCGTTGTGCTCTGCTCTGAAGAGATTCTGTTCCCAGGGACGACTTGCAGCTGAGCCTGGGGTCACAGAGTCAAGCTGGGCTTTTTCTGGATCCTGCTGGGGGTCAGGATTCTACAGGGCAAAGTCTCGCTTGCTTACACGCCTGCAGCCCATTGCAAATCTTGTTCCTCTGATCTTTTGTTGCTTTGATAAGCATCCATTGCTCAGACTCCTGCTCCTTCTCTCCCTAAGCAGCACAGGCCGGGCAGCAGGCATCCATGGTCCCAGAAACCTACAGGCCAATAGAGGGAATCTGCAAAACAGCTGGTTGCAAGGGGGCATTATTCTGGCTCTGTGCCCAGCTCTGCTCTTGGGATGGTCCCGTTTTTGGCGGGGAGTGATGTTTTCTAATCCTCTTCTCGGAGACCACAGTGCAATTGGGATTATAAGCTTGGGTTGATCTGAATTTAACCCCTGGGCTGAACTGGCGTTTTATGCCTTGATCTCGTGCCAGTGCCCTGTCCCAGCGGGGAGGGGAGTGTCTTCCGTGCTCTGCTTAGAGGAGACATCTCTGAATGCGTTCTGCAAAGAGTCCTCGTCTCGCCGCCCCTGAGCTCCCCTCTTTTGGCTGGGACTAGCCGTGTCGCAGCAAACTGATTGTACAGAGCTTTATTAAGAATAAATGAATAACTGTATAAATAACGATAGATATATTGTCTTGTCAGCGCAGAGCCACGCAGAGCCCTGCCCGCTTCACTGGGGTTCCTGTCTGTCCATTGTCGTAGGGAGCTTACAGTCCTGCCGTGGATTTGAATTCCGATCCGTTTAAATGCTATTACTGGTATAAATATTTATTGTATTAAAAACAAAAATCCCCACAAACCTGCCCTTAAATAAAACGTCAATAAAGAATAAAATTTTCCAAGTCTTTTTTAGCTGTTCTTTTCCTGGTATTTGTTTGTGCGTGCTGCTTTGAGGAATGTTCAGGCTTGGGCCCAATATATTGTGGGATAATTAATTATATAGCGCCCCCTGCTTTACACGGCACTCGGGGCACGTCACAAAAAGGTAAAACCATACAAACCATTTAAAAACAATGTAAAGCAGCTTCAGAAAAATGACTAAAATGTTTAAATAGGGCAGGCAAGAAAGGGAGGGTGAAGACACATTGAGGGCATCGCCACTGGGTCCTAAAAGTACCTAGAAAACAGGCGTTCTCAGGTGCTTCCTAAAGGTATTATAGAACCTGCATTGAGCAGGGGTTGGACTAGATGACCTCTGAGGTACCAAGTTTCTGTGACCGCCTCAGTGAAAGGGCAGGACCCAGTTTTAGGCCTTGTCTGCTCTGTGAGCCGTCAGATCCGCCAGCAGCGGAGGTGGAGTTACAGAATAACTGCGTGTTTAAACGAGATGATAGCCCCCACCACGTGCCCATCCATCCCCTCGGTTATTCGGTGTACGGCAAGTGCCCGCCACCCACCCACCCACCACTCACGGCAGAGTCCAAGGACATCGTGGGCTCGCTGTGCGGGCGAATCCAGGCTAATGCGGGCCCCCATCTCATCAGTTAGGTCTGCCTGCCCACAGGTCTGTCAGCAAGGCTAGAGCATTTCCAGGTGTTACCGCATCCTGCTCATCTTTCCACTCTTGCTCTCCTTGGAGCCTTAAATGACCAACCTGCGCCCAAAATTCAAACGTGCATTGTTGCTGTTCATCCTGGTTTGCAACGTGCCCAGGGCTTGCTCTTCAGAACCCCGTTGCCTTCTCTAGGCTGGGGGGTGGGGTGTACAGGACTACCACTGCAGCGGACATGTATCAGAGCAGAGCTGCACCTTCCTATATTTTATAATAAAATTAGTAAAGATTAAAACCTATGTTTGAACAAATGAATCTGATAAGCTGCTTTGAGGGTTGGGGGTGGGAAGGGAAGAGGGTGGAAAGTGGGGAAGGAAAGGGGGACTGGACAATGGCAGTATGACATAGTGATAAGTTGCTTTGGGGGCTGGAAGCATTTGGGGAGGGGGGGGGGAGAATATAGTAGCCAACGGCGCCTCTGTGCTTCCTCATACCCAGCTAGCCAGCACTTGCCAGTAGGGAACACAGGGAAAGAGCAGATTAGAGAGATCCATAATTAGAGACAATTCCCTTCCCAGAGGGGCTTAGAATCGAGGAAAGACATTGGGGAGGTAAACCTCCACTTTTGCTGGAGGTTTACCTTTCAGTAAATTAAGCCTTTGATGCAACCCCAGCTTAATAGCTACCAATAGCCCTGGTCCCTGGGCTGTTAACCAACTAACAATGGTTCATTAAGCTTGAGTAACCATAGCCCTTAGGGGGGGGTCTCTCGCTAACCGCTGTTGAAGTACTACTGTCCAGGGCTGCAGCCAGCTCCTCTCCACTCCTGGGCCCCTGGCTACAAAGCCCAGAGAGACCAAGCTCCAGCTTGGATACTGTGCTGCACTCCCCAGAGGTGTGTCTGCCAGATCCCTGTTGGGAACAGCATCTGTCTGCCCAACTGGTTTGGTGCTGGGAGGGGGGGGATTCTAGGGGTGCTGCCTCTCTTCCACTTTCCTCACCAGCTCCATGCGTGTGGTTTGGGGGGCAGTGAAGAATTCCCTTTCCCATGTATGAGGTGGTTGGGCTAAACCTGTGCATGGAGGCTGTCCGCATGACCATGACTACACACTGGGGGCTGCCTGGTTATTAGGCTGGATGCGCTAAACATCGGAGCGGGGGCTGCACAGACCGAATCTGGACTCCAGCAAGTTTGAGGGTTTTTTCACCCTATATATTCTTCTTTCACACAATCCCATTATAGGTACTTGGCTCCACCTAGTGCCTAACTCGGAATATAGCAAACACTTTTTTTTTTCTTTCACCCCATCGTCCGTTCCCCTCGGCGCATAAATAGCCCTTGCTAGTGTTTTCTTCTTGATTTCGATAGGCTCGGTCGGTTGCATAGCGCTGTGTGGCTTTGGTGCAAGGTTTTTCGGTGCTGCATGATAAGCGCAGCGAAGATCCTGGATTCCCACGCCCACGTTTCGATGCCTTTTCTGCCTCGGGCCCAAGCGTAACACTGGGACTTGTAGCATCTGTCGGGAGATCAATTCCCGCACCAGGAAAGACCGAGCTTGTAGACTGACGGAACACTTACCAGTCCGGACTGTGTCCGTGCAGGAGGTCACAGCACCGTCAGACCTGGGAGTCAGCCCAGAGTGCCCCTGGTTATCCCTCCACTCTGGCCGATGCCCCAGCTGGGGAGGTGCCTTTGGGGTCCATTACAAAAGGCACTTGGGTGCCAACAGGTTTAAAGCTGGCATCTCTGCTGCCAAAACCTAAAACCACCTGCTTCCTTGGGATGCCTGTCGTTGTGGCCATCTCACTAGCTAAGGAAGTTATCGAACCCATTGACAGGGATGCATAAAGCGAACCAGCCATGGTGCCACCCGGGAGCCCCAAGATGCTCCAAATGTACCTTGTACTGCTGGCTTCCCATCCAGTCCCTAACTTGCTCCTAGCCATGGCTGTGACTGTAAGGAGGGATAATTCACTCACAGCCCCCTGCTACGGAGGGTAAATTTAATGACACCCTGGGACGCAGGGTGTATGCGGCTGCCTCTCCATAGAGGGGCAGGTAATTATTTGGTCCTTACGGTCGGTTTTAATTTCACCTCAGGGGAACTGGTCCCACAGATTCTGCCTGAACTCCCTGAGGGGGTCAAGGGAAGGCTGGGCACTGCCGTAGCTGATAGCCTGGAATTATCCCGCCATCTTACCTAGGTGTCGTGTGAGGTGGCAGTCTCGGGGGCTTGAGATACGGTTGTGGGAATCGACATGCGCAGACGTGCACAGCTCCAATCCTCGGGCCTATCGACGGAGGCTCGATCTGTACTTGAAAACCTCCCTTCGGTCAGGATGGTCTCTTTGCGGCCTCCATTAATCAGGAGCTGAGGCAGATGAAGATGGACCGCGATACAGTCAAGTCACGCAACTAAAGATGCCACCTACTACTACCCCTGCTTCTCCGGGTGCCGCAGCACAATGCTTCCAGTGCCCCTCCCCTCCTTTCGGCCTTCAGGGCAGGTCCCGTTTCCCCCCTCGCTTTCCCCAACTGCATCAGGTCTGTTCGTGCCCTCTCCACCATGTCCCCATCTCCCTCTTCCTTCCCTTGCTCTTCCTCCCAGCCCGAATCTTGACTGCCCAGCCACAGCACCTCACAGCTGGTTGGCATCTGTGCAGAAAGTGCCCAGGGCTAAAAGGCGCTGGGCACTTCTGCGCGGGCTCCTCAAAGTGGGTGCATCCAGATCCGAGGTCACCAAGGTGGGCCTGATCTGAGCAGCCAATGCCTTTCCGCTCTGTGAGCTTTTGAGCATGTGCTGGGCAGCCATGAGGCACCGTGGCTGGCTGGCTGAGGGCCTGGGAGGGGGTTGAGGTGATCTGGGCCAGGCCTGGGCTGACTGTGGGGCATTGTAGCAGCCCGGAGACAGTTAGGGGGGAGAATGAAGTGGGGTATGGAAGGCAGGGCCCTGCCCCCCAGCTGCCCCTGCTCTTACCTCTTCCTTTTAACTTTGAACTCCGGACTCGCTGCCCAACGCATCATGATGGCCGCTCCCTTGATCAAGACTTCTCCCCAAAGTGTTCTATTTCTGACCTCTCCTTTGACACCTTTCCCCATCTCTGACCACTGCCTTGGCTGTTAACAAATGAGAGGAGAGGCCGCTGCAGTCTGGGTTTGGCCGGTGCAGCTCACGCTTACTGTGTCCAGCCCCTGCCTGAATCTCATGTGCTTGTGGGCAGCGCCAACGAGAGTGGAAAGGGGGCAGGAAGTGCTTGTTTCTTGGACACTAGGATTTTCGTCCACAACTCTGGTGCTGGTGGAGCTGTTTGCGCTGCTGCATGCACCCTAATGGACAGGATGCGGACACGTGAGTGCACAGGAGCCTGGATTGGCCACAGGGCGGGCCCTGGATGCTCGGAGACCGTGTAGGGAGAGGGGGTTGCATGGCGGGTGGGTCGGTGGAGGTGAAAACCTAATGGGCATATGGACACCTACCTGGTGTGGGCTAGCGTCTCATTTATGACCACCCCTTGCTTCATTCCCGCTCACCTCCTCCCCCCTTGCCCAACCTCTCGCTTCTGTGACTTTGTCTGTCAACCCTCTGGACTGTGCATCCTCCTCTCCCTCCCTCCCCTTCTCTCATTTCTCTCCTCTTCCACCTGCCCTGACGCTGCTGCTGTCTCCGCTTCAATCCCTTCACTCCCCTCTCGACCCATCCTACCTGTCATATCAATCCCCATCCTTAGCTCACCCCCTACCATCCCCTGCTCTCCTGCCGCTGAATGCCTCGGGCAGAAGT
>QEPC01013399.1:0-20998 GCA_003113815.1 Sphenodon punctatus
TCTGGAAAACAAATTGTTGTTTGTTGTTGAGTTTACTTTTCTGGCAGAGATGAATGAATGTCAGAAGGCGGCAGTGGCATAGCAAGCCTGTGGTGGTCCCAGGATCATGGCCCAATTCTGCCCCCCCAAAAGGACAAGAAAGTGGGGTCTCTCTAAGTGGCAGTCCTCCCAAGCCTCCCAGCCAGCCTCAGCCTTCCCCCCAAAAGGTTTTGGTGCTGCCTTGGCTCCCAGTGAGGCTCCCCCAAGTGCAGTAACCCCACCAGGAAGGAAGTTGGTGGGGGCAGCACTTGAAGTGTGAAAGACTGTATGCGCTTCTTTCACCGTTCTTGCGGTTGTTTTTTAAGCGCATTGGCAAGCAGCCAAAACCTACCTTTACAAGCGTGGGTTTGAAATGACCCGCGTAAATCCTCCTGTCAGAATGTCGGTGTCCGCATGGGCAGTTACACAGCACCTCGCATCCTGGCTCTCAACTCCATTCCGCTTCCCTCTCCGAGACCCGAGAGCTGGGCAAGCAGGCGCTGTGTAACTGATACAATGCACCTCACTTCCCCGGCTTGGGTCCAGGAGAAGGGAGAGGGGCAAGCAAGGCGCTGTGTAACTGACATGACACTGACTAGGCTAGTCAATATCATGTCAGTTACACAGTGCCCTGCTTCCCAGCTCTGCTCCTCTCCCAGCTCCAGGAGTCGAGAGCCCGGGAAGCGAGGTGCTGTGACAGCCGCTCCTCCTCCTCTCCACCCACCCCCCATCTGAGGGGCTTGTGGGAATGTGAAAGGCACATTCTTTAAAACTGCTTGAATGTGCAAATTAAATGCTGGTGTGAATCAATGCAAGCACATTTTAAAATTGCTGTTTCATTATATATATTAGGATTATAGGATAGGAACATTTTGTATTATATATAGGTTAGGTTTTGCTTAGATTCTGTATATATTATATAAATAAAACTACATATTGTATACAGTATATATTATTGTGTGCAGTTCTTTCTGTCTCACAATGAGAAGGGGAAGGAGTTCAACTTCTGACAATAATTGTTCATTGGCAAATGAAATCGATACCGATAGCAATACCAAAAATAAAATATTTGTTTGAAATCGGTACCGATACAGATAATGATATTTTGTTATTAATGAAAACAAAAACAACATATTTTAATAATGAAAATAATAACAAAAAACAAAAACTTACATTGGGCCCTGGTGCACACCCCTATTGGTCATAGGTGTTCAGGTAGGAATGAAAACTTGCTATCTGAATACCTGAAATCAGTTCTGGTCTGCAAGGAGAAAGCCTGATCCCTTGTATGCATACTGCAGTGGGCAGTCCTACTCAGATCTCTCCATCTGCTGACAGCTCATTTGACCTGAAATGATTACCTGCACAGATATTTGTAGCTGTTGGATTCATGGTACCCAAACTGATGCAGCAATGATTGGCACCAGTTGGTAACCGATGGTATATCACAAACCATTGTTGATTACTGCATATCATTACTGATTACTGCATGCTGTTACCAATTTACTGAATTACTGATCTGCACCATTTACTGTGTAGACACTTTGTTGTTTTCCCAATCGTTCCACAGCTACTCCTGTCCTCCCTCTCCTCAGACTCCTACAATCCACAAACACAAAATGGAGGACAGTACTCATATAGTCAGGGAGGAAGAAGGATATTTCTGTACAAAAAATAATTGGCTGAAAGGGTAAATAAGCAACAAATGCAAACCTGGAAGTGAACTGGAAATGTGGTAAAGCAGTAAATTAGTTAACCGATAACAGTATTATCAGTATTATTCAGTATATCAGAAAATTAGTTAACCGATAATATTCAATTACTGATTAGTTAACTGTTTCACTGTGAGGAATATTGGTTATTAAATGTGGTTACTAAAGTAGGTATTCATATCAATTACATGGTTCATGAGATGGTGAAGTCTTGATGACATATTGCCATTGTTTGGGACATGATCAAGACTATTTCCCCCGTTCTTCTGATGGATGTGGTTTGGGCAGGATGTGACCTTGCCTGACTTTGATTCACTCTTACTGGCCAACTGTTCATGAAGGCCCATCAGCTTCAGTTGACAGCAGAGAGAGGGGGAAGGAAATGAAATAATAGCTACAACTTCCTCAGCCAGATCTCTGCATAAGAGTGCCATGCCCTTATAAAATGTTTACCCCATTGTTTTTACGAAAGGTGACACCACACTAAGAAATTATAAGAAAATTGGTGCATGATCAATTGTCAGAAATGGAGACAGCCCTGTGTAGGTGGTAAACATCAGTACTTACATCTGGTCCTGTAGATACATATCAATCTATAGTTGGGCTATGATGTGAGCTGATGCCAAAATAATTGAAGTTGAACTTGAACTATCAGTCTGTAGCCTGGCTGAGAAAGGGGGAGCTCTTTGCTTAGATGGCAGGATTAGACTGTGCAACATGAAAATCAAGGCATAAATAGAAATGGGTGCAAGAAACATATGGGAGGTGTTGTCTGATAAATACAGATTGTGTGACTCAATGGCAGCATCCATTCAGTGCATCACAGCTGGCTTCACTATCATTGACCAAACTTATACTGAGAGGAAGAAGGCAGTGGCCAAAGGTGTGTACCTATAGCTTGTGCATGACAGCCACTAATCTTTGTACTTGAAGCCATGGTATAAATATCACCCCATACCAGTATCTCAGACTGAAAATATCAAGCTATACCGGACATGAATATTATACTGTCTTAGGCCACTTTCAGACACACACACCCTATGCATATTTTGGCTTTGGGCAGGTGGGGAGGAAATGCCCAGCCAGGATACATGCGGGGTGTCTGAAAGCCCCCTCTCCCCGCCCCTCCTGGCTTTGCTGGCAGACATGTGCAGGGATGCAGAACAGGAAATCCAGCTCTGCATCCTTGCACGTGTCTACCAGCAGAGCCATGCATGGGGGGTGGGGTGGGCGCTTTCAGACCAGCTGAGCCCCGCACGTATCCTGGCTGCACATTCCCTCCCTCAGGCAGAATATGTGCGGGGGTGGGGTGGGAAGAAGGTCTGAAGGCGGTCTCAGTTACAGTCAGGGTTCTCAAGGGGACAGGTGGTAGCGCCACCTAGTGGGAAGAAAGAGCTAGAACTCAGAGTTACCCTACCCACTAGCAGAACTTCGAGTTCCTGAAGCTGCACTATAGTAATCAAGGGAGGAGCCACGATGTCACAGTTCCCTCAGGATATCAAGGGTGTTAAGCCCTAAGACCAGAGCTCATAATTGGGAACTCTCATCCTCTGGTTCATGAAATGGTTTCTTCAGACTGAGACTTGTATTGGGCAGGCAGAAACTACACAAATAAGAAGGAATAGACAATACTAGGGGGGACTGAAACCCACGAGGAAAACACCACACATAAACTAAGCTATGAAGAGACAAGTTGCCAGAGTGAAGCTAAGAGGTCACCAGAAGGAACTAGATACCAGTCAGGGCAACAAACAGGGATAGAGGACTCTCCAATAGGGATGTGCAAATGCAGTTTGGAAGTTCGGAGTTCAGCCCGAACTCAGCCTGTTCGGACGACCGAACTGAACGGCCGAACCGAACGCTCGAATGGCCGAACAGTTCGGAAAAGTTCGGCTGAGTTTGGATGAGTTCGTGGGTGGGAAAAATATGACTGGAAGGCGGGAAAAACGTGACTGGAAGTGGGAGGCAGCTCCAGAGCAGACGTCCTGACACCAGGGGTGGAAACCAGGGGTGGTTTCAGGATCAAATGATACCGATACAGGGAAAAAAATATCGAATTCGGTTTCGGTATCAATAGCGCTATTTTCAGCTGTTTGGCCAGGTTTGGACAAACCGAACTACGCCGAACCGAACAGCTGAACCCGAACTCGAGTTTTGGACCAAATGACCAAATGTCCAAACATCCAAACCGCGTTCTGTTCACCCATCCCTACTATCCAATCAGACAAAGAGGGCTCAACAGGTGGTAGCAAGGTACTAACTATGGTGACACACAACAGGACAAGGGGTTAAAGGGAGGTGTCTAAAATCCTAATCCAAAATGTTTGTAAACTTACCAAGTTGCAAAGTAGCAAAGGGACTCTATTATCTCATGTTTCAATGCATTTTATTTATAGCCTTTGAAGGTTTAATAGACTGGTCCCCTGAGAGAGGAAAATATTAATTGTTCCTTCACTATTACCGGCATTCAGTAACTTAATTGCCACTAGTTGGCATCTAGCTCAGCCTGACTACACTTTGATAACTACAGTTTGATATCTGTAGTCTGACATTGCAATTTTGTTTGGATTTTGAAATTATGTATGTTTACAACAAAGTTGACTCAGAATAGTGGTATCTGTAGTTCGACATTGTAACTCTGTTTGGATCTCGTAATATATGTATATTTATAACAACATGAGTTTTTCTTATACCGATAACTGTACCTAGATAGAATATTGATTTTTTGTCAAAATTATGTTTTTTGTATCAAGGAAATATCCTGTGAATTCTGTAAAAAGATCCCTGAGGCAGCTATGTCTGTAGCAAAACATTGGGCAAGGGTTTATACAGGACTTTTCCTATCAGCATATCAATTACTCTTTTTCTTTACTCGTATTGTTACGCATTTCTATCTCTCTGCTTGACTATACTTATTTTGTGTTAGGGAGCTTTTGCTCTCATTAAAAAGGACCTTTTTGTTTGTTTAGTGTTTGGGTGCAGCTAGTTGTAGTTTTTGTACCTGCTAACATGCCACAAGTTATCAGACACAACGCTGGCCACGTGTTCAGCAGGAACATGCAAATTATCCTTGTGATGAATGGTGTTCACAATGCGTGTTCAATGGATGGCCAAAATGGTGTTGGGATTGCTATGGTGCTTACACACAACAGCCAAACAAGTGTTTAGGGGTTTTGACACCCGATTTCTGTTATGTCTAAAGACACTCGTAGTCTAGAACGTGAAAGGAAGAGGGGAAAGGGGAGTACATCTAAGGAATACAGAAAGGCATAACCTGACAGGGAATTAAGTCAATCCACAATGGCAGCAGGAACAACAGAAGCCTAGCCAATGTCCCCAGCTCCCAGCATACCTTATATAAGGCTGGAAGACAATAGGGAAGTTGGTGGGTGTGGCCAACGACAGAAGAAGAGACAGAGAGAGAACGGACAACAAATGAAAAGATCTATACTCACACAGATACGGTTGTGGCATAGGGGTGAAAACCACTGTCCCAGGGGTTCAAGGCTGCACTCAGACAGTTACATTTTAGCTTGTATATTTTCATCAATAGAAGTCAGTCCAATAAAAGTTGTCATCTGAACTACTTTGTCTCCATCTCTAGACTCTCATCTTCTTTGATCATTCTAATTTTCACAAACAATTGAAATGTCCACACCACAATTATTATTCTCTTAAAAAGAATTGATTCTGTTGGAAACCACCTCTGGTGACTGTCAAACAGAGAGACAGACCGATATAAGCCTGCAAGATGGGAAATGCTCTTTACTGTCATCTGGTGGGAAGCAGGGGGAACTACATGAACATTATTAATTATTATTATTATTTATTATTATTATTATTATTATCAAGCATTTATATAGCACAAGCAACGTACCTGGTGCTTTACAGAGTAATTGAATAGACACAGTCCCTACCCTAGGGACCTTACAATCTCAGAGACCGGGGTGGGGGGTGAGGGGAGACGAAGGAAGGGGAACAGAGGGAGAGACAAGGAGTGTAACATTCACAAGGATGCAAGGTCCCAGGTGCACACGCTTGGCTTAGTTACATCAAGAATGATGACTGGTTGGTCCATGTGGTGAAGATATGAGTACACAGACCTTAGGTAACAGATTGTACTGGATGGAGGGTATCAGCAGGGGTTAGGTGAGGGGAGCGAGGAGTCGGGGAGGGCAGAGCAGAAGAGGTGGGTCTTGAGGAGGGATTTGAAGGTACGAAGGGAGGGGGCGAGGCGGATGTGGGCAGGGAGGGAGTTCTGATGATATCGGGTCTAAAGCATGATGAAATTGAGGCCCTCATTTGCATAACAACCATAATTTTATTTATTTATTTATTTGTTTATTTATATTTATATCCCACCCTTTCCTGCAGGCTCAGGGTGGCTTGCACGCCTTCCAAAATATAAAAATCAATAAAAATAAACCATATAAAATTTCAGTTAGAACCACCCTCACTCCCACCCCGCAGACATTATCCCCACCACCCAAAGCCCAGCGAGATAAATCCATTACCTTCTGAAAATCCTCAGGCTTTGGTGAACCTCCAGGCAGGGAAAGGGAGTTGCAAAGCAGTTGGGAAGCCTCCAAGAACACCTCTCTGCGTACCAGTGTTGCTTGGAGTTGGTGCAGTGGAGGAACTTTCAAGAGGGTGCCCCTGGCTGACCTAAGGGAGCGTGGTAGAACGTAACGGGGAAGGCAGTCGTTTAAATGTGCAGGGCCCAAGCCTCTAAGGACTTTATAGGTCAAAACCAGCACTTTGAATTGTGCCCAGAACACTATTGGCAGCCAGGGCAGACTCTGGAGCACTGGTGTAATGTGCTTCAGGAGACCCATCCCTGTCAGAAGGCAGGCCGCCCCTTTCTGCACCAGCTGTAGTCTCCAAACAGTCTCCAATGGCAGCCCCACGTAGAGCACATGGCAGTAGTCTAGCCTTGAGGTTGCAAAAGCATAGATGATGGTGGCCAGGTCCGGATCAGACAGAAAAGTTCACAGCCTCCTGGCCAGATGGCGTTTATGGAAAGCACTCCTGACCTCTACCTCAACCTAATGTTCTAGGTGTGACAAAGGATCCAGGAGAACCATTGTTCTTTTTTGGTTTTTTCATTTCATTTATTGTTTCTATACCACCCCTCTTGCTGATACTGGCCCTCTCACAAATGAAATAACATAATGCATAGTCAAAATACATAATCAATAACCGTTCCATCACCACATGTAAATACATTAGCCTCAGGACAGAAAAATACATCACAATATTCCCATGTCCACCCCACCCTATACCCCCCCCCGACCCCTCTCTCACTGGGGTACCATTTCACCCCTCCCCAAATGTCTTGCATCCCTCCTCTCACCAGGGGTGCCAAGACCCCCCTCCCTAACCCATTTCCCCTTTGCGCCCCCCTCGCACCAGAGAGCGAAAGCTATCACCCCATAACCCACCCACCAATTCCTGAGGCTACTGATTACCCAACCAAAACACCCCCTAACAAACATCTCTGCCTCCCATCAAAACCTCCCACACACTCCTTAAGCCTCAAGCCCCCACTGAAGGGGCCATGTCCCTTTGGTTGTGGCTCTTCGGTGGGGACCTCCACGGTGCACTCCTGTGGCATGGCCGCAGCATCTGCTGCTCTTCAAGTGGTTGGTCAGGGCGGGGGAGTCCCTGGCCCTACCCCCAAGGTGGAAGGGGGGGCAGGCAAACCAGTCACACCTGTGAGGGAGACAGTCTCAGCCAGGGGCAGCAGCAGCAGCAGCATGGGGGATGGGCGGAGGCAGAGGGGCAGATCTTCTTACCCTTGCTTCCCCCCAGCAGATGGTCTGGGTTGGAGCTGTGGCCACAGCATCTGCTGCTCTTCAAGCGGTTGGTCAGGGACGGGGACCATGACCAACCATTAGGGTTACCACCTATGTATATTTTTCCAGGCTATTTATGAAACATACGTGTTGCAGGGCCTGCACTGGCACCAATGCAGGCCCTGCAACATGTATGTTTCATAAATGACCTGTAGAAATATACATAGGTGGCAACCCTACCAACCATGGACCAACCATGACCAATGTGGGGACATTTTGAATAGTACTGGTCATTTTGGCCAAATCTGACATAGCCACATAGTTGTGGTACAGCCATACCTGGGAAACTCCTGGACTAGGCTTGTGTGCATGGTCACCATAACACTGGGCATTTTTAGACACACGTTAAAGTTCCAGATTTTTCAATCTTCTGGGTTTACAAGTCCACAAGTAAGTTCCGGATGCATTTTTCACACACACACTGCCCTGAGGCAGTTCCTGGATGTATTCTTCACACAAACACTGCCCTAAGGCAGTTCCTGGATGTATTCTTCACACACACACTGCCCTAAGGCAGCCTAAAGTAGCCTCAGCTGTAGACGTGACAAGCTGACATGGAAACCAAGTGACCACAGCTGCCCGGAGCAAAGCAGTTTACCAGGAGAACTTTTTACACACAAAAGTTCTGGGAGAAGTTCTGTGCAGAAGTTCAAAGAGCCGGATGTTTAAGATCTGGGCGAGTGATTTAGACACACAGAAAGTTCAGGATGTAACAGCAAACATGAAGGAGATATGTGTGTGTAAAAACATCCCGTATTAATCATTGGAGGCTCTTGTGACAGGGTTCTGCAAGCTGAAACAGGAGTTTATGGGACAATCTATGCATCTTCCATCAATCCGAGGTCTGCACATACCCATTCAAAGAGACCCCAAACACAGTGAGGTATTGTAAATGTACATATTATAATACTATACTCACTCACTGTGATAATAGGTTGCGGTCATGGGGAGAGATGCTTGAATATATAACTGGACTTTGGACAACCATTTAATAGCCCAGGTGAAATCTTATGTATATTTAGGAAGGACTCACTTTTTGCAAATCCGGTTTCTGGCATGCGCTCCAAAAGAAAGTTATAACTAAAGCAGCTTGCTCTACTAGGGGGATCCTTAGCTTTATGGCCTCTTCAGAATGTTCTAACTTAAATGCTGCCCTTAAGGTTTTCAAAGTTAATCTCCTGGCTCAATTGTTATATGGGGCTAAGATTTGGTTGTATACAAATACCTGGAAACAGTACAGAATATGTTTTTCAGAAAACTTATTTTTATCTACTAGTGTCCCAAGGTCCATTGTACTGAAACAGGCCTGGCTACTCCATCAGTACATAGTAGAGCTACTATAAGGATCCTTACATTTTGGATGAGAATTTCTAATTTGGGTCCTGATCGGCTGCCTTATCTTTACCTTGAAGAACAATTAGATAGATTAGCAAGGGCCTGGTGCTTATCCATGGCTTAAAGCAATAAATACCTTTCTCTCAAAGCTGGGTCACTCGTCTGCATTTTTGCTCAGGAAACTGCATTCTCTGTATAGTGCTATTATTATGCAGAGCGTTCTGGATATGGCTTTGTAGGTGGATTTGGCAAGTAATCAAGCACATAAAATAGATTTATGGTACTCCAAGCTTAAGTCAACCTTTAGTTTGGAAAGCTATTTGGTGCACCTGTCTAGCCCTTCCCTAAGGAAATCCTACATTTTATTTTGGTTTCAATTATTTGATTCTGCAAACCTCCAAGGCTGTCAAAAGCTTTCTTACACTCAACACTTGTGTCCTTGTGGTTCTGGGAAAATAGAGGATGTTATACATGTATTATTTGATTGTATATTTTATGAGTTAAGATTTCAGTGGATTATTGCACCTTTATTAGTTGTAGAGAGTTTCTCCCAACGCCTTATAAGGTGAAACTTCTTTTATCATCTAATAAGCCTTCAATGATTAAATTGGTAGTCACTTATGGTCTTTTAATTTTTCAACAAAGGAAATTACTGACTGCTGTTTAATCTATTAGCTGGATTTTGTTTTATGGTGGTGTTATGTATATTCTTTTCTTCTGTTGTTATGTTTATGGCTAATTACTAAATAAAGAACCTCACTAACCTCATCTAGTTTTCCCTTGAAAATGTGTTATCGGCACCTATTATTACATTTTAATCAGTTAGTGCACTCAAACACTAAGAGGAAAATGTGCCCCTGCTGCCACCTGGTGTCACAAGGGTAGTTGCCATATTTGCTATTGTGTCTGTCTTCCTTATATTCCTTTCGTGTCATCTCCCTCATTGTTTATTGTTTGCACTTTTATTATCTTAATTCTGTGTTTTTCTTTCCAATTTATTTATTGATTTTAAATAATATAAAAAACAGAGCTGTACTAAAATATGCAGATCAAGAAATGTGTACATTACAATCATTACTACTGAAATTATTAATAGTTACTAATCGTTTTCATTTGTCCTGACTTGTTACATGCCTGAGGAAGGACCCTATAAGCTTGTACACTCTCACCAGAAGTAGCTGGTCCAATAAAAGATTTCATTTGAACTACTGTTCCTTCATCGCTCATATTTTGGACCAACAGAGGAACCACTTTCTTTCTCTAGTAAATGATCTATATGCCCTATTTGTATTATATGCTATTATTCACGCACTAGAATGCCTGGATAGTTAAGGCGAGTAGCACTCTCCATTATATTGCATATTTATTTATTTATTTATTTTAAACATTTCTTGGTCACCCCATATGCCTACGGCATCTCGGGGCGACATACAATCCCATAAAAACAACTAATTAAAACAATTCTTTAAAAGAACACACAATTTTAAAACAGGGTTAGGACAAGTAATTTTTTTTTAATTTTTTTTAAAGGGTAGGGTAGGGTGGAACTAAAAACCCTAAACCCCCCTCCCCCAAGGCCTGGACGAACAACCAGGTTTTACAAGCCTGCCAGAATATTAAAAGGCTTGGGGCCAGGCGAGCTTCCTCTGGGAGGGAATTCCAAAGATTCGGCCTGGCCACCGAGAATGCCCTCTCCATTGTGGCCCCCCACTTAACACGGGGGACCTCCAAGAAGGCACCCCCAGCAGACCGAAGGAGCCGCTCTGGGGCACGAAGGGCGAGGCGGTCCCTGAGGTATGAGGGGCCCAGATCGTGAAGGGCCTTATGTTCTATTAATTAAAAATTGAAATTATTTATGGTATCATTGTGAAAGTTTGTATAGAGGGTCTCTAGGGTGAGAGGTTAAAGCTCTAAAACTTTCAGCCCAATCCGATAAAAAGGAGTGAGATACAGCTGTTTAGAAATTGCAGGTTGGGGAGCAGGTTTCCCCCCACATTTTTCCAACCATCTCTCACTGAACAGCCTTTGATGTTTTAAAACCCTGTCTGTGAAACTGACAAGCTTTTAGAAAATTAAAGGCTGCCCCAAGGTCTGCTTTTGCTGATTTTTTTTTTTTAAGCAGAGTGCAGTTTTAAAGTTATATGCTTTAAAAGCTCCGCTTTAGGGTATGGGAGTGCTACAGGATGGAAAGTTATGTTCATTTAATGCAAGCGCAGATGCCCAGCAGAGAGGGGGGAGCTTCTCCTACCTCTCTGCCTGTCTCCTTGGTGGTGGCAATAATTTCCCCTGGGGTTTTGGGGTATCAAAGGGGCACACACCCCAGTTGCCCCTGGCCCCCTGCCCCATGCCACCACCGAGCAGCATGTCCCACTGGGTTCCGCTCTGTCCTGCCTGGACCCATCCAAACTCGATGGCAACGTGGAGGGGGTGGGGGGTGGGGGAGAGGAACTACACGCTCCCCTGTCCCTCTCCCCACTCACTGGCTGGATGCTGCAAGTGGGGCATACGTCTTTGTGCAGGCTTTCAGGGAGGCTTGTGCCGGCTCCTGTGCTGCTGCTGCGCTGTTCAAAGTGTCAGCGACACCCCATGTGCGCACAGTAAGGCCGGCGCCATGTTCCCTCTCTGGATTGCTGAGACTACATATCCCAGCATGCCAGAAAGAAAATATGGCTGCTGCATGCATGCACACGCACGTAGGAACCAACACCATGTTTTCTATCTGGCATTGCTGGGACACATAGTCTCAGCAAACCAGAGAGGGAACATGGCACCAGCCTCCCTGCGCACACATGCGGTGCCGCGAGTCCTTTGAACAGTGCAGGAACCGGCACCAGCCAACTTGAAAGCCACAGGAGACGTGCGTGGTCTGGTACAGTACTTAGCAGTGTCCCCCCCCCCCACATAAACCCCTCCTCCCCCCAGCTCCCATTACAAAACCCCTCCCAAGTTCCCAGTCCCCCCACAGCAAACCCCTTCCCCCAAGCCCCTCCCCTAGTCTTGCAGGTTTTGGGCAACACTGAAGCTGGGGAATGGAGGGAGTGAGAGTGCAGCGGTAGAGCTGGGGGGATCCCGGGACTGGGAGAGCAGGGGGAGCAGGTGGGGATTGAGGGACAGCTAGGCTGTTGTATGAGCACCCTGTAACACCCTAGCTCCGCAGCCACCGTGTTTATGGTGCTGTAGCTGCCTAGCTTCCCCCTCAGGTCTCCTGCTCCAAAGTTCAACAATATTTTGAATAAAATATTCAAAAAAGTGTTCAAAGAGAGAGCTCTGATACATCTGTCTTAGGAGCTGAAGAAGCTGAAGATCTATTTTCTGAAGCTGAGAATACTCATTTATTCTTGCACATTGTTTATTTATTTATTTTCTGGATTTATACTCCACCCCTCCTGCAAACAACTCAGGGTGGCTTCCAATAGTAATAACACATCTAAAATACATATAAAACCATTTTAAAACATCAAAACCATTCAAAATATTAAAACAGGGCCTAGGAAAACATTAAAACAATAGATAGGGTAGGGGAGATAAAACCTTCTAATCCTCCCTCCCTCCACAAAGGCCTGGGCGAACAGCCAGGTTTTACAACTTCGCCGGAATGTCAAAAGGCTTGGGGCCAGGCGAGCTTCCTCCAGAAAGGAGGAAGCTCGACTGCCTCCACCTGCCGCTCCAGGCGGAGCTCCGCGTCCAATATCATCCCCCAAACTCTGGATCGGCTGAGCTATAGGAGGGCGAACCCCCCCCAATCAGAGGGGCCACTACCTCCCTCGCTCTCCCCACCAACATCACCTCCGTCTTATCGGGGTCGAGTTTCAGTCTGCTCTGCCACATCCATTCCGCCACGGCCTCCAGACACTGTGATAGCAACGAGACAGCAGGGTCTGGATCAGTTGAAAAAGGAGAGGTACAGCTGAGTATCATCAGCATACTGGTGACACCTCACCCTGAACCCTCTCACGACCTCCCCCAAGGGCTGCATATATACATTAAATAATAATGGAGACAGACTAGAATCCTGCGGAACGCCGCATGATAAAGCGCGGGGGCAAGATGTCTCATCCCCCAGCACTACCCGATGGCTTCTCCCCGAGAGGAATGAATGGAACCAATTCAAAACAGTCCCATCCAGACCCCCCAGGTCACGCAGCCATCTCAACAGCAGCCCATGGTCCACGGTATCAAAAGCGGCCGAGAGATCTAGCAGGATGAGAAATGTTGAACATCCTGCATCCATCTCCCGGTGGAGGTCATCGACCAAGGCCACCAACGCCGTCTCAGTGCCATAGCCAGGGCGGAACGCAGATTGAAATGGGTCCAGGAAACCGATGTTATCCAGATGCACCTGGAGCTGGAGTACCACTGCCCGCTCAATAACCTTTCCTAAAAAGGGAAGGTTAGAGACAGGTCGGTAACTGGCGAGCGCATCCACATCTAAAGATGGTTTCTTCAGCAGGGGGCGCACCACAGCCTCCTTGAGGCTAGGCGACAACCTCCCCTGCTGCAAGGATGCTTTCACTACCCTCGCCAGCACCGTCCCCAACGTCTCCCTGGAGGCTTTCTTCACCAACCAGAACAGGCATGGATTGAGTTCGCAACAAGTAGTCCTCACAGACCCCAAGACATCCTCTGCATCAGCCGGCGTCACTTCCTGAAACTCCCCGCATAAAGCTGGACTGGACGGGGCCTCCGTCACCTCGCGCTCTCCCCCTACTGCCCCTAATCCAAGATCAAAGTTGCTCTGAATCCGAGCGATCTTGTATGCGAAGTAGTTGACAAACTGCTCACAGTGGGCCTGGGACAAGTCCCCATCCAGGTGGAGGGAGCCTGGACTAACCAGCCCCCGCACCACCCGAAACAGTTCCGCCGGGCGTGACTTCGCAGATGCTATGAGGGCAGCAAAGAACTCCTTCTTTGCTGTCCTCACAGCCTCAACATAGGACCGCAAATGGGCCCTATGGAGAAGTCGGTCAGAGTCAGATCGAGTCCGATGCCAGCGTCACTCCAGCCTCCTGCCTACTCGTTTCATATACCGCAGCCCCTCAGTAAACCAAGGGGCCCTGCGGTGATGAGACCGAGGCAGAGGGCGTCTTGGAGCCACCCTGTCGATGGCCTCCTCCAGAAAGCTGTTCCAACGCTGGACCAGCTCATCTACAGAGTGACCGTCCAGGTCCAAGGTTAGCTCCCTCAGGACCTCTTGGAACCGCTGGGGTTCCATCAGCTTCTGAGGGCGGACCAACCTAACTGGTCCTTCCCCCTTCTGGAGGGGGTGTGCTGAGAGACTGGCCTGAAGGAGATAATGGTCCGTCCATGACAAGGGCACTGCCCTAACCTCCCCCACAACCGGACCCCCCGCCTCTAGGCCTCAAAGATCAGGTCGAGGGTGTGCCCCCCCACGTGGGTCGGGCAGATTTGATTGGATTTTGACTTGATTTTATTTTATTCTTATATCCCGCTCTCTCCTGACAAGTCAGCTCGAGGCGGCTCACTAATCGATGCACTCTAAGCATGGATCCTACACAGAGGACCATGCTATCCAAATTCTAACAAGTCCTAAGCAGAGGACATCAATATACATATACATATACATAATACTATCATCTTAAATACAAAACCAAAAAATCCCCACATCCACAATTCCATATTACATATTATTGCCTTCACAACTCCTCACTTTGGCACCCAACACCCCGGGTCCAGCATGAGTATCTCCGTCCCTCCTCACCTGCTGCCACTAGGTGAGGCCACCTACTTCTATCTCCTCCTCCCTCTCACTGAGGGGAGATATTGGGTATTTTCAGATGTTACGAGATCACAGTGAACCAAGGTGAATACCCACCTGTGGTCACTATGGCTCGAACGTCTGTTTGGCGGCCGCCAGATGTTCGCCACGGTCAATACCCGCATGGGGTCAATTTGAACCACGCTTCCCGGGCTAGCCAGGGGAATGTCCTGGGAAGCGTGGTCAAAAAGATCCCCAGCGGGGACCAAAAAAAAGTAAAGTCTGGCCGGTTGCCACGGCCCGGGATCCCCGGCGGGATCCCGGGCCACGGCACATCCGGCCCGACGTGGCGGCCGCAGTGGCCCCACCACCTGCCCGTCTCCCTGGAGGGCGGGCGGCAGGGTGCGTGGAGGGGGCGGGGCTGTGCGGCCACACGTTGCGCCGTGTGGCCCCGCCCCCTCCCAGATTCCCCGCCGGGATCCCCCCGGCACGTCTGATATGGCGTGATGGGGTGACCCCGGCGGGGAATGAAAGGGTTGTTTTCGGTACGGGGCCAAGCGGCCCTGTAACGTCTGAAAACACCCATTCTAACCAGCTGCAGCATAAACAAATTAACAATCCCCCTACTATACATTACCCCCTCCACCTCCACCGCAGCGCCCCGCCAAAGGGCACGGCCAAAGGGCAGGCCCCTTTGGACGTGCCCCTTTGGCACGTGCCTCCGGCTGCCCCCGATGAAATGGGGAGCAAGCCAGAAGTCTCTCTCCAGCAGCCCCACCCCCTCAAGGGTTGGGGGGGAAATGAGCGGAGCAGCCCTCGTGCCCCAGCTGGCATCAATGGGGCCTCCCTCCCCCCCGCCCAATACCAGCACAACTGAAGTGTCTAACCTCCTGGGACAAATCCATGGTTGCCATGTCGACCATGAATTCTCGCTCCGCCCCGACAAGGCCGGCATCAGCGTGAATGTTAAAGTCCCCCAGAATCAAAGTTCTAGAGGAACCCAACACCACCTCCGAGGCCAGCTCTGCTAGAGCGGTAAGGGATGCCGCCGGACAGGAAGGGGCCCGGTATACCAGCAGCACTCCTAGCTTGCCCCCGGCCAAATAGAACACCATGTGAAGAGCCTCAATACCTACAATCTCCGGGACTGGATACCTCCTAACAGGCCAGTCCTCTCTAAAAACAATTGCTACACCACCTCCCCGGTCATCCATGTGGGCCTGATGCTACACGGCATACCCGGCTGGAACGAGATCAGCCAAGATTGGAGCAGCCAGCTCGTCCAGCCAGGTCTCCGTAATACATGCGAAGTCCATGGCCCCATCCAAGATCAAATCCTGGACAATTGGGGCCTTGTTAGCAATGGACCTCACATTCAGCAGCAACAACCCCCCACTTGTGGACCTTGGACCCAGCTCCTTCCTCACCCTCAGTGGGGGGACGGCAGCCGACACCTCCCTCAGGCACCTTGGTCCCCTAGTGGCGCGAGCCACACAACCCCATGGACCATACCGTCCTTGCCCCAGAACCACCCCAATAGCCAAATCCCGGCCCCCAAAACCTAGCTGCTCACTCCATGACCTTCCCCCCCCCAAAACCTCCCCTCCCATCCCCCTGGCCATCCCGCTGTCACCAGGGGCCGGTAGGGACCATATCCCCCATGCCAACTTCCTTCTCTCACAGGGGTCGGGCTCCACCCCCTCCCCAACCAATAACCCTCCCAATGCTCCCCCTGCTGCCAGGGTCAATCACTGGGACACCCTCCCTCTCCTCCCTCTAACCACCCCTCCTACACCCCCATCCTACCTCCCTAGCCCTGAGCAAAAAGAATCCCACAAAAACAAAAATGTCCCCCCTGCCACCCCCTGCGGCCCCAAAGCACCCCAAAGCACTGCGCCTTTTGACTGCGGCCCTGCAGCTCGCAGCCTGCGGCTCGCGGCCTGCAATGGAAGCTGCTGGCCGCTGGGCTTTAAAGCCCTGGCTATTTCTGGGTGGGGGAGGGGACAAGCCGGCCCCCACAACTGGCCTCTGTGCTCCCCCCGCCCCCCAAAGCACTCACAAAGTTCTTTCTTTGTCCCCGCAGGTCCAGCAGAGTGAACTTTGTCATCTGGATCACATGAATATGCCCTTGGGACTCCTTTCACCTCAACACCTTGAGTCCATGTTTGGCTGATCCTTTATCTTTGAGAGGTGTTTACCTCTGTACAACTCTTTCTCTTTGAGAGTTGGTGACCTCTATAAATTTGTAGCTTTTATTACATTTATATAAGGTGTCATCTTTGTTTTGGTTGTCTTGTTATATTTGTTCTGCACCACATAGCCTTTTTGTTGTTTCTAGTATTAGCAGGTACAACATGGGGAACGAGGCAGCAGCACTTGTGTGCTGAGATTGGGTGGCGAGCAAAACAACGATTTGCCCCAAGATGGGCTGTGTGTCTAAGTAGCACCACATGATGAGCACAATCCGGTGTTCATATCAAGGACAAAACTGTAGCCAGGAAAAATAGACCTGATAAGTAGGCCCATTTCAGCCCTTGAGTTGCTAAAAGACAGATCAGTTTAAAATTGTCCGTTTTTGGTGTCTAGTTAGTTAGTTAGTTAGTTAGTTAGTTAGGCATTAGCCTTCACCATAGCCATATGATTCATCTATAAAGGAACATCCATAAAAGAAAAACATTGCAGTATATTCTCGTCATAATCATGTACTGTAAGATTTATACAGTATTCAAAACAGTAGTACAACTAAGAGCGTCATCCAACATAATTAAAACAATAAAACTGCTTCAATCTCATTCCACAAATAAACCCCCCAAATATTCAAGGGAATTACAGTAATCTTAACAATCCAGGTTCACAACACCCTAACTATTAAGGTTAAATCCAGTTTTTGGTGTCATTATTTCTGTACTGAAAGCTGTTTATTAAAAGTGTTCTTTGGTTTATCTTGTTTATATATTTGTTGGCCATATGCGCAGACATTTTGAAAATAAAACAACCATGTTATGTTGATTCCTCTGTTAAATTCTATCAATGCTTTAAAACTATTTACTTTTAGTATATATAGGTGGGTTCTTTGACCCCAAGCAGTCAGTGTCTTGTTTGGTGGGCACTGGTAGAGCAAGAGAAGACACAGCCTTTAAACAGGTGACATCTTGTTTGCTGAAAGCGGCCTGGATTAACTAGGGTGCCCAGGCAGTGTCCAGCTGAGAGAAGGATTCCTTATGGGGTCTACTCAGGTGTCAGATTTACTTTTCCATTCTAATTATAGATAAAATCTATCATAGATTTAAAGTGTTCATGTTTCAGGATAGGCCATGGAATCCATTTTTCGTTCTGCTCTTTTCCTTTCTTGTGATCTATGGCATGCTGTACAACTAGCAGTAAACACTTTGGCCTTTTCATTGAATATTATCTTGTTTCGGTTATGGTGAAAGTGCAGAAAGTAGCAGTGGACATGTTTTTGCTCCAACTATCTTGCTTTGTTTATATTAGGTTTGGAATGCAGTAAACATGGCTGGAAGAAGTTGGAAGTTAGTTCTGGCAGCAGGGTGGGGTACCCTAGCGGTATTTCACCATATAGACACTGGTTTTTAATATGGCTCTGTCCACCTGTTTGGCTATAATATGTATATATGGTTCATTATTGATTACTTGCTGTTTAATAATAACTTACTTGTCTTTATTCACATGGCGAACTTCTGTTAAAGCTAAATTTTATTAATGATGTGAATTTGAACTGTCTACTTGTAATGGGTTTCCACTGATATTAGGTGTGGGTATCAGAATATCAATTTTAAAATGTGATGACTTTAGTGGAAACTGGGTTTTAAGCAGTAGCAGTCTTTAAATTGGGGTCTGTTTTATTGGGGAGACAAGGACCATAGGAGTTTAATTTGGCCTAAAAAAGCAGTTTGCTTTTTAGTCTGTTTTGCAGCTAAGCAGACTTTTAGAATAATTGGCAGAAAGGAATTAGAAGAGACACTGATAACATGTTTGTTTCTGGGACCCCAGGTCTTTTTGCAAGTTTGGGTCAAAACAGTTTCTCACAACATTAAATGAGTTGAAAACCTGTTTTCAACTAATGATTAGGCTGTAATATTGATAATAGAGAAACACCGCCACCCCACGGAAAAGGTGTTTTACTGTTTCAGTTATATCTCAAATGCTGAAATAGGTTTAATTTTAAAGCTAAAAAAGGGTTTTTAAGGCTGTCAATGGAGTAATATTAATCAACATATTTCACAATGTAAATTTTTAATTGTTTTAAGGTATTTTAATGAAAGAATTTTGTATAGATTAGGGGACAGCTCTGGAAATTTGGGGAGAAATTAGAGACTAAAGACATTAAGAATAATAAGAACAACTATTTTATTAGTGGATTAAAGTTTATTTCAACATAAAGTTTGGCTTCAAAATTATACCTAAATACACCATTCAGATGAATAAGTAATTATTCCTTTGAATTGTGTCTTAATGAGAAACTCAACGTTATATAAATCAGTGTTGCGCTGGAAATTTCTTTCTAAAGTAGGTAGAACCTAGATAGAACCTAGCCTCTGTTCTTCAATAACTTCCTGGAAAGAATCCATATATGAAATTATGTAGAATTAATAGAATTTAATAAAACTTCAGTGAGACTAATAGACTCCATTGGGTTTCATAGAGCTCCAGTGAAGCGAATAGACTCTACTGACGTGCGACAAAGATCAGGACCGATAAAAGAATACAATGGTCTTAGTTCATAAGAGTAAGGAGGGGTGAAGTCAAAATAACCAAGAAGAAGATATGGCTGTGGAGACATGGAAACCAAAAACATCCTTCTTTTGCATCATCACTTGGCAAGTGGCAAACTTCACGCTGATCGGAAGAACACTGGGTCACTCAATACCTACTAGCCACTGACTGGAGGAACACCAGGCAGCCATATTGAAAGACTCTTAGAAATCCTATAAAACTGGCAAAGATAATAGTTGCTAACCAACATACTGCTGGGCCAAGTCACCTGTGGGACTTCGTTTTTTTCTGTCCCAACTCTTTCTTTTATTTTCCAATCTTTTTTTTTTACTACTTTTTCCTGTCTTTTATTTTTCATTTTCCAAGTCACTTTTCATTTTTAAAACTGCTTTTCTCTTTTCCCTCCCTCATCACTACTAGCTAGGGTAAAAACAGACATGCAAGTGGTGTGGCAAATCCCTAGTCCAGCCTGGGAAACAGCGGTCATTCCTCGGGCCAGGGAGGGGCACCGAACAAATGTGCCTGTGGCCAGAGAGCCATTCTGCCATCCACACACCCCAAGTAGGGCACGGAGCTCAATAAACAAGCAGGCATCTGGGCCCACCCCAGCCTAGCTCCTAGCACCACGACCTCACCCCCCACTATAATAGGCAGCCATGGTGACCAGCCATGACAGACAGCCATGGCAGCCTGTGTCCCAAGGCAGGGATGGTGGGGCTGAACACACGTGCAAGCCCGTGTTGGCCCCTGTTGGTCTATGTGGGTGGCCCTTTTCCCAGGCTGCGTCCTTGGAGATGTTCTGAACATGCAGTCTTTGCTAGCTGCCTGCCCACCTCAGCCCAATCTTGGGCCAGCATCTGGTGGTGCAGGACCACATATGCAAGTCCTGGGCCACCATGGCCAACGAAGGCCCATGTCACGTTTGTTTTTACCCTTAATGGGATGCTACTGGTATATATTCCAGTATCCCGGGTTCCTGTGCCACAGCTGCTGAAGAGGAACACCTCCCAGCCAGTAACATCAGCGAATATCCCCTTGCTATTAGGACTGTGTGGTATCTTTGTGAAGATTAAAACAGGAGGTGCTCAAAATTGATGCAATGGCAAACTGGGAAATTCATTTGCATTAAAAATTGACATGGTTTGTAGGATTTAGTTAAGTTGCAGAATTTATTATGCTTGTAGAATCTGTATTTTCTGCTCACAGAATTTGGTTTTCCTGGTTGCACAATTTAGAAAAAAAAATTAATATACATGGTGCCTTTCCTATAACCTTCTCTGTGATTACTAGAGGTGGGCGTGCCGGTAAATCTGGTATCCGATAATGCCGGTACTGGGCGTACCGGCATTATCTGAAATCTGGTCCCATTACCGGATTCCCGGTACCGGATTTTTTACATTGCAGCCATTTAAATGAATGGCTGCAATGTAAAAGTCCCACCAAAAAAGTAAAAAAAACCAAACTCCCCGAGTCCAGGCTGCGCAGGTGGAAGGGGGGAACACCCCCCACCCACCCTGCCCAGCCTGGATTTTTTTTTTAAAAAGAGCCCCCCCCCAGCACCAGCGGCCGCGGCGTCCCCGCAGCCGCCGGTAAGTATAGACCCGATCCCTGGGGGTGGTGTTTAACAC
>QEPC01013399.1:21098-71634 GCA_003113815.1 Sphenodon punctatus
CCCCCCCAGGGATCGGGTCTATACTTACCGGCGGCTGCGGGGACGCCGCGGCCGCTGGTGCTGGGGGGGGCTCTTTTTTTAACAAAAATCCAGGCTGGGCAGGGTGGGTGGGTGGTGTTCCCCCTTCCACCCATGCAGCCTGGGAGGGGGAGGGGAGAGGAATTGTATTGCATTTATTTCAATAGGGACACAGTGCCCCATTGAAATCAATGAAATAAAACCAGTACCAGATACCGGATTTAATCCAAGAATCCGGTTCTTTAACTTCTTTGAGAACCGGAAAACCGGTAAATCCGGTATCCGGTAATTGCCCCGGGGTCCCACCTCTAGTGATTACAGTCCTGGGACCCTGTGATGGTAGTATATGATTTACAGTATGAACTACCACAAGTTTATGATTATCAGAAATATACCTTCGGGGAAGGGGGTGGGGTTGGGAGGGGGTGTCTTTATTGCCTTTTAGCATTCAGCCTTTTAGTTTTTAATATTTTAATCTTATGTATTTTATTGTGTATTTTATATGTTGTTGCTGCTCTGAGCCGCCATTGTGCGGGAGGATGCAGGGTAAAAATGTAAGTAATAAAATAAATAAATAAATCTTTATTTTTATTTTTATTTTTACATTTTATTTTCATTTTAACTTAATTTTTCTCATTTTTCACTCTTTTCAAGCCATTTCTCTTTTTGCCCTAAAGTTAATTTTCTAAAAATTTCTTGCCCAGTTTTTCAAGGGCAATTTTTACTTTTCTTTAAGGTTTTGTCCCCAGGTGCAGACTTTTCTTTTCTTTTCTTTTCTTTTCTTTTCTTTTCTGGAAGCACTTTATTGGTCTCAGATAACCTGTTCCTTTTCATTTTTCTTTTAACTCTGTCTGGTGGGCAGAGTTTCCCCAAGTGCATTTCTCTGTCTTTTTCCCTCCCTTTGTGGAGCTTCCATGCTCCTTGACAGTTGAGAGGCCATTCCTCAACCTCTGGAATTTTTTTTAAATATTTTTCTTTATCTTTTCTATCTTTTATTTTTACTATTTTTACTTTAATTTTTATCAAGTCTCCAGCATAGCAGCAAGGTAACATCTTATCTTCCCCAGCAAGACCCCACAGACCCTGAGCAACTTTTTGGGAGCTGCGATATCTGTATGGTGAGATATATTCTCCAAGAATATATATACTTGTAATCAATAACCTTTTTTGCATGCTTCCGTAGTGCTTTTATAGTAGTGTGTAAGCCAGTTTGGCAGGGAAATAAATTGTAGTATTTTAATCATAATAATTGTCTATTGTGACTTTTTGGTGAAGAAACTTAAGCTGTCCTACAGAGATCCCTGACCCAATGGTGGAGCTAATTCCTGGGAGAATCTTGGGGTAACAAAACACACATTCAGACACCCGTTGACGTTATGTCTAAAGACACCCTTAGTTGGAATCAAGCACAATATGTGAGACTGTACAATGTCTTTACTGCTTACATGGCTCACAAGTTAAGGCAGGAGCCTTAACTTGCAGTTTCCATGACTTTTTAGTGAATGAGTGAATTTGCAAGAGCCTTAACTATTATTCTAAACCAGAGGTTATTTGATTATTGAATATGTATTATATGCCCTTTCTTCCATGACGTAGATGTGGTAAACAATGAACAACAATGTGAACCTAGCCAAAAAACAACAACAACTGGGGGTGAGGTGGGTGGGTGGGTTAGATTGGGATAAAAGAGAGAGAGATGAGAGGTAAACCTTACACTGCTGTGAAGGCAGTACAAGATAACAAACTCCATTACTGTTCAGGCCCAAAATATACTGTTGGTGGGTATGCTCCCTCCTGCCTGGGTGTTACCTGGGTAACTGATGGGTGGGGGGTTAGCTAGGGAGAAAGGAGAGACTGAGCATCTCTCTCTTTTTTCTCCCTATCTAACCCCCATCCCCCTGTAGTTACCTTGTTTTATCCACTCTCACCCATGTCATTCCGTTCCTCCTCACGTGTACCTGTCCTAAATTTGTTGAGTTTATATATTTCTGCTCCAATAAAAGATATAATTCAAACCACTTTATCTCCATATCTTACGTTTGGGAACAACACAACAACCACACTTCCTCTAGAAGGAAAAGATATTCAGCTCCACCAAATGCAAAATTATGTCCCCTTAGTTGAAATCTGAAATTATGTCCCCTTCTCTTTTCCTTTGAAATCCCTTTTGTTCTTTCCTTACCTTCTTATTGTGCAGTAGTAGTTGGTTGGGATAATGAGTCTCACAGTTTACTTTTGTTCATTTAGTTTATTAAGTATCTTTTAAAGGTGAGAAACAATCATAGCATCATACATTATCTGTATTGACTGAAAACAGTGAGATGGGCAACACACTGAAACAATTTAAATAAATACCAAATTGGTAAACAACATTAACAATAACAGTAAACACAAAGGACGTAATTTTCCAGATAGGCAGAGCAATCAGTAGCAGTTAGCATGGTCACAAGTTCTGTTAAAGTGAATGGGACTCATGTCCACACTAACTGTTGGTGCCATTGCTGTTTGTCTGGAGAATTGCAACATGGGGCTGTACTCCTCAAGCCATTAACTGCTGAGAAGGCCCAACCCAAGTCAATGGGACCACTCTAAAGTGAGTGGTTTGAAGATTGCAGCCTTCAAAAGACATTACTGAATATTGCTTTTCAAAATGATTGAAGGTCAAATGCTCAACTGGTATAGGTCAGTGTAATCATTAATGGCAGTCAATGGAGCAGCACTAGTTTACACCAGTTGAGAACCTCGACTTTCTGTGTTCCTAATGGACATATTTTAGTCCTAATCTGCAGTCGGCCTCCACACATTTCAAGTGGGGAAGTGTCTGGTGGTGCCTCCCTTTCTGATCTTTACAGGTTGATGGTCCCCCTAATGCCTTTCATTTCTTTCTCCTCAGCTTTCCTGTATGGTTTCCAGCCATTCTTCCTCCATCCTCAGAACTGGTATGTTGTCAAGATGATATAAGCACCTTGTTTCCAAAGAGTCATCCCACTAGGAGAGTATTTTCAGATTCCATAACCTGGTCTCTCTCTAGTAGGAGCTTAGTCTTTCTACAAACAGGAAACTTTCAGTGAATTCATGGGAGTTTCCCCAAACTAAGAACTGCTGGATTAGTCACTATTTATTTTATTTATAGCTTTTATTGCATAGCCATAGGCCATTCCACAAACAAGACAAATACAAGGGATTAGTCACTAATTACCAGGGTTCCTAATTTTTTTGTTTCACACAGAAAAAGGCAGATTTTGCTTTTCACCAGAGAATCCCATGGATTTTGCCTTTCATCAGAGAATTCCACAGATTTTGCCTTTGAATGTACCGCCTGGCCTTTGAAAATGACAGGCCCCAGGCGGCAGCTATGCAACAGTTCTGGCCGGGGCCTGTCACTCTCAAAGGCTGCTTCCTCCCCCTCCCAGGGCCTCTCATCCAATTTTAATTTTAATTGCGGAAAAATCAGAGAATTTATGTTTTTTATCAGAGAATTTCCATTTTTTGTCACAGAAAACGAGGAACCCTGCTAATTACTAAATAGGCTTCACACTTGAGCTTTTGAAGACTGAGTCTAAGAGGTGCTGAAGTAGGGCTGAAACAAGCAGCAAAATTCTTACTCGTGAATAATTTCATCACCTCAGGAACTAGGATCCATTTCTTGACCATTTCCCAATACTGATACAACTTCTTGATTCTTGCAGTACTGTAAGATACCATCCCAATTTACCACGTTTCAGTTTACTGTTTACCACATACTATTCATTTACCGATCACTGCATTACTGAGGGTACCATTTTACATCCAGGTTTCTGTCATTATTTCCACATTTCTGTGCCAATCTCTGCATGAATAACTCACCCCTTAACCTCCTCTCTGCCCCTAAAAATGTTAGTCGTTTTCTCTTCTCCCTTCTTTTTTTAATTTAATTCAGTTCCAGACTGACATAAGCCATACAGTACAATATATACAACATAGATTTGATGGGAGAATACCAGAGCGTGTTCACAGAACCTTGCTGACTTGTTATAAAACCCTATTCCCACACTATTATATTTTTCCACTTGTGACAGACTGCTCCACAGCTGACAAGGTGGTACCAAAAAACAATGCTATCAGCACCAGAAAATGGAATTGGTGTTCAAAACTCGCATAACTCTTTTGCTCCAGATGCTGTATTCAAACTGCAGTGGCCCATTGAAAAAGTACATGTAACCTGGGGGAAAAGAAAACTAGTTAGGAGAAACTGAAAACACAGGTGTACACCATTTTGGTTTGTTGCTAAAATGATCATTTCAAATGAGGGGGGAAACCTAACCCAGGTTTTCTAGGTGTCTATTTAAAACATAGTCCCATTTCACATGAGACAGGCCCCCCCCCCCCATGCCCACGTGTTGGAATGGGTGGGGGGCATCCATGTGATCGTCATGGTGGGTGGGTGGGTGGGTGTGGGTGCATGCACACCCATCTTCACCCACCTTCACCCATCGCCCACACATGGAGCCATCAACCCAAATGGTGATGGCTCTGTGCATGGAGATCAGTGGAGGTGGGTGGAGATGGGTGTGCATCCATGTAACAGCCACCCATGCAGCTCACACCCACCGCAGCGCACACCCATCCCCCCCGCACCGCGGTCCATCTGAAAAGGGCCATAGAATGACATTTTCAAAAGGGCATCAGTCCAACCTCTAAAATTATGGCAGCATTTGCAAATTGTCAGTGATTTAGATATTCAGAAACGTGGCACTGAACTTTCACATAGGGTTACTGTAAGGGAATCCAGTAGTTGCACGTTTATCCCACTCCTTGATTTGTGACTGTTGCTTAAAAAGTAGGGCAGTGTGATGTAGAGACATGAACATAATGCTAGGGGTTCAGTGGTAGCTAGTGACTTGGGACCGGGGAGGTAGTTCACCTTTCCCTGCAGTGTGGGGTGTGTCATGTTTGCCTGAATCATTATACTAACTTTGGGCATTTTTACACAAGATGCTACCATGCAGGTCCACCCAGTGGACACGTGTAGTAGTGCCCATGTAAAAGTGGGGGTGGGGGGTGGGCACACGCTCCTGTGACCCATGCACCCCCACCTACCTCCACCCATCTCCCCGCACAGAGCAACCCAGAAAATCCCGGGTTGCACTGTTCAGGAGCACAGGTGGCCAGTGGATGGATGGGTGTGCACACCAAGTGCACATCCATCCACTGCTGTCTAAACTCTCCCCTACCCACCAGAAGTGCATTGTGCTCCACTGAGCGCATATCCGCCCGCCCATAAAAGCAGCCTTAATAGGTGCCACTAACTTGACATTGGTGCCCCTTGACTCCTCCATCTCTTTGCCTGTAGCAGGCTAGTTTTGAGGAGAAATGTTTTTTTCTCATCTGCCAAAGTTGGAGTTTGTGTTTGTTTGGGGTTGGTTGGATGAAACTTGGTGGCCAGTGGTATGCAAACTCAGGCTACATGTTGGACCCTTCTGGCCTTGGAGCCTATGGCTCTTTATACATGGGCCGTGGTGTGGGGTGGGGGGCGGGTCATTGTGTGCAGCGGTCCATGTGCAGTGGGTGGGGGAAAGGTGTAGATGGGCACACACCCATTTACACCCACCTTCACCCATCTACACGCACAGAGTAACCCAGAGTTTCTGGGCGTTCATGCGTGAGTGCCACCTGTGTAAAAAGGGCCTATGTGACTGAGTTCTGCTCTTGTGTCTGCCCACCTCCCCACTCATTTGGACAAAGCACTTTACCTTTGGGAGATTACCCTTTTGACAAAATTAGGATGATAACACTTGCCCACTGCTTTGAACATGCAGAATTAGATAATGTCACTGGCTACGAAATATTATTAAAGAGGAAGAAAACAAGATAGATTAACTTTGCATAAATAAATGCTACTGATGAAATAAATACACCTACCATTTTTCTGATAGACTGCATCTACTTTGTCACCGATCCCTGGGAAATCTTCCTCTATCAGTCTGGGGTAGCCTTTTTCGAGGGCTTGGGTATCTTCATCATAACTAAGTTAAACATGAAAAAGAATTTTAAAAATAGCTTTGGAGACTGAAGTCAGTTTCTACCACCTTTGGGAACTCTTTCACAGTTGCAGACAGAAGTGTTATTCTAACGATCAGTGGATGTTTAGGTGTACAAAGAAGAGAATATAGAGTAATGAGTAACTGTACATAATAAATGCTTCTTTTCTTCCTATATATAATGAGGTAGTGATTCCCGTTCTTCAGGTGTCCTTGGGTGACACCGGGTATTTTCAGACATGATGAGATCACAGTGAACCACGCTGAATACCTACATGTGGTCACTGTGCCCTGCACGTCTGTTCGGCGGCCGGCAGATGTTCGCCACACTGAATACCCACATGGGGTCAATTTCAACCACGCTTCCCGGGCTACCAGCGCAAAAATTGGCTGAAGCGTGGTGAAAGTGATTCCAGGCGGGCATAAAAAAAGAGTAACGTCTGGTCGGCTATCACCGCCCGGAATCCCCGGTGGGATTCCGGGCCATGGTGAACTCGGCCAGACGCTGCAGCGACATTGGCCTCACCACCCGCCCATCTCCCCAGAGGGTGGGCGGCAAGGCAACGTGGAGGGGGCGGGGCCGTGCGGCCGCACGTTGCACCACGCGGCCCCACCCCCTCCCTGATTCCCTGCCGGGATCCCCGGCACATCTGTTTGCTGTGCCTGGGTGATCCCTGCAGGGAATCTCTGGGTTGTTTTCGGGACGGGGCAAAGCCGCCCCGTCACGTCTGAAAACACCCACAGTAACAGCTGAACTGTTACCAGGGTACATGTCCAAAATGTTGACTGATGAATCTTAAATTTTATGGCCAACTTTGACCCTGAGCTTGGTCCGGGTACACAGGTTGGTTAGAAAGTTGGCACATATATGCCTCTAGAGTAGGTGGGCAGAGGGTGCTTCAGACCTCATTCACTACCCAGAAAAGATAGGTTATCACAGGGTGTGTTGAATCCATTGCTGGTAGAGATCGGCATTGTAGCAATTTAATTCCCCATTGCCTCTAGGAAATGGGAAGCAGGGGAGGAATGATGTCTGAGAGTTAAAATGCATTTATCACTCCTTGCACTTATGCCACTGTCCCTTGACTATTAAACCTATAGATTCATAACCCTAGTGCTATCTTAACCCCTCATGGTGCATTCTGCACAGCTGTTGTCCTTAAAGAAAAAGAAAAATATGTTAAGTTACGTGTAAGGTCAGAAGTGTAAGGTCAACTTGCTTGTATAAGATTCAGATATAAGAAAGTAAGCAACGATAAAATTCCAACATACCTCCAGTACTTATTCCCGGTGAAAAAGAGAGTCTTGCCAGTATCGCTAATGTGGACAGCGCCATCTATTGCCTTCAAGTTTTTGGGGAATCCCAATTCATAAATCTTTTTAGGGTAACCTTCAATTATGTCGTAGCCATTTAGAGCCCAGAATTTCCTTCCTAAGAACAAACAGAACTAGACACATTAAGATCTGGTAATAGTGAAGCTTCAACAGTAAGATTTTAAAGAGGTGCACATAGTAAAGATTATGGGTCCATTCTTGTCCCCATTGAAGTCAATGGCAAAAACCCATTGTCCTCAATGGGAGTCACCTATACCATTATGCCTAACAATTAAAGTTACCATACCTCCCCTTTAAAAGAGGACACTTATGAAAAATACATGTTGCAGGGGTGCACTGGAACCAGTGCAGCCCTGCACCATGTCTTTTTCATAAGCGTCCTCTTTTAAAGGGGAGGTATGGTAACCATTCTAACAAAGGGTGAAATCAAACAAGACGATAGCCTGCTGGAGTCCGTATTCAGTCCATGCAGTCCCCTCGCAGCTCCCATTCACATGTTTTAGCATGTAGAGCTAATAAATGGACAGCCCTCTGCACATATTTCATGCTGCTGCCCCCCTGCCTTGCTCTTTCCCTGTCAGCTGGGAGAGCACAGTTGCTCTCTCCTCTCACAACCATCTCTTTGCTGAAAGAGTCCACTATGCATGACTTTATGGTGCTGGTGGACTTGATGCAGGCAAGGCTGTGGGCGAACCTAATTAATGAGACATGTACGTGCGGGCACCCATTAGCCTGGATTTGCCTGCATGGTGGGCTCGTGATGTCCCTGACTATGCCATGAGTGTTCATTAGGTGGTGGCCAAGTGGGGGCAACCTGGCAGCCACCTAATACATGGAACACACCTGGTGAGGGCTAATGTGGGCTGTCGTCTCATTTGAAAATACCCTTAGTCTCTTGGGACCAGCTCTTTAGGTGCTGTAAACTAGTAGAATCCCACTAACGATGGTGGGCCCAATCCTATGGTCCATGGATTCCACATGCAGCCACATGTATCTCCATTGCCAGCACATTGTGCCATGCGAAAACTGCGCGCACATGTGCAGTCACGGCTTGAGCATGGGAATCCGCGGGCCATAGAATTGAGCAAGGCTGAGCGGAAGATCAAACCCAATGAAGTCTTGCATTGCCATCTGCATAGTGTGAAGCCCATAGCAGCTTTGACTGAATGAGGATGAAAGGATTCAGTTAGATACAGAAGAAATCGCTTCACCTGGATACCTTACGGGGCATATGCTTTTTGCCTAGACAGGAGAGGTGTCTGGACAAGGGCGAGAGAGGTCCTACTGCAATATTAATACATTGTGTTTGAGAATTGTGGGGAGGCATAATGAGTTCTGCAAAATGAGGAAGGATTTGGATAAGGAGTTTTTTAGTGTATACTCAGACTGGCTAAGACATGGCTCAGATCCATTTGGAAAAGTCTTACCCCTGAACATGAACACATGGTCTTTGATGGGATTTTCATATGCAGCATCAACCTTGCTTGGAAGTTCTGGCCAAAATGATTTTATTTGCACCAATTCTGCATCAACCATCTGAGGGTGCAGGCGCCAGAAGAACCTGATTTGGAAAGAGAAAACACACTTTTTTATGGTCTACCAGGACCTAGATTTACTGAGACTGCAAATAGTATTGTTTAGTCACTAGTGATTTGCATCTTCAAAGCACTTTACAAATTAACTCATTGCAGGTGGTTTTCAGTTTTTTTCTTAACATGGCCCATATTTTCATACACAGAGGATCTCACAAATCATGTACATTCCCACTCATGATAGTGAAGTCCACCTTGCCCATTCTTAATGCGAGCACTTTCTCAGACAAAAAGAAACTGATGTCATTTCCCCCAACTTTCTTCCCACCAAAAGACAAGAGTATTAATCGGTTGGCTCCCACTCTCCTGCTATTTCGGAGTTTATGTAAGACCTGGATATTCCGCCAGGCTTTTGGCGAGGGGGGGGAGTAGGGTCTTGTTTTTCCTCTGCATTATTGTATTTTAACTGTTTTAAACTGTTTTATTGTTTTATTGATTGTTGCTGTTCGCCGCCCCAGGCTGCCCTATGGGCAGGAGGGGCGGGATACAAATTTTGTATATATATTAAAAAAATGATACCACACCATGTCAGTCTATTTACTTGCTGTTTTTAAATGAGACGGTCTCACTCATGCCCATGCAGATCTGCTGCGTGGGCATGAGTGTGTGCCGCCCATGTACATGCCATAGCCTGTGAGTGGGGGTGCATGTGCGCTCCCGTGACCCACTCATCCCCACTCACCCCCTGCGCATCCCCACTCGTGGAGCAACCGGCAAAAACGCAACGGTGGTTGCTCCGTGAGTGGGGATGCGTGGATGTGCGCCCATGTGCACTGGCACCCACGTTCCACCCATGCTGCAGCACGCACACACACACACACACACTCACACGGCTTGAATAAAAACAGCCACTCTGGCACAAGGTAGTCACTTTTGAATTTTGGACAGAAGCCAAGGTAGTTCTGTAAAATTATCATTATTTTTCAGAATAATAAAGGGCATGAGTCTTCTCTCACTTCAGGTGTCAACAGAAACGAGATGTTAGCCCACACCAGGTGGGTGTCCACCTACCCGTTTATTAGGTATTCACCCCCAACAGCCACATGGTCACCAATCATTGGACCCATAGCCTTCACTCACGATGGGGTCTCAGAGAATGCAGAGTCCACCATGCGGGCAAATGCGGACTAATGTACGCCCAAATGTCTGCGTCCCATCAATTAGGTTGCATGCAACACCTCCATGCATACAGGTCCTCCAGCACCATAGAGTCACGGGTGAAAATTCTAGAGCATCTGAGGAGTGACCGTTTCCTGCCCCTCTCTCTGCTCTCATTCTCACTGGCACTGTCATTGGAGGATGCCCGTAACAGCATGAAATATACACAGGGGGCTGACTGTTTATTAGGCTGGACACACAAAACATGTGAGTGGGGGCTGCACAGATCGAACCCAGACTGCAGCGGACTGTTGTGTCGTTTGTTAACACCCTTACACCACATTTTCATCACTATAAATGCTGTATTGATTTCCAAACAGCTATTCTTGATTGTCATCACCAGAGTGATAGAAAAATCAAGCACACAGTTGTGCTGTCAAGACTACTTTGCATTGCAGAAGTTTCTGTTGCTGTTATCCCCTGTTTTACTTATGCTTAAATCAGATAAGGCTATAATCTTGTAATTGCTTTTGAACTTGTAAATCCCACTGAAGTCAATGGGGCTATTGAGTCTGAAAGCAGTTTCAGGATGGGTCTGATTAACCGATACAAGAAATAGTGTTGTTGTTGTTTTGTTTTGAGGGGAAGTAAAGAAAAAGGTCACATCAATTATGACAGTTTTGTGCACCCACAAACTAATAATGTTTGATGTATTTCTGAAAAACTGCTCTGCCTCTCAGACATGCGATTGGCATGGTGGCTTTTGGTTTTTCACCTTTCCCAAAGTGCCTCCACCTGGTTCTTTGTCATTTGCACAAACAGCAGGGCACGTTTAAGCCCGGTGTGCTATCGGTTAAATTTGTATCACCCCTCTTCGTGTTCAATGTGGAATTCAGTCATGTGGCAGTCCAGGACATTGTTAATAGCCAGTCAGCCATTTAAGATGAGGTGAGGAAGTGGCCTAGTGGACTTTGGTGTCCTGTGACTTTATACGGCTGAAGGGGGGCAGAGTGAAGCATTTTTACTTGGGTTGGGTGGTCTGGTAAGGGTGCTGTACACTTCCTCCTCGCCGCCTTAAACAATGGGGTGGGAGGTTTGACCCTCTGTGGAGTGGACTGCCATAGGGGGCATAGCTCAAGTGGTAAGAGTGTGTGCTTTGCATGTATAAGGTCCCAGGTTCAATTCCTGGCATCTCCACTTCAGAATCCCTGGTAGCATGCCAGGGGGAGACCTTTGCTGAGGGCTTGGAGGCGTCTCAGGTAGCACGCTGGGATGACCTCTGGAAGAGCCATATTTGGACCTGAATTTGAAACCCCTGCTGCCATGTCAGGTTGTGACAATACTGGGCTAAGATGGACCATTGGTCTGACTCAGGCAGTTTAGTTTAGTTGCCATATACGTACATTTTTCCAGGACACATAAAATCTACATGTTGGAGGGCCTGCATTGGGGTCTAACATATATTCTTCAGAAGTGTCCTGGAACAAACTGCATATATAGCAACCCTACATAGGGGCCAGGTTGGTTTTTTACCCTTATATGTTCTGGGCTGGGGTATTTTTCCCCCCAGATGAACTTGCTAGGAGCTCTGCTCTGTTTGGCACTGACCATTTCTTTCTGGATTTGATTGATACCTATGTTAGCATTTAATAAAGAGATTTGCTGCCTAAGTTTATTACAAAAACCCATGTCTGCCACTTTTGTCTCACTACGGGGGAGAAAGGGGTACAATGACGTGACATTTGAGGCCAAGTTTTGTCCTCTGTTATACTAATGCAAATCTACAGTATCTCCACAGCAATTAGTACAGCTTGGGTCTAAATCGTACAAGTACAGTACACTGGGTACACAGGTAAATCACACTGCCAATACTTATTTCTTCACTCACCTGTCCTTGAAGATCATCATTTCACCTCGAAGGTCTGTTATTCCATCAAGTGTTAAGTTTGCATCACATTTCTCAGGAGTTTTGGGGTGTTTGGGATTAGGATCATAGTCTCCTGCACCTGTGACCAGAAATAATGATTTAGGGATGGCAGTTTTTATCCTTTTTCTGTGAAAGACTATTACATACTGCGTGGGGCACAAAAGATTCCCTAGTTCACAGTGAACAAGAACAAATGAGGGTAACCCTCAAGAACAAAGGAACCTCAAAAACAAATGATCTGGGCTGATAGTGTTTGTTTTCCTTTCTTATTCTTCCTTTACTATGTCCATGTGCTTTTGGGTCTAGCTACATTGCAGAGCTAAATGGGTGATGTAATTCACCAAAGTTTTGGAATCCTATGAAAGATTGTTTCATCCCAAATTCTTCCTATGGACTTTTTCCACTTCTTAGTCTTTGATCCACCTCCTACTTGATGCAACATGAGAAACTCACTCCCACTCCATGAGGAAGCTAACAGTAAGAATACTAGGATACTACCTTTAGCTGCTTTCCTGCTAATTGTGAGGCCCTTCCAACCTGCAGCCTGTTTCCCAAAGTTCCAGGGATCCTGTCTTAGCTGAACATGTTTGTGTCGTGCTTGAGTAATGGAGATATCAGTAGCAAACCATATGCTACACCATGGAGCAGAGGAATGAAATGGCAAAAGGCAAACATACCATAGAGCTCCTGGATCCCTTGTACGTCATCATCTGGAAGCAAGAAGCCAGTGTTTCCAGTGTAAGTATAGACTGGGAACATCAGAGCTCCAGGATCTCGGGAGTGTTCGAGCCCCAGGGAGTGGCCAAACTCATGGGCAGCAACAAGAAACAAGTTGTATCCTATAAGAAAACAAACTAAATGCCAATGTAGCTCTTAAAACAGCAAACCCATGTATCACATGATTGTCTGAACCTGGTTCATTTTGATATAAAGCTGGTTCATTTTACAAAGGGCCAGTGTGGCTGATGAACCCATTAAATCATTGTGAGCATGAATAATTTATTTTTATTTCCCACCACTAGCAAAACCAATTGAACTGAGACTTCTTAGTAGTGCTGGAAGCTCTAGTAGAGATGACCCACTGGCAGCCAACACTGTTTTTAATACTGAATCAGTTCAATGTCAGGCAGTGCAGTCCTGAACTCACTGAAACCAATGGCAAAACTCCCACCAATTTCAATGGGTGGGGATTGCACCCCAGGTGCCAATGGCAGTGTTGAAAGCTGAAATGATGTTAGCGGCAATAGGAACTGTGGCCTTTTCTCAGTTGGTCTAGTACTGTCAATAAATATAGTTTCAAATCAAATAGCTACGGTCTAGCATTGGATTTAGATGAGTTGAGTGCATATCCTTCACACTGACGTAACCGAGGATACTGGATGTGATCCTAAATGCACTTGCACTATGGGAGCTCTGTTAGCTTCAGTGAACATAAGAACATAACAAGTGCCAGACTGGGTCAGACTCAGGCCAATGGTCCATCAAGCCCAGCATCCTGTCTCCAACAGTGGCCAACCTTGGTTGCTTGGGAAAAGTACCCATCAGGTCACAATGAGGTGATCCATTCCCCGTTGTTCACTCCCAACTCACCTGAGAAGTGCTGGGGGGAGGGGGCTGTGAGAACCTTCAAGCCCCCTGCCCTCCATGTCCACACTCCCCAGACTGATTCACCTCATCGCCAGGCTAAAGCTCCTACTCTCCCTGTCACTGCTGGCTGCTCCCTGTTCCCTTCTCCTCCCCTGGCCTGCAAGGTGCATAGCTGAACCTGGGAACTTCCCTGTTCAGCTTTTTCTGAGAGGGAAGGGGAGCGGGGAGGCCTCTTTCCACCTGCTTGCAGCCCCCTAATGGGCCCCTATTCCCAGGGGACCAATAGCAGAGGTGCACGTGGGTCTTGTGTGTGCCTGATATCAGCCCCCCTTTTTTGATCATCTCTCCTCTCTGAAAAAGCCCAGCGGAAAAGTCCCCAGACTCAGCTGTGCAGCTCGCAGGCCAAGGGAGGAGGAGAGAGCAGTGAGCAGCCACTAGCGACTAGGAGAGTAAGAGTCCTAGTCCAGCGGTGAGGTGAGAGCCTGGGGAGTGCAGGGGCTGGTTGTTTAGTGGGGGGGGGAGCAGGATTTGAAATTGACAAGTGCCAGCTGGGAGCACTGGGGAGGGCCTTGTAGGTTTGTTATTTGTAGGTTGGTTGGTTGGTTGGCTGTTTTACTTGTTTTGTGCTCATCACCAAGAACTTGGTGAGCATATCCCGGTGCTCGGTTCATCCTGCTATGGATCGAGCATCAGGAATTCGATGAGATTACTCAGTTTGCCGAGATCTCATTTCAGCCGTAATCACTTTGCATTTGTTAACGTTAAATTTCCTCTGCCATTTAGATGCAAATGCTTTTAGGCCACAGCCTATGTCTTTCTGCCTGTGATCAGAATTGGGCCCTCAAGCCATCATTGAGATATTGTGCTGATTTAAAATTTGTACATTATATCATTCATGAGTATTTGATATATTTTCCAAGTTTCATGAAAACATTTGTAGTCCCAAAGTATCAATACAAAACAATATTTTGTTCAAAAGATGATGGTAGGTGTGCTGTGCACTATTGTTAAATTAGAGACCAGAGCACTGTCCTTTGACTATAATAATGAACCGCCCAGTGTGAATAACAAATAACAGATCAATGATAATCAAAGCAACTTGCTGGATGGAAATTAATCATTCAAGGAATTTGGTGAATGGTCACAAATCACAAATATATTTGCAGAAATCAGGATCTGCTTGTTAAATGTTTTACTAACCACCAAACAGGTGATAAGCTCATACCAAATGCTATTCAGAACAAACAGTTTGCCGAGCTATGATTAAAATGATCTTTAGAACATTACCTTTGGAGTCAGTTGACCAGAGTTCATCATCATCAAAATGAGCATCTCCTCCAGTATTTGGTCCAGGAGGGAAAGCATGTGCCAGTAGACCAGAAGGTCCATCGAAGGGATAAAAGTCACCATGTTCTGTAGAACAACATTTAAAATATATAATGATTAAGCAGATGAAGCTTTATGTTTATGTATGTATCTGTTTGTAGTTTTTGAATTGGCTATGGCGCAAGCTAAATGTCTAATGAACTTAAACTTGAATAAGCAGATGAAGAGATAGAATATACAAAAATAAATTTGATCTGCTACCTTTAATTCCAAAGGAGATCATGATGTCTGCAGTCCCACTGCGAATTCTGGTAAAGTTCAGGGGTGTCACATCAGACCAAACCTTGAATGCTTTTTTGATGGCTCTGTCGACTTCAGCACGCTTCAGGTCTGGGGTGTAATTCACAATCCTGTCAAACAAAAATAAAGTCTTCAATCTGACTCTCTATGGATCCAAGTCAGTTTACAGTGCACCTCTATTGAAAATTAATTTTGATAAGGAGAAGAATTTATTAAAAACTATTCTGAATGTGCTCTTATTTCAGAAAATCCACCAAAGTAAAGAAAAAATTGGACAGCTATGTACAGTATTGTAAAACATAAAACCAAGATTTCCATCTTTATCAGGTTCACAACAGATGATTCAGCTAGTTATTTTCATTTTTGTTTTATCCGTAGAGCTTTCAATCAAAAAACATGGGGCATTCTTAACTTACATATTACCATGATATAACATTTCATGTCTTTCCCATTTTAGGCAGGTAGTTTGTGACATGGAGGATGTTAGAGAATTTAGAGTGATCACCATTACAAAATCAGTGTGGTATAGTGAGACTACAGTTATTTCTTATGCAGGAGGAAATAAGGAATCTCTCATCTACCACTCTGTTAACTGTTGCCAAATGTTGATTCTGAATATCAGTCAACACTGCATCATACTACAAGAGCTAAACCCAGTCAAGAAATTCATGTAGACAGACACTGATCCAAAGCCTGCTAAAATTAATGGAAAGATGCCCACTGACTACAACGGTCTTTGGATAAGGTCCACAGAGATTTTAACCACCAACATAAGAGTTTTTACAAATGAAACATTGTGAATTTTACCTGTAGGTTAAATTATTTTTTGACCATTTGAGCTTTCTAGGGAAAAAGTTGTATTCCCCCACATCAGGGACACCACATCTCGGCTGCTGCATCAGCTCATACGTTTCTTCATCTAGTTTTCCTGTCACTTCCAGTCCAAAAAAGGATTGCATTTCTCGAAGCTTAGATGCCACCGTATCAGCACTCTTCCTCATTATGCCGGCAGGATTAGAATGGAGGTTGTAGTGGGTCTTGAGATAGCGCTAGGAGGGAAAACATGCACAAGTTTATATTTACAGGGAAACATCACAAAAAGGCAATGAAACTGGATAGTGTAACAGTTTGACGATTTTATACCGTACCTCTGCAAACTGGAGGTCTTGCTTTGTGAATTCATCAATGTCTTCACTGTCTTCATGGGATATAGGCAGAGTCAGACAACATGATATACCCAGAAAGAAAAGGAAGGTGGTTGAAAATCTTGGATGCATCATGTTAAGTTATTGAGTTCTGAAACTCTGATTTTTACAATGTAAAATACCTTTACTTTTATAGACCTAACCTGATGAGTCATCTCCTGGACAAGTTAGAACTTCCTGTCACTGTAAAATAAACAAGCTTACACTGCAATTTTTTTTCATTCCCCCAAGAAGTTGTGGTTTGGGAATCTGTGGTCCCACTAGGGACACAGAAACTCTAGATTTTCGTAAACATGGCCTCAGCACATTTACAGATGCTGCAGGAAGTATTGTGAGGAAACAAAGCAGCAATTTTTTCATTACTTTGCAATAACTTAATTTCACCTACATTTCTTGCCCTCTAAAAGAATAATAGCTTTCCTTTTATCTGATCAGACAGAGCAATACTCATTTTGAAGTAATTTTTAAAGTAAGACAATGCGATTGTTTAAACATTTATAGTAACTGACTAGCACTCCCATTATTATTTAACACACAGTCAAGTCATCAAACAACAGCAATTTGGAATTTGATACTAGTACTAGTAACTTCTGCAAGGGGTGCTAGGTGATAGTTGTCTTCTGAAGCACATACTAGAAGCATTTACTGCCCAATTGTCCAAAGGGCCCATACACCAGATTTGGACCTGCAGGTAGCTTGCATTGGACACACCTGAACTGTTGGCATCAGAGATGTAGCTGATTAATGGTGACCAAGTAGAGCCTGTAAAACTAAGAAACTTCTGGTGTTTGACCAGGGGCCCATGTAGAAATCTGTCAAGGTTAGTGGTGGAGATACAAAAGCCCTGGAAGTTCTGTCCTTGCCTACTCCTACATAGGGAGAGGACGTGCTTGGGTAACCCCTTCTCACTCAAGCTGGGGTTGCTCAGACACCTGCTACTGCCAGGTGCAGGAGACAGAGGATGGTGATGGGGGTGGAGGGCGTCCAAGTCCATTTCTTGCACCTGGGCCCATCTCCACCTAGCTACATGCCTGGGGATAGCTATGGGAAGAGGGGACAAGTTGCTTGATTCCCCTGGGCCTTTTCTGTGGTCCTCTTAGAGCTGAAACAGGTGACAGAATCAATGTCTGCAGGCATTTTTTTGCAATTTCGGGTAGGCTATAGTTGATCTGAATGACATTCATCAAAATGTTCAAGCAACTAATTTTTTGCAATGTTGGTTGTTTCGGTTGGTTTTGTTTGTTTCCAGTTTCATTTGTTTTCAGTTTTCAGTCATTTCTGCCAGTTATATTAAGAATGGGGAAAAACTGGAACTGGAGCAGCTGTTTGAAATGAACAACTAAAACAAACAGACCAACCAAAAAGAATGAAATGAATAAATGAGAGCAAGTGTGGTGTAATGGCTACATAATGACTAAGTATGCAGTACTTGGACCGGGAGGGAGGGCCTAGTTCAAGTCTCACCTTAGCCAGATACTCACTGAGTGTCGTGACCTTGGGTCAGTGGCAAACTTCTCTCAGCCTAACCTACCTCACAGGGTTGTTGTGAGGATTTTTTTTAAAAGAAGTTGTGTTATATGTAAAGTGCTCCAAGTGCTATAGCAGGCGGGAGGGCGCTATATAAAAATAAAGTTTATTATTAAATGTCACAAAAAGACAAAAAAGATCAGTCTGATACTGTTCAATACACATTTCATTCGCTTTGTTTTGGATCATTCTGCTTCAGTGAGTTTACTCATTTTAGCAGTTGTTTTGTTAATTCCAATGAATGTAACTTCCATTAAACAGAGTACTATAATGTATGATCTTTATGAGACTCTTCAATGCCACTGTCATTGGGCTGTTACAAAAATCTGGATCAATTCTATTCTGTGTTTAAAACTTATAGACATATGGGTGACATAAAACTTTGTTATTTCCAAAGCAGAACCCAGCAGGACTCTGAAATTAGTGTTTTGGGGTGATGGGTCTGAAGAACTGTCAGAACTGGACATTGTGCTAGAAGATTAAAACAGATCGATAAACTAAGTCACCTGGACCAGATGGTATTCACCGAAGAGTTCTGAAAGGACTCAAATATGAAATAAAGGAACTACTATTATATGTAATCTAAAATCAGCCTCTATACCTGATGACTAGAAGGTTGTGAATGTAACACCAATTTTTAAATTGTGTATCCTGCGTGCCCCCACCCTTGCCTGCTCGCAACTCCCTTGCTCCCCTCAACATCTTTACCCCTTCTCTCCTGCTGCCTCCCATGCCTGGAACTCCCTCCCTGGATATATTAGTTCTGTTCCCTCCCTTCCAACTTTCAAATCCTTCCTAAAAACCCACCTCTCCCGTCAGGTCTTCCCTAGCTCATCATGAGTGAAATTGCGTCCTCTTCCCCTGTCACTCAGAATCTCTTCCCGGTAATTAAGTTACTAAGTTAGTTCCCTGTAACTGTGGGTGTTTTCAGACGTGACGAGACCACAGTGAATACCCACCTGTGGTCACTGTGCCCTGCACATCTATTTGGTGGCTGCCTGATGTTCGCCACAATGAATACCCACATGGGGGCAATTTCAACCACGCTTCCCGGGCTCCCGGCGCAAAAATCGCCTGAAGCGTGGTGAAAGTGATTCCAGGTGGGCATCAAAAAAAAGTAACGTCTGGTCGGCTATCACGGCCCGGAATCCCCGGCAGGATTCCGGGCCGTGATGAACTAGGCCAGACGCTGCGGCGGCATTGGTCTCGCTGCCCGCCCATCTCCCCAGAGGGTGGGCGGCAAGGGAGCGTGGAGGGGGCGGGGCCGTGCGGCTGCACATTGCACCACGCGACTCCGCCCCCTCCCTGATTCCCCGCCGGGATCCCCGGCACATCTGTTTGCCGGAACAGGGTGATCCTGGCGGGGAATCTCTGGGTTGTTTTCGGGATGGGGCGAAGCCACCCCGTCACGTCTGAAAACACCCAAAGTTAAGCACATGTACCTACAACTTCTCAACCTCATGAGTGTATCCTTGTCTCTCCCAAAGTTCCCCTCTCCCTTGTCTCCCCCTCCCTTGTCTCTTAGATTGTAAGCCCCTTGGAGTAGGAACCTGTCAAGAACTATTGATTGTACAGTGCCAGGTACACTACTGGTGTAACAACAACAACAACAACAATAATAATAATAATAATAAATAATATAATTAATAATACATTTAATTAATGGCTCCAGAGGTGATCCAGGAAACTTCAGACCAGTTTGCCCAGTAATACTGAGCAAATAGGTAGAAGCCATTGCAAAGAATAGAATTATTCGGCATATTCACCATGACATGATGAGGAATAGCCAGCATGGTTTTTGTAAAGGGAAATCATGCCTTACAGTCATGTTGGATGACACCCAGCTCTATCTTTCCTTTTCATCTGTCTCAGGACCTGCAGTCTTGGGGCTTACCGGGTGCCTGGCTGCCATTGGGGACTGGATGTGGGCGAGGCAATTGGAGCTGAATCCAGACAAGACCAAGGTGATGATGGTTGGCCAATCTTGTGATCTGGGGGAGGAGGAAACCCTGTCATTGACGGGGTCCAGCCTGCCTTGGTCACTCGTGATCAGCGAGAGGGGCAGTATAGAAATAATGTAATGAAATGTAATGAAAATGAAATAAAAGCCATAGAACAGCTCCCATATGAAGAGAGGCTGAATAGGTTAGGGCTTTTCACCTTAGAGAGGAGATGGCTGAGGGCCGGATAGGACAAACGTTTACAAAATCATGAGTGGTGCAGAACAAGGGTCCTTTTCACACAGACACTCCAACATGGATAAAATGGGTGTTACATTTTATTATACATGTTGCAGGTATGCAGGTGTGCTCTATGGGTGCCCTGCAACATGTATAATCAAATGTAACACCCATTTATCCGTGTTAGAGTGTCTATGTGAAAGGGGCCAAATACACAGGGAGCTGTTATTTACCTGTTCTCAAAATATGACAGCTAGGGGACACTATTTGAAATCAACTGTACATTTAAAACAAAAAAAGAGGGGCATTTTTAACCCAATGTAAAATTAACCTGAGGAACTCATTGCCAGAGGTCGTTGCGAGGACTAAGAGCATTGCTGGGCTCAAAGAAGGATTGGGCAAGTTCTAGTGGATAGGTCCATAATGGCTATTAGCTAAATGACCAGAGGATGAGACTCTTAGGTGTCCAGGGCAGAAGTGAGTAGCGGGAAATGGATCACTGCATCATGACCTGTTGTACATTTCTCCAAAGCAACCAAAGTTTATTTATTTATTATTTTATTTATTTTAAAAACTTATTACCCCACCCCTCCTGCCACAGGCAGCTCAGGGCGGCTTACAACAAGTTGGCCCAAGGGACACCTGTCTTTGGTAGGGTCCAGCCTCCTCTGGTCACTCAGATTTGCAGCTATGGGGTGTTCCTGGATCCATTGCTGTGCATGGAACCACAGGTTGCTGTGGTGACCAGAAGTGCTTTGCAGCAACTCCGTCTGGTCAGAAGGCTGTGACCCTTTCTATCAGACTCAGCCACTGTCAGCCATGCCACTGAAACCTCAAAACTAGACTACTGCAACGCGCTCTACGTGAGACTGTCCTTGGTGACTATTTGGAAGCTGCAGCTGGTACAGAATGCGTCAGTCCATCTTCTGTAGGGGCCCTGGGTCACAAGCACATTATACCAGTGCTCCAGAGTCTGCACTGGCTCCAAATAGCTTTCTGGGCTCAACTCAAGGTACTAGTTTTGACCTACAGCCTGGGCCCCATATATCTGAAAGACCGCCTCCTCCCTTGTATCCCACTGAAGCCTCTGAGGTCTGCTAGGAGAACCCTCTTCCACATACCAGCTGCCCATCATGTTTGCACAGCAAGGACATGCAGAAAGGTCTTCTGGGGGGGAGGGGTGCCCCACAACTATGGAACTCCCTCTCTCTGGAGGTTTGTCTGAACCTCATTCTGCTCATCTTCCCAAAGCTATGAAAGACTTCTTTATTTGGCCAGGTATCTGGGAAGGAGAGATAGGATTTGGGGAGGTTTGGAATGAGGTTTTAATTATTCATGATTTTGTGTGTTGTAACCCACCCTGAGCCTTCATTTAATACATTTAAATAATACATTTAAATAAATAAATAAATAAATAAGTTCATATAGATTCCAATAAGTCACTGAGTTTGTGATATACACCTCCTGGTCTGCATACCATATCAGAGCTCTGTCAGGGCAGGAATTCACCTGCCACTTTCTCTTAGCCTGATCTCCCATCAGAGGCCTCACCCAGCTTTATGCTGCAGAGCACAACAAAGTATCATTCCTTGTTGATAAAACAGGAGCTCAGCCAGACAAGAATCAGTAGAGCTAAATGTGTAGAAGTTCAGCCAAATCCCTGAATAATAGCAGCATTTTATCAAGTGATGACAAACAGCAGAAAGTCAAATCAAACTGTGAGGAATTTTGCACCAGCTGATTTGGCCAGGTTTCCAGTGTAATTGCATGCTTCAGCCATTGCTAAGTATAGCAAATAGTAGTGGAAAACACCTATTAGATCCATTCTCCTGTCAATATGGGAGTTTCCCTTACAACATACTTGCTAACACATTGCTGCTGGCTCTAGTTTAGAGGACATGAACACTCAGCTAAGTTCATTAAAAATACAAAGGAAGATACACTATCATAAGAACATGAGAATGAAAGAAGCACCATACTGGGTCAGATCAAAGGTCCATCTAGCCCAGCATCCTGGGTGAAAACAGACATGACGCTAACCACCCTTTAACCACCATTGGTGGTTATTTATGCATGTTGCAGAGCTGTATTGGTGCCCTATGCAGCCCTGAAACATGCATAAATGACCACCAAGGGTGGTTAAAGGGTGGTTAGCGTCATGTCTGTTTTCACCCACTGTCTATGACAGGGTATTTTCAGACGTTACGAGATCACGGTGAACCACGGTGAATACCCACCTGTGGTCACCATGTCTCGAACGTCTGTTTGGCAGCCGCCAGATGTTTACCACGGTCAATACCCACATGGGGTCAATTTGAACCACGCTTCCCGGGCTAGCCGGGGGAATGTCCCGGGAAGCGTGGTCAAAAACATCCCCAGCGGGGACCCAAAAAAAGTAACGTCTGGCCGGTTGCCACAGCCCGGGATCCCCGGCGGGATCCCGGGCCATGGCGCTTCCGGCCCGACGCGGCGGCCGCAGTGGCCCCGCCACCCACCCATCTCCCTGGAGGGCGGGCGGCGGGGTGCGTGGAGGGGGCGGGGCCGTGCAGCTGCACGTTGCGCCGCGCGGCCCCGCCCCCTCCCACATTCCCCGCCGGGATCTCCACGGCACGTCTGCTATGGCGTTACGGGATGATCCCGGGGGGGAATGATTTCGGTGATTTCGGTACGGGGCCAAAGGGCCCCGTAACATCTGAAATCACCCACAGTGGCCAATTGCATTGGAGAAGTGGACAACTGGTCATAATGCAGTGATTCATTTTTTTCCTGCTATTCACTCCTGGCCCCTGACATTCAGAGGTCTCATTGCCTGACCAACTTGACTAAACACCATTTATAGACATATCTTCTAAGACAGGGGTGGGGAGCCTATGCCCCATAGGCCAAATCTGGCCTATGGCTGGTTTTTATTTGACCCCTTTCCAATTCCTGGACATGGCCCATGGATCCAGTTTGCCCACTCAGGCACAGAAAACGTGAACTCAGAGGAAAGGATCAGGGATGAGAGCAGGCACTGAAATATGGGATGGATCCAAGGCTTAGAGCCATGATCTGGGTCTTCCTTCCCCCATCCTGAGCACACCCCTTAAGGACCCTGCCCTCAACCCTTAGCTGGCCCACAGAGCTTGTAAGAATTTTTTAGATGATCCACGGGAGGGAAAAGGTTCCCCACCCTTGTGGAGTGATACCTACAAGTACCTGAAAGTAGCAATAATAATAATAATAATAATAATAATGAGAATATTTATTAAGGGTTTAATCGGGGCTGCAAAAAGTACAGTCCAGGACCACATGTGGCCTGCAAGGACCTTTCCTGCAGCCCAACTCCCCCTGGCCGCAAAGACCTTTCCTGCGGCCCGACATGCCTCCTCCTGCTCTGGCAATCACCTTTCCTCCACCCCCTGCACTGGCTCGAAACCCTCCTTCCTCTGGCAGAAAACCTATTAAAGGTGCTGGTCAGATCCCTCCTTCCTCCTTCCTGGCTCCTGCTGCCACTGATGCCTCCACCTGAGCCCCTTGCTGCCACGTTTGATGCACAGATCTCCAGCCCTAGCTCCTTGCTGCCAGGGGGGTGGGGTTATGCAAATTGGTGGTGGGTTATGCAAATTGGGGTGTGGTTATGAAAATTGGGGGTGGGGACACATGCAGCCCACAGTTGGGTCCAAACCAAATTTTCTGGCCCTCAGCACGAATCAAGTTGAGCACCCCTGGGTTAAATTATAGAATCATAACTCAAGAAAATGGTTTCGCTGGTGACTTTCAGCATTAGGCTGGCTGAAAGGCCCACACATATAATGTAGAAAATGAATGGGATTAGTTCAGTGGCTGGAAAATCCCCGATCTAGGGGCCAATGCAGTCCACAGCCAAATATACAAGGGGAATCATTCTTCTCCCAGAAAACCCATGTTCAGAGATATAATATTAATTATTTATTATTAATTATTATTATTATAAGCATTTATATATAGCGCAAGAAATGTACCTGGCACTTTACAGAGAATAAAATAGAAACAGTCCCTGCCCGAGAACTTACAATCTAAAGACAGAGGGAGGGGAGACAGGGAAGGGGGAACAGAGGGAGCAGCGGTGTAACCAAAGAGGGATGGGGGTGGAGACAGTGTCCATTCAAGGCCATTCAAAGTGTCCCATGTTTGTTTCTCTCCGTGTCTGCTTCTTCATCCTCCAAGTTGTGCTGCCAACAAAGGAAAGTGCCGCTCTAGCTGCCCTCCCATCTGTGAGACTTTGGTTACACCACGGCATAAAAGTGAACTGGGGAAAGAAAGTCCTTTTTTTGACATAAGGTGTTAAGAATAAAATCTCAACCTACAAAACTTTGTGCATATTAAATGTTGATCCCTTTTCTATTTTTAAAGGCAGTAAATAGGAGTGTAAACTATGGGTATTTTCAGACGTTACGAGATCACAGTCAACCACAGTGAACCACAGTCAATCCCACGGTGGGGCCAAAGTGCCCTGAATGTCTGTTCGGCAGCCACCAGATGTTCACCATAGTCAATACCCACATGGGGTGAAAATCAACCACGCTTCCGGACCTCCAGCCCAGACCATCTTCGAAAGCGTGGTCAAAGAGATTCCCAGTGGGAAACAAAAAAAAGTAACTTCTGGACAGCAACCACCGGCTGGAATCAAACAAAATTATTCCCAGCCGGGGACAAAGCATGCAACGGGCAACCAGCAACAACACAAGCCGGGGAGGGAGATTTAAAGGGCACACGGCAGCAGCCGGGATGAGCCGCCCCGACGCCTTCCGAGTGCTTTGACCATGGCCCGGCCCGGGATCGGCGTAACATCTGTTGCGCTGCCCCGGACCATGGTCTGCTGGTCCGATTCCCTGCCGTGGTCCCGCTCCCGTCACATCTGTTTGGGGCCTCTCTTGCCCACGGGGGTGGTTAGCCGATTCGCCACCGCTGGGAATCCACTGTGGTGAATCGGGCGCCCGTAATGTCTGAAATCACCCAATGGCTGATATTCTGGATGGTCTCTACTGTGGTCAGAAAGGCACACGCAGAAACTCAGTAAAAGTTATTATTAAAGTGGGGTCTTCATTTTGTCACAAATGGTAAATGAAAATCCCCCAAAACATGGAGACGTTGATTCTGGGAAGCTTATTAGAACAATCATCCTGTTTGACAGTCTATGGGCTCTTTGCTTGCGCACCCAGTTTGTTTGATAGAATTTTGAAAGTGTAGGGAAAGCCGGTATGGGGGGAGGGTCTAGAATTTTTTCCTTTAAACATTTCATTATTATTATTTATTATTTGTAAATGAGTAATCTTGCTAAAGGCCACAACTGAGGCCCTTTTTGCATGCCCCCCCCCTTGCCCACATGTGCGGGTGGATGGGCAGTGGAGGGGGTGCGACTGCCGTGGCAGGTGGGTGAGGGTGCGTGCATGCTCCCGCGCTCCACCCACCTCCACCCATTGCCCAAGCACGGAGCAATAGGTGCCAATGGCAGATGCTCCATGCGTGGAGGTGGGTGGGTGTCCATGTAACGGGCCGCTCATGCACCACCCACCTGCCACGGCCTCCATCCATCCCCCCGCACTGCCGGCCTGTTTGAAAAGGGCCTGAGATCCCAACCAACTCTTACCAGGCCCACTAAATAGATAAGAGAAACAAAGGGCTCACTCCAAATGAGGAGGGGGCTAGAAAAGGTGCCCCAAACATAGGCTGTCTTGCTTATTCCTGGTTGGATAACCATGTCCAGCAAGCTCACTCTTTATGTGGTCTAAAACAATATCAATAAAAGCAACTGATTTTTGCAACCTGGAATGTCCATACATTGATGGGTAACCAGGATTGCACCTGTCCTGAAAGAAAAACTGCTAGAGAACTTACACAACATAATGATAATATCACTGCATTGAGTGAAACTAGATTCCCGGACAAGGGCCAACTGAAAGAAGAAGGCAGAGGTTATACATTTTTCTGGAAAGGGAAGTCTGTCGACGAGGACAGACATATACATGGTGTGGTCTTTTCCATCAAAAAGAAGCTTATTTCTTAACTTCTGGAACTTTCGGTTGGCATTAATGAATGCCTTATGACTCTCCATCTTGAGCTAAGTGATAATCATTTTGCCACTGCATATGTCCCAACGCTTGGTGACAAAGAGGGTGTTAAAGACGTTTTACCCTGACTTGGACAAAGTCTTGTCCACAAATTTCAGGGAAGATAAGATCATACTCAGTGACTTAGAGAAATAAACATAAGATCACATGGAGACATCCCTGTTCAAAGCATTGGCATCTTCTTGATTACATCATAGTTAGAACTTGTGATCTGAAAGATGTCTGTATCACAAGGGCTACACCTGAAACGGATGACAATTTTGGTTCTGTTTTCCTTCTCTTATTGTGTTATGGATTTTATGTGTTTTTAATCTGTTTTTTATTACATGAGCCACTCTGGGCTGCCTTGAACAGGAGGGGCGGGATAGAGAATTGTTTAATCAATCAATCAATCAATCAATCAATCAATCAATCAATCAATCAATCAATCAATCAATTAATTAATTAATTAATTGACTGCTGGATGGACTGCTTGTCAGATCCATCAGGAATATTCAGCTTGCTTTATAACAATGCAGGCAGCCAAAAAATAGGCAGAGGAGATTCAATATTAAATCCTTTCAAAATCCAGCTGTCCATGAAGGTTTCCAGCAGCGTCTCCAAGAGAAATTCTCTGCCGTGCCCTGCAGGTGATGAAGACACCAAGGGTCTGTGGGAGCAGCTTAAGACAATCGTCCTCCCGGCATGTACTGAAACTTGGTTTTGTTACTCGTCATCATCAAGATTGATTTGATGAGAATGATGCTGTCATTCAGGGCTTGCTTGAGCAGAAGAGAAAAACTTCTCTTATATGGCAAGGCAACGTCTTCAGCCAGCAAAAGAAACTGCTTCAGGCAGAAGCACAAAGGAAGATCTGTGATATTAAAAATAATTGATGGCAAGATAAGACCATGGAGATTCAGTTTTAGATGGATAAGCATGGTATGAAGATCTTCTTTCAGGCCCAAGTACTCATGGATTTATACCTCTCCATTCCTTAAAGAGAAAGAAGCCATTCTATCTAGATGGAAGGAACATTTTGATATACTATTGAATCAGCAGTCAAATGTGTTGAATGCAACAATCGATTTAATTCCTCAACATCCTGTAATGGAATCACTTGCTGACTCCCCTAGTATCGGGGTGGTTAATATGCTATTAGTCAGACCAAGAGTAACAAAGTGCCTCAACTAGATGGCATATCAGCTGAAATCTTTGAGGTCGGAGTTGAGAAATTGGCCATTCACACACAGTGTCCAACCCAGCGAAGTTTTAGTTTATTTATTTAGATTTATATCCCAGCCTTTCCCTTAGGGTGGAACTGGAAGACTAGGGTTCAAATCTCACGCTAGCCAATGAACTCACTGGGTGACCTTTGGGCAAGTCACAACCTCTAAATATTAAACAGAAGCCAGTGGGGCTACTAAGGCTTTTGTCACACTGGTATTTGGGGACATGCACATGGTGTGCTGCACTGACAGTAATTTCCTCTTGAAAGTGAGAAAGGATATGTCACTAAACCTCACATATGTATTTTTCCCAGAAAAAGCCAGAGAGAGGAAAGGGGAGGTGGAATAAGCCCCAAACCAGCATGTTGGTGCTAATCATTCAAAAAACAAAGATGGAGCCAAGAAAATGGTCACAAAACAAGTTTCACAACCACAAAAAACTGCTCTGGTGTCATATTCTGGATTTCTCGATTGTTTAGGTGCCCAGAATAGCTATATAGGTCATGTTTCTTCTTTCTTTCTTTCTTTCTATAGTTACAGTCGCCTAGACAAATGACCCTGACTAGCAAACAGCATAAACTTTGGAAAAACAAATGATCACAAAGAGAAAGCTGTAAGCAGCTGACTCCAGGTCTGAGGCTCATGCTAGTGAAGAAAGGCAACAAACCTCCCAGCTTTCTCCAGACTTCCACACCTCAGGGTAGTTTATGAAACACAGCTTACAGTCTTTCAAAACTGTTACCAATGTATGAGGCCTTGCACCAGCTAGGGTGGGCATTGGTCTTGTTTTATACAGGACAGTCCTGTTTTTTGAAGGGTTTGTCTCTGGTCCTTTATTTACACATTTTTGTCTTGTATTTTCCACATGCTGCCAGTGCTGCCACTTTTACAGACAAACTCTGCCCCCCTTGCCTCCCCCCCCTGAACTCATCATGACTTCCATGCAGGAACAGCGGCATCAGCAGCATGTGGACTCGGAGGTGAGTCAGGAATTTTTAATTACGCACCCATGGCCAGGATTTTGCCGGTACCGTTGCATCCCCTTCCCCACCCCTCGCCCAGCACTTTGTTGCTCAGGGAAGAAGCCCTGAGTCAGCTGTGCTCTTCCTCCCCACCCTGTCCTGTATTCTCTCCCCCACCCCCATGTCTTGTATTCTGGGGATTGGTTTCATTTCATTTATTTATTTATTTATTTACATTTTGACCCCACCCTTCTCCAGAGACTCAGGATGACTTACAACATTAAAAACATAAAATACAATAAAATAAAAATCCTAACATCATCCCAACCAACCACCCCATCCCATCTTTTATCCCCACCTGCCACCCATAAATCCTCCTCCTCAAATCCCTCTACCCAATCCCACCCAACCTTATCCCTGCCTGCCAAACACATGGCCACCCAAAAAGGTCTTACATCTTCTCCAGAAAACAAACAAGCTGGTGCATCTGGCAAGAGTTGGGTTATATCTTCTGTCTTGGGGGATTTTCCTCACCCCAGGGGCACATCTCTTGCAAAAACTTGCAAGTTAGTGGCTCTCCAACTTTGTCCTTTGGGGACATTGACACTTGTACACAGATGACAGATACACAATATCCCTGAAGGAAAGTTGGTTACTATTAACTGGGGGTGGGTGGGGGTATGAACAAAAGAGACCTAGGGTAGAAATCTACCTCATTACATTTCATGTTAATTTGCACACATTCAAGCAATGTTGGGTTTTTTCATGACAGAAGATGAGGGTTAAATAATGTGCTACATTTTGGTGGCTTATCAGTGAATACATTGCACCAGCGATGTACTATTAGTTGATTTCTTAATGGCAATTACTGTAGATACGTGTATATTACCTTATTAAATACTAAATTGCACAGCTTTCACCAATACGAAACAATGAAACTTATTGTCCTTAGAGAATAAGATGGGGGTTAACAGCACAATAGGCAGTTTGCTCTCAAAGTGCGAACGATGTGTCCATGGCAGGTGCTAAACTGAAACTGTATTGATCCACGGAAGAAATAGATGGAATCTACAAGAGAAAGAAAATGAATTTAAGAAACACTGCAGTCATCCATGTTACTTATACTTTATGCCAGAAATATCTTTTCTTTTCTTCCAGTTGGTTTGGAAAAATAGAAAAATAAGTTCCATCCTGCACCTCTGAAAGGTTCAAGTATATATAGTAGCAGACGATCACCTGGCTATCAAACCATTGGAAAGCAGCCAGCGTGATGGCTAGTCTAGTCACCCTCAGCTCACCATCCTCCTAAATGTCAAGGAATTGGTTTGGTCTAGAGGATCAATAGAGTCGGGGCTGGCCCTAGGATTGGCAGGGCCCAGCCTGGGGAAGGTTTGGGGGTGGTTGGGTTGGAGGGTGAGGTTGCCAGAGTTAGGTGTGGGAAACAAGAAACAGGCCATGAAGGAAGTGCCAGCTCTAGGGGTCTCTGGAGCGGCAATGGCCCTGCTGCAGCTCTGGAGATCCTCCCAGGGCCCTTCAGCCATCACTGCCTCTCCAGAAGCTCCCGGCATCCAAGCCCAAGCATGTAGGCCTCTGTTGCCCTGCATGAGGCTGGTGCTGCATACAGTCTTGAGAAGACCATAGGGTAGTGGTTCCCTGCTTTTTGCCTATGTGTTCCCATTTTGAGACTCAAATATAATTCCGTGACCCCGGACAGCAGTAAAGACATACAAAGTATATCAAACACGAGTCTGGATCATGACTCCATCCACAGAGGGTGCAATTCCATTTGGGGCCTTGGCCCATAGTTTGGAAACCTCTGCAGTGAAGGTCACAGTGTGGAAATTCAGGGTAATATAACAGTGGGGAAACTCTCTGTTTCCATATACCAACCCATATACCATGAGCCCTTCATATACCAACCCACTGGCTAGACCTGTCACCAGCATCTCATTTTCAGCCAGAGAGACATGTGACTTGCATGAGAGTCATGTGACTTGTATAAGAGCACTAGGGTGCAAACTACTGCCCCACAAAGGCAAAATAAAAAAGCATGTACTATGAGAGAGGAATATTTATCTACCTTTGTTTTTCAGCTCTCCAGCACATTACATATCTCGTTTTAAAGGACTTCAGCACTTTAATTTAACATATAAAATAAACTTATTTTAGGAATATCTGGTCTAGCATCATTCCTCTTGGAATTACATAATTACATAATTAGCTCTTATATGTCTGGATGCACAAATTAGTTTATCTCCTCTGTCATATAGGCTTGTAAGTCAATGCATCTTTTAGGCCACCACATTTTCCCTTGCATGAACATTTACCATTTTGTTGATATGCTGCATCAACTTTATCCCCAATTCCTGGAAAATCATCCTCTATTAGTTTTGGATAGCCATTTTCCATAGAACGACGTTGTTCATCATAGCTGTAATAAAAATGAACAAGAAGAAGCAGATAATCTGATTTATGGTTATTCAGTATTTCTTCTCAAGGTCAAAAGATGCTCGGGATTGAGCTGGTTAGTGGCAACTGGAGAGAGACAGTGACCACATTCATACCTGTGGTGGTGACCGGCTCCATGCAGATTTTGGCTCTGAGAGAAATGACAAGAGCCAAAATCTGCATGGAGTTCAGCCGGTGTGAAAGCCCCCTGTGCAGCTTTGCCGGAGATCAGCTGGAAGAGTACAGAGCTGGATTTCCCTGCTTACGGGAGGTTTTGGCTTGCAGGAGCCAAATTCTGCACACCATCACAGGTGTGAATGTGGTCTGAGTTTCTCCAGAGTTCTTAGTCCTCCAGTTACTCAGACCACAACCTGATTGAAAGGACCAAGAAGAAGCTAATGAAGTGATGGACTTCTAAGCAGAAGGTTTCTCTCTAATTCTCTCCCTAAACACACGGAGTCCCTTCTGTTTGTGCTCATGCTACCGCCTCTCAGTTCATGCTGTAGGAAAGAATGGGGAAGTTTGTCACAGTGATTTATATGCTATCTTTTCTGTGAATTAGCTCTTCAGTGCTGCAGATGCTGCATGTTTCACAAGCTCTGAAATAGATACTATAAATATGAAACTAGGACTAGTCTTAGTGAACCCACCTATTGGGATCCAACTGGCAACACATGTAGGTTTTCAAAAACAGTTTCCCAATCCCTTTAATCTCTCACCAGTTCCATACCTCCAATAATTGTCTCCTGTGAAAAATTTGGTCTTTCCAGTCTTTGCATCATGAAATGCAGCATCTATCTTCCTGAGCCTTCTTGGAAATTCAAGTTCAGAAAGTGTCTTGGGGTAACCTTCCACTTGGTCATATCCTTTCAGAGCCCAAAATTTCCTTCCTGTACAAAGTATTGATTGGAAAGGAAAAGCATTGGATTAATGTAGAGATATCGAATCAACACAGGCCCCTTAAAAAAATAATGGAACTGCCGTCATCGCCGAAATGGAGGGGACGGTACCTTTGTTGCACCCCCTCCCCCAGAAGGAATAAGCACGGCAGCTGCCCCCGTTGTCGGAACCCCCTCGGACAGTCTGGCTGCATTGCAGCGTGGGGGGTGGGGGGAGAGGGGGCTGAGCCGGAGGGGGGGTTTCCTTCCAGGTTTCCCTGCTGCGTGGCCACGCAACGGAAAGTGGATGAAGGTCACGTGGGCAGCGCGTCCAATCCTCACTAGGAGGGCTGGTCCTGGTGCGCCCACGTGGAAGATGCTATTCCTGAGTGGTGAGACGAGGAGAAAGTCCACCCACCCACCCTCAGATACTGTGGGTTGTGACTAGTTGCTGTTAGGGGACCAAGAAGGAATTTTGGCGGGCAGCCCCATTAGGGGAACACTAGTTTCGCCTTCTTCACAGTATGTCAAATAGGTTAAATAGGTTGATTGGCATTTACTACGAGTGAGCAATTGGATTTAGTGAGATAATTGGCAATGTTTAATTGGCTAACAAATTACATTTTTTAATTCGATTACTGATGGATTATGTAGGGATAACCAGATGAAAGGGGTTTGTTTGCAGTCTGTATTGAATTCGTTCTAATTTTTCAATTTATGTTAGGAGGTTTCTTAGGGAGCATTGGAGATGCAGGGAATCCATTTGTCGCACTCTTGGCAGGGGTCCAGTATGCTGTTTTGACAGGCAGGGTTTTGAATATGTGTAAATAGGAGTCATCTCCTTATGAGATGGGGCGTCCAGGCCTGGTGTAATGCAGGGACGGCATGCACCTGACCTGGCAGCCCTGGGATTGGGTGGATGCTGTTGTGGTAAGTACACGTACTGTCCTACACCTCGTGCACACCTGATCCTTACTCCTGCCCGCATAGAGCATGTCCCCTTCGGCCTTTGCCAGAGTGCTGATCAAAGGGGAGATATGGTTGGTGAAGTTAGGACTGTAACCGGAGGGTACATCCGGGACAGTACCTTGTCATCAGGTTGCCAACCAAGTGGCTTGTTGCATACTGGACCCAAATTGCCTAGTGAAATTTCCACTGGCCTAGATTATGTTTCAATAAAGAGTGTGGCCAGTTTATATCCAAACCACTGTCTCCGTGTTTCATTCCGGGGTGCGCCAACAAACAAAACATTAAAAAACCATTAAAAAAACAACAACCCCAAAACTTTAATATTATATCTAGGTGTTGATATTCTAGGTTGGGGATTCCCAAACCTTTTGGACCAACAGACTAATGTTAGCTCTCACAATCTAGGATCATAAGGAGAGCTGGAGATACATTTGAGAAGCTGAGAGGTTGCAGGTGCATGTTCATGTGCTTAGCATAACTGCAAGGGGAAGAGTGGTATTCTGAAAGGTAAAACCATATAAGGAGAAGCATCAATGAGCAATCAATTGGGATGAGGAGCCAAAGAAATATAGACAGGAGAGGTAGATTTTTAGGGGAGATTTGAAGGCTGGAAGGGAGGGAGAGAGCAGACTATGTGTTCAAAGAAAGAGTTCCAGACATAGGGAGCGGCACAAGAGAAAGAATGATGATGGTTTAGACCCTGATCCATGATTTGCACACATGCAACATGCAGACCAAATTGACACTGCAGTGCACACACACACACTATGCACATGAATAGAGTCTCCATGAATAGTGTGACACCACCTGTGTCTGTCACCACAACCCTGCCTTCTCCAGAATGCCCACTGTCTTTTTGGGCTGTGCATTGTGTGTGCAGACTATGGATGTCTTAGAGAGCAGGAGACTCTGGGGTGGTGGCGGTTGTGGCAGAAGAAGTGCAAAGTTAGTAGGTGGGAATGTTACAGAAAATGAGGGCAGAAAGATAGGGAGGAGCAAGGCCATGAAGAGTCTTGAAAGTGAGGACAAGACATTCATGCTCAATGTGAAGAGGGAGAGGAGGGACAGAATGAACATGATCAGAGTGTTGGGTGAGGCAGATGACCTTGGTCATTTTTAAATGAGGCAACCACCCATGTCCACCCATCAACCACCCACCCGAATGCCCATGTAAAGGTGGTGTGGGTGGGTGCACACTCCTGTGACCCACGCAACACCCACTCTTGACCAGTCACAGAGCAATGGTGAAAAAGCTGGAGTGTGTCGTATGGGGGCAGTCAAAAAAGTGAGTGGGAGCTGACACCCAGGCATCCGCAGCCCATGTGAATGGCGGCAGCCAACCATGTCGGCTGAGTAGTCCACCACTCAGAGGCACTGTGGGTGGGGAAACAGCCTTTGCAAGGCACAGGAACTGGCCAGGAGTGTTGGGGAGCCCGGGTTCCCCAGCACTCAGCTGGGACATCTTGATTTCAAAGGTCAGCCCTGCCCACTTCCTCCTCGCCCATAGTCGGTGGCAGGGGGAGAGTGTGGGGGACGCTATGGCATCCACCCAGGGAGCCACCTGTTAGAATCCCTCTCCATGCGCTCCACCTGAGTGGGCGCTCCACGGCTGTTCCACTCAGCGGACACAGATTCCCTCCCCCACAGCTGTGCTCGTTTAAAAACAGTGAGAACAGGGAAGGCCAGATGATGTTATTATTATTAATTATTATTATTATTAACAAACATTTATATAGCGCCAGCAGTGTACCTGGCACTTTACAAAGTAATAAAATAGACACGGTCCCTGACCCTAGGGCTTACAATCTGAGAGACAGGAGCTGGGGGAGAGACTTAGGAAGGGGAACAGAGGGAGAGACAAGGGGTCTAACATTCATGAAGATGCGAGGTCTCAAGTGCACGTACTTGGCTTGGTTACGATGAGAATGACAGCAGGCAGGTCCATGTTGCAAGGATAAGGGTAAACCGATCGTAGGTATAGGAATAGTGGCTCAGCAGGATAAAGAGTCAGACAGAGCAGAGCGAAAGAGGTGAGTTTTAAGGAGAGATTTGAAGGTATGAAGGGAGGGGGCAAGGCGGATGTGGACAGGGAGGGAGTTCCAGGCATGGGGGGCAGCAAGTGAGAAGGGACGAAGGCGCTTAGGGGAGCAGGGAAGGCGTGGAAGGGTGAGAGAAGGGACAGAGGAGGAGCGAAGTGCACGGGCTGGAGTATGGAGGGCGATAAGTGCAGAGAGGTAGGGGGGAGCAAGGTTGTGAAGAGCTTTATAGGTGAAGACTAGGAGCTTGTGCAGGTTTCGTTCAGGAAGGGAAAGCCAGTGAAGCGAAGAGAGGAGGGGCTGCACATGGTCGAAGCGACTGGCGAGGTAGATGACCCTGGCAGCAGAGTTTTGGAAGCAGTGCTTTGCTTTGTCAGTCCAGAGAGCTCTGGAACTGAAGATTTGGAATCCTTAAAAAATACAAGAACTCAAGAAGGATGCCATCTAGCCTCTCTCCTCCCAAAGCAAACTCTGAGGAAAGAGCAGATCGTGTTCGTTCACAAAATAAGCTGGGGAAAGACATCTGTTAGGGTGAAAAGTTTCTGTAAACTTTCTCATTTTTAGGAATTTGAAAAAGGCAAGGAAATGGTTTTTTAAGCACTCGAGCAAGGAAACAGTCTTTCAAGTCCTGGGTGTTTTTGTTTTTTGCCAACTGCATTCGTTTTGTTTGCACAGCTGCTGTTTTGGGGGAATGGGGAGAAACTCTCAGCTTCACTGAGAGAACTCAGAGTTAGACATTATGAATAATAAGAATAAAAAATCCTACCCAGGAATGTCCAAGGAATCAAGTTTTCAGTAAAAAGATTGAAAGACTATGAATACGCGATAAACTTATAATTTTAATACTTAAATTAGTGGTAATTTAATACCCAAAATGGAATCATCAGTGCCAGCTAGAGAATGTTTTCAAGTTAAAGACATGGCCCTGATTCTGAAATAAACCACTGACATCTCTGTTTCAATTGGGAGCTGCTTTGTAGGGATGGGTGAACAGAACCGAGTTCGGAAATTCGGTTCGGTTCGAACATCGAGTTCGGTTCGGAAGTTCGGTTCAGTCAACCGAACTATTCGAGTTCGGTCAGAACTCCGAACTTCCGAACAGAGTTCGGAAATTCAAACCCCATTGAACTAAATGGAATATTATCTTATAGGGATGGGCAAACAGAACTGAGTTTGGAAATTTGGTTCGGTTTGGTTCAAAAATCAAGTTCGGTTTGGAAGTTCGGTTCGGTCGACCAAACTGGTCAAGTTCCGTCCGAACTCCGAACTTCCGAACCATGTTCACCCATCCCTACTGCTTTGAAGATTTATCTACATGCTGGGAAGCTTGATCCTTCACAGCTTCTAATTCATTTACTCAGTTCCTGCACACAAATAGTTTAGCCATTTTCCAGGTCAAGAGGACTGCATGAGTTTGGTCACGGTATAATGGAATCCTAAGCCTTGAATTTGGAATTTGTATGTGAAAACAATTAAGGCAACATTTACACAGGCAGATAGTGGTGTATGGTGCAGCACAGACCTGGAACCAGACAGGATTCCAGTACAAAGGAAATGGCCAAATCACTCACCTCTGAATAGAAACACAAGGTCCTGGCCAGGGAGCTCATAAGCAGCATCTACCTGGTTTGGAAGATTTGGCCAAACTGAGTTAATAACAGTCCCATTTTCTCCAGTCACCTGGGGACTATGATGCCAGAAGAATCTAATTTAAATGGGGGGGGAGGGAAATGGTGTCAGTTATTTATTTGCATGAAGTCAGCCCAGGCTCACGTTATAGGTCTAAAAATACAGCTAAAGATATCTCAGGAGAAAGCAAAAGCATTTGATACCCAGAATTACTCTGTTTTCTAATCCACAAACATGTCAGACCAAGGGCTAAGAGCTGCTGTTATATCACAGGATACCCAGCAGGGCCGGTGTTAAACATTGCGGGGTCTAGGGTGGGGGAGAAATGGGAGGCATTATTCTTCCGCCGGCAAACCTAGGGGCACTCCCCAGCTCAGGGGGCACTCCCCAGCTCGGTCTGGGGGTGCTACCCGGGCCTGGGCTCAGGGATGGGGGGAGGGACTCAGTCATTTGGGGGGGGACTTACCCCATCCTCTGCTGCCACCGCCGCTGGCCTAGTCCCCACTCAGGGCCCCCCTGCCGGCTCCCTGAGTCGAGTGGGCGCCGTAGCAGCAGATTAAATCTGCTGCCGTGCCTGCCGCTACCAGAAGTTTCCAGGGAGTGAAGGAGAGGTGGGGGCTCTGCCTCTCCCTCACTCCCTGGCCCCCTCCACTGCCTGTCTCATACTTGGCCAGGGAGTGAGAGAGCGGCAGAGGCCCTGCCTCTTTCTTACTCCCTGGCCAAGATTGACAGTGGCCAGGAGCTGGGGACCCCGAGTGTGCCCCCCCCCAGGAGCAGGGCCTGGGGCAGTTGCCCTGAGCCGCCCCGCAATAAGGCCGGCCATGATACCCAGAGTCATCCCAGCCTCTATGAGGAAAGGGTAGAGTCACACTCATACCACAAGGCTATCCTGTATGTATGAGGTTGTAGGTTTGGCCTTTAATTGGTGTTTTCCACAGCTTATTGCAGATTTTGCACGCTGCTTAAAAATAACTGGCCAAATCTATAGCTGAAGGAGAGTAATAATAATTCATAATTATTAATTAATACTAATTTATATGAATAATGAATAGGTAGCAATTAAAAATCAAATATTTTGCAAGGCCACTTTTTTTCTTAAACTAATATAGTAAGCCACCATTTATTTAATTAATTTATTTATATGAATATTTTTAACCTGCTTCCCTCCTGCACAATGGCAGCTCAGGGCAGCGTGCATCACACATGTACAATAAAATCAGCTTAAAAACTACAAAACAATTAAAATACAATGTAAAATATAAAATGGACACGGCTTCCAGGCAATAAAACAATAAAAACCCTCCCACCCCACCTACCCTCCCCCCTCTCTGAAGGCCCGGCAGAATAGCCAGGTTTTACAGCATTTACAGAAAGAGGGGAGGTCTGGGGATACGCGGGCCTCCGATGGGAGGGAATTCCACATCCGAGGCGCGGCCACCGAGAGCACCTTTTGTGCCATCGCCACCCGGCATACCCAGGGGACTTCAAACTGGGCATCCCCGGCCAACCACAAGGGCCACGAAGGAACCCAGGGCCTGCGGCGGTCTCGCAGGTAACCAGGACCCATGTAGACATATAGGGTGGGCAACCTTTTCCCTTCTGTGGGACACTTTGAAAATTAGACCAAGCTACATAAGCTGGATAGAAGATGTGGTGGGTGCATATGAGGTATGTTCAGGACAAGGGAAGAAAGAAAAGGATCCAGTTCATGGATCTATGCCAAGGATCCATCCCCTAAGGCGCCTCTCCTCTTCTCCTTCCTGAGTTCAGTCTTTCAGTTGTTGAGGGTAACTGGATCCATGGGCCAAATCCAGGAATTAGAAAGGGACCAAAATAGAGGAAACCAGCTGTGGGCCACATTTGGCCCACTGGCTTGAGGTCCCCCCATTCCTGCTTAAGCACGTGCGCCTGCAACTTCTCAACTTCATGAATCTCTCTCTCTCTCTCTCTCTCTGTTCTCCTCTCCCTTGTCTTTGCTCCTTTGTCCTTCCTAAATTGTAAACTCATTGGAGTGGGGACCAGCTTCTACTTAATGACTGTACAGTGCCAGGTAAATTGCTGGTGCTATATAAATAATATTTTTTTTAAATAGTAGAAATAATGACTCTGATGTACAAATCAGATTACTGGAGTGTTCCAGTCCCAACATGGGGGCAAACTCATGGGCCAAATCACTTGTACTGGCAGATTTGTACTGGCAAGTTTCTGGAAGATAGGTCCATTAGCAGCAATTAGCCAGACAGGATCAAGGAACATGACAGGAGCTGGGGAAAACAACAGGGAATGGATCCCCCATTGTGACCTGTTGGGTGCTTCTCCCAAGCCACCGTGATTGGCCACTGTCAGAGACAGGATACTGGGCTAGATGGACCATTGGTCTGACCCAGTATGGCACTTCTTATGTTCTTATGTTCTTACTTCAGAATCATTTAATGTTAATAAGTTTTGATGGTGACACTGATTACACATTTTATTTTCCTTTCTTATTTTCTCTCTCTCTTACCATGCAGTCAAAGAAAGGCAAACAAACAAGAGATCTGCATCTTGGGACATGATCATGACAGAGGGTGTTTCTATATGTGGAAGTCCCTTGTATTCCCGTGTTTGTGTATACTCATATACACAAACACAGGAACAGCTACTGGATAAGCCGAGCTCTGTGGTAAGGAACCACAGACTTGGGTTTGGGTTTGGGTTCACACACAGCCAATCTCATGTGCAGTTCCCCAGCTACATGTGTGGGTCAGGATAGCCCCCACTTCCCACGCACCTGCAGTGTGGGTGGGGTTCCCTGCTTTCCACTGAACAGCTGATCAACAAGAAGCAGGAAACCCCCACTGGTGACAATTCAGTGCTTACTGGGTCCCAATAGCACCAGCATGTGGGTTGTCCTGACTCCTCCTGATCTGCCAGCAGCATGCCCCAGTGCCTTCCTTTGCCGGGGGTGCTGATGGCAAACAGGAGGGTTGCTTACTTGCTTTCAGCAAATCCATGGGTGTGCCCACACATTTAGCAGGACATGTGAACTCCCACTATGGTAGTTCACACATGTTGCTATCTACCTTCTTGCTAGTCAGATGAATGATGTGTGCATACACTCAGAGTGGTGCTGTTAGCTCCTCAAATTATCATTAGATTTACAGGCGCAGCAAGGGACAGCTGGTTCACTGCCAAAAAAGATGCAATAAATTCAAGATAAGATTTGAAGGTTGTTTCCCCACATTCTTTCTCAGAATCTCAGTGTCATATGCTAAGCATTTTGTGTTACATGTCCTTAACAGAGTATTTGATAGAATGGCTGTGGTGGAAAGCATAGATGGCAGGGGTAATTGATTTCAGCATTTCTTACATGTCCTTAAAGATGACTTTCTCCCCATGTATCTCTGCAATGGCATCTGCCGAGAAGTTTGGATCACATCTCCCTGGAGCTTTAGCATTTCTTTCCTCTGGACCTGCAAATAGTGAGATGCAACATCTACAGTGTAACTGTTACCTCTTGCTTAGCATGCACTACTTTTTGCTGGTAATGAGGATTAGGTAGGATGAGGTCAAAGAAAGAGCCACAGAGGGCTAGCACAGAAGAATATTGCTAGACAGGCATGAAAGAGGTCTGAAATCCACATGAGAATCAAGATGAGGCTCCTGGGAAATGTGGGTTAACTTCTGTGCCATACCATAGAGAGCTTGGATGCCTTCCACATCATCTTCATTCAGGAGAACGTCCCTCATGCCAGTGTAAGTGTAAAGTGGATACATCAGAGATTCAGGATTACTAGAGTGTTCCAGCCCCAAAGCGTGGCCAAACTCATGGGCAGCGACAGCAAATAAGTTAAAGGCTGAAGGAAATCAAAACCAAACCAGAATTAACTACAGCATCACAGCTTACATCTGTACATCTACAAAGACGACTGACTTCTTGATAGGCTCAACCCTGAGTTCTTCCCATCAAATAAACTGCCTCCCAAAAATCTGGCCACCTTTCCACCCCACGTGGCAGTTCTCCACCTAGGGCTTGGAGTGTGAGGACTAAAGTTCATCAATGAAGAACTGATCTGTGCTTATTCCTGCTTAATTAGGCATATCTTGGATCTGAGACTTCAAAACAATAGCTTATTGAATTTAGCCTTAAGTAATGCCTTTTTGATGTAAGACAAGACTCTTGGAAACATAAGGTGATTAGAGATCTCATATTAGTTTTAATTGTAAGAGTATTGGAAGGTGTGTCATTGGGATTGGAGACTGCCTTTTGCCTTTCTAAGGCAGTTTTTAAACAAGACACAGCCACCCACGTCCACCCATCAACCACCCACCTGAATTCCTGTGTGAAGGTGGTGTGGGTGGGTACACGCTCCTCTGACCTACACAGCACCCACGTTTGATCACTCACGGAGCACTGGCAAAAAAGCCAGAGTACGCCATGCAGGGGCAGCCAAAAATGTGTGTGGGAGCCAATGCCCACGCATCCCCAATCTGTACGAACAGCAGCAGCCAGCCATGTCAGCTGAATACATAGTCTGCCGTTCAGAGGCCCTGTGGGTGGGGAAACTGTCTTTGCAAGGCACAGGAACTGGCTGGGAGTGGTGGGGAGTCTGGGTTCCCCTGCACTCGGCTGGGACATGTCCATTTCAAAGGTTGGTCCTGCCCACTTCCCCCTCCCACCATGGTCCATGGCAGGAGGAGTGCATGGGGACTGCCGCGATACCCACCCAGGCCTGGGAGCTGCCTGTTAAATCCCTCCCCACCCACTCCACCTGAGTGGGCACTCTGTGGACCCTCCTCCCCCCAGACGTGCTAGTTTTAAAACAGCCTGCGTTTAGATACATGGCAACTGCATATATTTATTCCTTGGCAAAATATATTCAGGGGGTTCCTGAAACTGAGGGTGCACTCCTCCATGCATTGAATTTAATGGCAGAAGATTGCACCTTTTGTGCTGTGCTGCCATGCTCTGTCTGCTGGAAATCACCTCAGTGCTGCTTGCTTGCCACTGAACAAAAGAAAAAGAGGCAGGATAGCGCCGTAGAGACTCACTGGCATGAATAATTTTCACATAGATGGCTAAACGGTGCTTGACACTTTACCAGCAGAGCATCTGATAAAAGAGTCTAGTCCTGCAAAGAGTCTAGTCCTGCAAAGTAATAGCCTCCATCAATTCCCACTGATGTCATTGGACGGTGGATGAACATGACACATTCAAAAAGGAAGATTCCAGTCCTCAATACACTGCACCAGTCTGAGGGCGTTTATACACGAGACCAAAAAGGCGGCTGATCCTTTGATCAGCCGCCTTTCTTGGCGCTCGTCTAATTGCTGGGGCCGCTTTTTAATCCGCGTCGGAGGGGGCAGGCTCGCCTGCCCCCTCCGACGCGGATTCCTGAAGTGCCGGCTTTACGCCGCACTTCCTGGAAGTGAATGAGCCCCATGGAAGTGAATGAAGCTCACACCAGCCCAGTGCATTGAGGATCAGAGCCAAAGTCACCATCCCACAACACAAAGCTCCAAGTGAGTGAGAACTGCATTTTTGCCTGTAGTGTTTGTAAAGTGCTATAAAGCAGAGAGAGCTATAAATGCTGAAGGTTATTATAACAAGTTTATAGGATCTTTGAGACTAGCACTGATTTGAAAAACACCAAGTGGAGCAGGGTCACAGTCTTGAATGGGGAGCCTGGTTAATAATAATGGTAACTGATCACACCTCTGGAATCGTTTGTCCAGGTTTCATCTTCATCAAAGTGGGTGTCCCCTCCAGTATTTTCTCCAGGTGGGAAAGCATGAGCCAGTTGGCCAGAAGGTCCATCAAAAGGAAAGAAGTCCCCGTGCTCTACAAAGCAAAAAACAAACAAACAGCAAAACCAGCTTGAATTCAAGGGCCTCCTAAAACAGAGATGGTGAGGTGTGTGTGAGGGGCCAAATTCCACCCTCATCATACAGCATCAGCAGGATAATACTGTGCTTAAATCAGGGGTGGAGGGAGAGGCCCCTGGCCTGGAGGCCAAATCTGTTCTATGGCTGGTTTTCAAAACCAGTTCAAAAACAGTTCCTGGATCTGGTCCATGAATCTAGCCCCTAACCTCAAGTCCTGAAGGATCACATTTATTTTATTTATTTTATTATTTTTATTTATTACATTTATACCCCGCCCCTCCTGAACACAGCTCAGGGCGGCTTCCAGTCATAAAACAACAATATCAAACAGTCTAAAACACATAAAATAGTACCATTTCAAAAATATTAAAAAATAAACATTAAGCAAGAAGGCAGCAGGGATGAGGGCATTCACTCAAAGACAGGGGATAGATCCATGATATGAGCCCCCATTTGGAACACACCCCTTAAGTGCCTTGCCCTGCCTGCCAACCCCTATCCATCTCACAGACCTCGTACTAATTTTCAAAGTGACCCATGAGAGAAGTTTCCCTACCCCTGGATTAAATCGAGACAGAGTTTAACACAGTAAAATTGAGAAAAGTAACACCCCCACATCTTCCTTCAGTCACCTTTGCTTCCAAAAGAGATGATGATGTCAGCAAAGCCATGGGGTAGCCTGGTGAAGTGAAGGGGAGTCACATCGCTCCAGACTTTGAATGCCTCCTGGATTGCTTGGTCCACTTCTTCCACGGTCAGATCAGGAGTGTAATTAATGACCCTGTTGAGTAGCAAGTGTGTGGAGTTAGAAAAAAACCTTCCTCCATTCCTCAGGACAGGATATTTAAAATGAAGATATTGCATGTCAATGTGCTTGCAAGTTTTTTCTTGGGGAGATAATCGCAACAGCCTAAACAAAAGTTAAACTGTGGCAGAAGCATAAAAATACAATGCGCAAAATATTGCCCATTTCTTTGTTTTTATTCCTAATAAAATTATCTCTCAAGCTTGTTCAAGGTCAAAGTTGAGAACACAGACCATTAAACAGAATTGTGATAACATTCAGCAACAAGTAACATGCTTATCACTGTTCCACGTTAGAAACCACTAAAAACACTTCCTCTCTTTCCTACCCATTCAAAAGGTTTATTACTTATTTTATTTTTTTATACTTGTATCCTGCTGTATCTTGAAGGCTCGGGGGGGGGGGGATAGTAATATATAAAACACAAAAATAAGTAGAAAAACAAACACGTGAAATACACTATAATATAATTTTTTAAAAAAACCAAAACAATCACAACAGCAAGAAAAGTAGAAACCCAACTCCCTACAAACCCTGCTCCTGCCCATCAAATGACTGGCCATGTGGCCAAATAAAAGTTCTTATATCAAATCCAAAAAATTCTGAGCCTCAGGCTTTGGTGAATGGAGTTCCAAAGTTGTAGAGCACCCACAGAGAATTCTTCCCTACATGTCTTGCCATGTGGATTTGGTGCATTGATGGAACTTGCAAAGGGTCCTTAAGGATCATGATCAGGGGCGTAGCTACCATTGGACAAACAGGGACATTTGTCCCTGGGCCTGTAGTGGCTGGGGACCCAATATCCAAGGTAGCTAAGCCACCCTCCCCCCCCCTTTTTTTTCTTTTAAAATTGCCACCTGACCTGGCTGGGGTCCCTTCTGGCTGCTACGTGGGCCCCCCCCCCCGTGCTTGCGGTTGCAACGTTGTGTCTGACACAATGTTGGAACCGTGGGCAGCGAGGGGCCCCATGCAGCAGTCTCTGCATCAGGCCAGGTCACACTCACAAACCTTGTGGCTCGGCTCGTCCCCATGGCGCCACGTCACAGAGGAGGAGTCCTCTCCACCAGTCCAGACCCGGTCTGGTCCAGGCTGGCTCAAGGGAGGCCCAGCCCAAGTGGGAAGGTCCCTGACGGCGTGAGTGGAGCCACCACCGGACACCTTTCCACTCCGGCGCTCCCCGCATCGAGCCGACCCAGACTGCCCTGGCCCACCCCACCCGACCAGCCCCAAAGCAGAGGTGTAGTGTGTTGCTGGTGTCCTACCTCCACCAGAAGGTGGACATATGTTTTCAGGATTAGAGCTTTGCGCCATACGTAAGAAGAATAGGAAGGAGGAAAACAGACTAGGTTCCTGTTACCTGTAGGTCAAGCTATATCTTGGCCATTTAATTTTCCTGGGGAAAAAGTTGTATTCCGCCACATCAGGGACACCACACCTTGGTTGCTTCATCATTTCCAAGGTTTCTGAATCCAGCTGGCCATTTACCTCCAGGCCAAAGAATGACTGCATGTGCCGGACTCTAAACTCCAGGGAGTCTGAGCTTCTTTTCTGCATGGCTCCTTGATTGAAAGGGAGCTGGTAATAGGTGTCCAGATAATACTGAAAACAAGTCAGAAATACAGCAGTTAGCAAAGCAAAATGAGGTTCTATGAGGAGACGGTAGGTGAGATAAATTACCTTTACAAAGGGCAAGTCCTCATCTGTGAGTCCATTAGGTTCTGGTGTTGCCATTCTAGGGAATGGCAATGGCAAGCAAATTGCCAGATTCCAGAATAGGAAGGAAGCGGAAATAGAGGTTTTCATCATAGACAATTCTGAATCACTTTGAAGGGCTCATGTCCCAAATACTCTTTTATAGTGAAATATGCTGAGTGCTTGACTCACCTCCTATCTACATTACTGACATAGCCTCCCTCCTGCTCAAGGACAAAAAACCTCATATCACATTGTTTTTCAGAAAGTGAGAGTCTGTGGTTTTAAAGTTAAAAACTAGTGCTGCACTCTTCAAACTGTTTATACCAAAGGCCTTCAATGGAACTACTCTGGAGTAAGCACTTTCAGGACTGTGGCCTAAGTTTAAACAGCTAGTGGTGACAGAGAAATATCTTTGTTTCCTGCAGGGCTGTCTCAAAGGAAGTAGCTCGGCAAGGTAAATGGACAGATATTTTTTCCCCCTTCACTCCTTTATTAACTCCGCTCCTCTTCCATCCCCTCCCTCACCCTCCCACGTCTCCCCTGCTCCCCCAACTGCCCTTGTCCCTTGTCCCTCGCTGCCCTGCATGCCTGGAACTCCCTCCCTGCCCACATCTGCCTTGCCCCCTCCCTTCGTACCTTCAAATCCCTCTTCAAAACCCACCTCTTCTGCTCTGCCCTTCCTAACTCCTGCTAATCATCCCCACCCAGGATTATCCCCCTGTTATCTGCAAACTCCCAACGTACTGTAACCAAGCCAAGAACACGTACCTGAGTGCTCGCATCCTCGTGAATGTTGCATCCCTTGTCTCTCCCTCTGTTCCCCCTTCCCTGTCTCTCCTCCCCTGTCTTTAGATTGTAAGCTCTTGGGCAGGGACCGTGTCTATCTTATTCTCTGTAAAGCGCCAGGTACATCACTGGCGCTATATGAATGCTTATAATATTAGTAGAGCTGGTTCATAATTTTTTAATGACACTTGCCAAAATACAATTGTTTTTGTAAAGGAATGCAATATTCAAAACAGTAAACTCTCACAAAATCATTAGAGTAGCATAATCATGCACACAGTGGGTATTTTCAGATGGATGTGGGGCTGCCCACTCCCGGAGCTATTCTGGGGGTTTCCCCCCCCCCCATGTTCGCCTGCTCCCAGCCCCATGTGGGTCAAGTTCAGATTAACCCTGTGGGCTCCCTGGCCCACGGTCTGCCTGCGTGGCACTCACCCACACACCATAGAGTTGCGGGCAATCCATACCATAGAGTTGTGTGGCTAGGTTGGAATGGGCTCAGATGCAAGAAAAGGACTTGGGACACCCCCATCACCATCCTTGCCCCTGTCCCACCTTTCCTCCCCCCCGGCATCTCTCCCTCCCTCCATTTGCTGTGCCTGAGCCCTAGAGGCTAAGGCTGTGCTGCTTGCCTCATGCCACTCCTGCTGGTGCTTGCTCCATCCTGTGCTGCTCTTCAGGTGGGTCCCATGCACTCAGCTCAGTCTCCACTCAGCTGTGCCACAACAGGACAGGATTTGTCTCTCCTGACCTCCAGCTTGGGTTGCAGGACAAATGTTCCTCCTGTCTCTATGATAGCTAGGCGGTTGCCTGATGCTCTAGGCTGGTGCTCACAACTCTATAATGTTACCCGGGGCAATGGCCAACTGAAAGTGGAGGGGTCCCCACATAAGATGGAAAGTGCCTCTGCTTTGGGCCGGTGCCTCAGGTTTGACCAGTCCACCAGCGATGCTCTGGGATGTTCCAGAGCACTGCCGACAGGGGTGCCCCGGAGCAGGCACAACCTGCTCTGCTTCAACATCTGGTGGTCTGCCTTTAGATGGACAAGCTACCCAGGGGAGAAGTGGGATGGAGTAGCCAGCACCGTGGCAGTCTGTCCATCTAAAAACACCCATTGTGTGAAGCAAAATGGTTGACGTTCGCACCTAGAAGAGCCCAATCTTAAACCTGTGTCCGCAAAGTGCTGTTAAAAGGACTCCAGACTCTGCAGGGGTTCCCGGAAGGCTGCTGCTAGAGAGGCTTGGCTTGGCCTGGCCTGGCCTGCTGACACCTGTGGCTACTTTGACTCCTACCATCCCTCTGATTGTTAAAAGGACTCCAGACTCTGCAGGGAGCTGCCTGCGATGGCTGCCAACGGTAGATGCCAAAGGCTATCCGCCATTTGGCAGTCATTTAGCAGTCAGAGGTTGGGGTTGGGTCTCTCTTCTCCTCTCTGTCTTGTCTTTTAATGGTATTTAGAGGGATGTGGGATTTTGTTTATAATTGGTTTTAAATGTTTTTGTGAGGTGGGGTGTGAAGGGGGAATGGTGAGTCAGGGGGGAAAGGGAGTGCTATGACACACACACCCACACCCGTGAGAGGGGGTGGTATGGGCCTGTGGAAACAAGAGTGTTCTTGCCCCCCCCATGACAAAGGGGGGTTCAGACACGTGTGTGTGAGGGAGTGTCATGGCTCCCCTGAGAGGGGGTATGGGCATGGGGGGAAAGGGTGGGAGGGGAGTGGGGTGAGTTTCCTGCCTGCATGCCTCCCTGGCCAATACATCTCTGAAGATGTCTGACTTGGGGGTGTGCCCTCTGGCTTTTTTTTGGAATGGTGGGAGGGGGAATCTCCTTGGAGGGGAGTGTTTGGGGAGCTGTGGTACCATTTGGAGTTGTGTTGGCCATGGGGAGGTATGGCGGGGGGGGGGAGGAAATATTACCATGGTTACAAGGGTAGGCACCTGGTGTCTGTTTCCCTGGCTTCCTCTCCCCCCCTTCTTGGGATATTTGGGTGTTGGCAGCTCTATTTTGTCGCTGTTGCTGCTCAATGTGAGGTCAGTGGCTAATAAAACAGTCACCATTCATGATCACATTCAGGATGAGACCTCTGACCCTGTATGCATTACCAAGACCTGGATGGATGAGGTTTTTGGACCTGTCTTGGTCCAGATGGTGCCAGATGGGTACTTGGTGTAGCATCAGCCAAGGATTGGAGGCCATGGGGAGGAATGCCAGTGGCTGGTAAAGACAATCTGGTCTATCAAAGGTATTCAGTAACTGACTTGTCCAACACAGAGTGTGTCCACCTAGTGTTCGAGGACCAGGATAGATTGGGGATTCTGCTGGTGTACCAACCACCCCACTGCACAGCTGACTCCCTGACTGCTCTAGCCAAGCTCCCAGACTTATTGTTCTGGGCGATTTCAACATACACGCTGAGGCTAGTCTTTCAGGAGAAAAGCAGGAGTTCATGGCCACCATAACATCCATAGGCCTATCCCAGATAATATCTGGTGTGACACATGAGATTGGACACACATTGGACCTTATGTTCTCCACTGGCCTGGAAACAGGGGTTCTGGTTACTGGGGGTTTCATTATGACACTGTTCTCATGGTCAGACCATTACTTTCTGAAGGTCCAGATCCCTGCCCTCCTTTGTCCCCACTGAGTTGGTGGGCTGGTTAGGATGGTCTGCCCCCAGAGATAATGGATCCAATAGGATTCCAGAACTCTCTGGGGGATTTACCCACTGACCTCAACAGCCTCCTTGTCAACGCCCTGGTTAATTTATAGTATGACATTGTGACACAGTGGCGCCCAGGCATCTGCTCCCTCCACGATGGCAGCACAGGTCTCCTTGGTATACGGAGGACCTGAGGCTACTAAAGTGAGAGGGTAGGCAGTTAGAGTGCAGGTGGCATTTTATTCATGCCAAAGCCGACCGACTGCAGCATAGACTGTTTTTGAAGGACTATGCCATGGCTGTGGTGGTGGTGAAGAAAGCTTTCTTTGATACCGCCATAGCATCTGCAAAGTACAGTCCAGTGAAGCTTTTCCAGGTAGTAAATAGCTTCTTAAATCATAGCTGTCTTCACCTGGAGTTAGAGTCATTGGCTGCCGGCTGTGACAAGTTTGCCACCTACTTTACAGACAAAGTTGCTCATATTTGGCTCTACTTGGGCACTGTTAGTTGGAGTGCAGAGTCAGAGTTTGGGTCCGGTCTTTTCTGGTTTGCATGGATCAGTTCAGTTAATCTTTCCCACTGATGCAGAGGATGTGCTTGGAGGGGTGCAGACGACCAGTTGTGAATTAGATCCATGGCTATCCTAGCTGGTAAAAGCCAACTGGGAGACACTGGGGGCATTGGTGACTGGGTTGTCAGTGCCTCCCTTAGGGAGGGCAGGGTGCCTGATGGCCTCAAGACTGTGGTAGTCCACCCTCTGCTCAAGAGACCATCTCTTGATGTTGACTCCCCTGCCAGCTATCTCCCTGTCTCTAAGCTCCCCTTTTGAGAGAAGGTTATTGAACAGATGGTTGGCTTTCAGCTCCAGGTGCAACTTGATGCTATTGGTTTCCTGGACCCATGTCAGTCAGGTTTTCATCCTGGGCATGGCACTGAGACTATGCTTGGTTGATGATCTCCACTTGGAAATCAACAGGGGAAATTGTACCCTTCTGATTTTGTTAGATCTTTCAGAGGCCTTTGAAACCGTTAACCATGGGAAGTTATCTCTCCTTTTCATCTGACCCAGGTCCTGCAGTCTCAGTGCTTACCCAGTGCCTGGCTGCCACTGAGAACTGAATGCGGGTGAGCCGATTGAAGCTGAATCCAGACAAGACCAAGGTGATGATGGTTGGCCAATCTTGTGACCTGACCAGGGGCAACCCACCCCTAGGGCATCAGGGGCAATGTCCCCCCAGGCCGCCTGATGCCGAGTCCCCGCTGACCGGGGGGGGGGGGCAATCGCACTGGCCGAGCCTGAGCTCATGTTCTGAGCCAGCTCGAAGAACCTTGTTTGAAGTAGCAACCTTCAGAAGGTTGCTACTTCAACAAGGTTCTTTGAGCTGGCTCAGAACATTTTCACTGGTTTCTGTGCGAACGCGCGAGCACAAACCAGTGACTCTCACTCCCCCCCCCCCAAAAGGCTTCTTAAGGAAGCCTTCAGGGTCAAAAGGGAGGCATTCTCCCTTTATGCAGAATGGGTGGCTAGAAGCGCCGTCCATTCCGCTTAAAGGGACCCCACAATGAAATAGTGTCATCAGGGGGCACTATTTCATTGCGGGGGCTGGGCAGGGGGACAGTCCATACCTGGGCACCCAACATGGGTGCCTGGGTATTGGGGGGAGGGAGGCTGGGAGCTGCCACATGCACAGCTCCCAGCCTCACCCCCCTCCTCCTCACTGAGTCCCTTGCAATCCAGGCCCGGGCGTGAAGCAGTGTGTGTGCGGGAGCAGCAGGAGCTGAGCCTCCTGCTGCTTCCCCGCACACTGCTTGAGGTCAGGCCAGGCCTCAAGCAGAACGTGGGAAAGCAGCAGGAGGCTCGGCTCCTGCTGCTCCCGCGCGCACGCTGCTTCAAGCCCAGCAGGGACAGGAGGAGGGCAACTCAAGGTCAGGAAGGAGGAGGCAACTCAGGCTCATGGTGAGGATGACCAACGAGGGAGCACCGAGTCAGCCCACAGTGAGTAAATTGAGGGGACCTGGGGGTGGGTGGAGCGAGGAGGGCTGGGCCCCACTCCCCTCCCCGATAACCCAGGAGCCCTGGCTCCCAGGCTGGGAGCCAGGGCTCCTGGGTTCTTGGGGAGGGGAGTGGGAACTAGTGGGTTAGAGCAGGGGGGCTGGGAGCCAGGGCTCCTGGGTTCTCGGGGAGGGGAGTGGGGGGCTAGTGGGTTAGAGCAGCAGGATGGGTGGGTGGGAGACAGGACTCCTGGGTTCCCTGGGAGATGAGTGGGGGGCTAGTGGGTTAGAGTACGGGGATGCTCCAGGGAACCCAGGAGTCCTGACTCCCACCCAGATGGGTGGGTGGGAGCCAGGACTCCTGGGTTCCCTGGAAGAGGAGTGGGGGGCTA